>BSBK01001631.1:0-600000 GCA_027943335.1 Chamaecyparis obtusa
GCTTTAGTCAAAATTTTTTAAGGAGGTCGTTAAGACAAGTAAATATTCTAGTTTTGAGTTCCCATTTCTAAATGCTATGCTATTATTATTTAATATTAATATTAAAAATAATAATTTCTAATATATAACTTAAAATTGGAAAAAATACTCAACTGAATTAATATTAACATAAAAAATACAATTTAATACGTAACTTGAAATTGAAAAAACTAGTCCAAATGAAATTTTGAACTAGGCAAGAAATTTTGGATATCTGAAACTTTCAGATATTTGATTTTATCGGATATCCGATTAGGCTTGGTATTTGCTTGGGCAATACCAAACGTGGGTGGTCAACCCTTTAGGCGTGTTTAGGAGATAGTTTTCGATATCCAAACTTCAACCATGTAGCTGATGATTATTTTTTCACCCAAAATTGATGAAACAAAAAAGGTTTCTTAAAGATGTTATCAGCTTTCCATCAATATAATTGTTGTCAAATTTTGATTTCGGTAAGTAATTATTACTTATTTTTCAATTGAGTTATCTTTAATGTCGTAATTGACACACTGATTGAAAAATAACTATAATTTTCAAACCGTTTAACCTTTTTGAAATCTGAAACATGCGTCACATTCTATGCTTCAGCTACTATAAGGGAAAAAAAATTCAATTTTGTAAAGTTTAGAATTAGTTAAGGTAGTTAGACAAGAGAGTTTTTTTATTCTGAAAAAGTTGTAGCAGAAAATTCATAATTAATTATTTATTTGTCAAAAAAATATAAAAAAATATACGTCACATCAGTGAATGAGCCTACTACTTATATGTAGAATTTTAAAAAAATATATCATCATTTGATTGTGATTAAGGTGGTCAGACATACACGTACTTTTTATCTTTTCCTTGAAATTTTTGTACTATTGCATTGAAATCTAAAATTTTGAACAATTAGATAAAAAAAATTTAGAAAAGGGCTAGTAGTTTAGAAACTACATTCAATTTCCTACAGATTCTATTCTTACAACTTTTTCACATAAGGTTCATAAGATGTTCAACTTTTTACGTCAAGTTGACTAACCCTGATTTTCTGATTTTTCATTGTCACTTAAGGTCATAGTTTGGTATACCATGATCCTACACATACCCTTAGATAATATAAAAAGAGATGTAAAAATTGAATGTTTGAAAGTAAGAAGGTATGAGTATGAAATTATTTTTATAGATTATTTTATAAGTGTATTAAATAATTATAATTAAAGCATTATTTATTTTTATTTAATTTATCAATTTTGTAATATGTAATTTTTTAAATTTTTGTATTATAAAAAAATTAAATTATATATCATTTAGATGCCTTTGTATTCTTGTAGTTTTGTCGCAATAGTTAAATAAAGAGTGGACTCCTCCTTTCTAACCATTCACATGGTTTTTTATTCTTATGTTGAGACTCACAAAATATTTTAAGAAAACAAAATACAAACTAAAAATGAATACATAATTCCATTTTGTGGCACCTACATTTCTTTAGGATGTTTTATTTTTAACATAAAATTCAGAAAATGGAAAACCTTTAAATTTGAGCATCTGAAACTAATCTTGCAAATGGGTACCTCTGAATGCCCAATTATTGTTTTACACATTCAATAATATCCTCAATGAAACCAACACTCATTGTGAGAAAAAAAATGAACCTCCTTTTGGCCAATAAGATGAGCTTGATCCTCTTTCTGTTGATTTATTTTATGATCCAATTTGTAATAGATTAATAGTGGATCATATTTTCTAAGCGCTTAAAAATCCAAGTCTACATAGAATGCCTTAAAAGAAAAGTTTGTTTAGTTGTTGTAGATTGCATCAAATTATTTCCATCTAATGAATTTGCATCTATAGGATCATGATTCAAAAGTTGGAAAGTGGGCATTAAATTAGAGTCATTTGTAGCTATGGTTAACAGAAACTCACTATTAATCCTCCTCACTTTCCTCATGTGAGAGATAAGTAATGTAATAATTTATATGTATATGAAGGTATAATTATTAAATTTTATAATTTACAAATCATCAACATGGTCAAGTTTAAAGAATAGTAAAATTAAATAAATATCAAAATTAAAATAGAGATGTTCAATTATAAATAGATATATAAAACAAAAATCACATATGGAAAAATGGGCTAATATTATTATTCACTATTTCTTAGATACATAATTTATCTATCCTTTTATACAAATGTTTAACTCTTCAAATATGAAGAAATTGTGAAGAAATAAAATGACAGAAGAAAAAATAGTTAGATGATTGTTAGACTTCATATTCTCAACAATCTCCCACTTCAATTCAACTCATACAACTAAAAACAATGATTTTCATTCTTAATATTATATTTTAACCAAACCCAAAGAAACTTTACAAACTTTAACTTCTCCAAAATCTTTTGAATGACATTTTGAATGAATGTTCTCCATGCCAAGTCAGAATCAATGAAACCGAACAGTAGACACCTGTTTTAAATCGCAAAAAAGTAATGTCCCCTAAAAGACTTTGGCTTTCATAATTCTCTCCATATTTGTAGTCAATCCATATTCTCCTGTAACAAAACAACATAGAGAATCTAACAGCCAGATCAGAAACCACTAGTTTCTCTCTAAAGATCTCCTTTCCAAGCTTGCACGACCTCTCAAACTTAGCCTTCAGCAATTCCTTTTTCTCATCCTCACTTTCTCCCAGCCAAAGATCAATAGATGACTATATGAATCCTCTTACCCATTAACTTCTCTTTAGGAATTCCAAAACTCAAACGAAAGAATGAGCCTCTATTAATCAAATCCATACATGTTTAATTTGCTGCCTCTGCTCAGAATTCTTTTATCAAACCTGCCATTGCTCCATGCCTTACTCTACAGACTTGAATGGTAATCGTTCCCAATTCCCTTTATGTTACCATAGAAAATCCTCCTTTTGACATTACAACTGACAACATCTATTTGAAGCTTTCTGTGAAACAGTCCACTTGCCAAGTTTGTGCTTCCATATTCTGCATACATGTCTATGAGGACATTTGTAGTTATGAAGTCTGACAGAAACCCACTTTTGATTATGCTTTAGTCGAGGTCCATACCCAATATATCCACCAATATCATTTGATTAAAATTTTCTATAGCCAATTTTTAAAAAATATTTGTGCATAATCTGCAATCATTGCATTGTATGGACAAATATGGAGAATTAAGGTGCGTTATCTATATTCCCACCATTTGTAGTCGTTTTCGTAGAAAAAAGGGGAGAGAAAATACCAATTGGACAAGGGATCTTCTTGCAAAGTCCTTATGAAGACTTGGCTATGCACCTCTGGGGACATACTAGATAGGGCAGTGGATATCAAGGTCAATGGAATTCTACCAGGGTCGTACTGGCATGGTATGGAATATCCACCAAAGGAGCTATTGGTGTTTAAATCAGCAAATAGGTTGTGAACAAGATTATCAAGAAGAGAATCAATATACGAGTTGATGGATGTTCACGCTCTATTCTAAAGCTCCATATTTTGCATACATATCAACCGCAGCAGTGGCAATTACAATACATTCCAAATTTCTTGTTGATGGATTACTGTACTTTGTTCCAAAGCTTGCCCAAATTGAAGCAAATAAATCTTTGCACTATTTTCTTGTGGTGAAAATGGGACAACTTTAATATTATTCTTGGCACAAAATCAATCAAACTCTATAGAGCAAAATTCGCTGCTATCCATTTTTGGACACTTAATTTTTTTGTCGATTTGGTTTTCAACAAGTGCTTTGAAAAACTTAAAATTCTCACGCTTCACTCTTCTTATTTAATATATAAATCCAAACCATTCTAGTGTAGTTATCTAGAAAAATAACAAAATAATAAAACCCATCAATTGAATTTGTCGCCATTGGACCAAAGATAGCCAAATGCACTAGTTCTAATGGTCATGTATTCCTCTCACAGTCCTTAGTAAATAAGCTAATTCTATTTTGTTTATCATATGTATAGTGCTCATACATCTCCATATCTTCCAATTGCAGCTCTAGAAGTTGATTCATTTTCTCAAGGCCTTGCTTCCTCATGTGATTGAGCCTCTTATGCCAAAGCTTTGTGTCATTATTCACAATTTCCTTTGCATATCTCACTTTAGTGTGACTCTCTAGCACATAAAAAGTGCCTAATTTTTTGCGTATAGAAATTAGCAAGGCTTATTATGTCACTTTATATCTACTAAATTCAAAAGTGCCTCTACATCCTTGAGAATCCATTGTATTTAAAATCAAAGTGATAACAAAGAAACATCAACCAAGAAACCTAAAAAATAAATACAAGTATTTCAAGTAAGAACATCTCAACTTTCTTACAATCCAAAGACTTTAACATCAAAATTATCACATAATTTAAGGGTGGTTGCAAGAAGTTGAGTCCCACTTTTGGGCAAAAAATGGAAGTGTTTTCCCTGTTTTTCAAATTTCTTGCCAATTGATGTCAAAATTTGAGGCACTTAGAGATTGAATCTAAAAAAAATTAGTAATAGAAAATGTAGTGCTCAAAGTCTACTTTTCAAATACATTATTTATTTCAATACCTACATGGTAGAAATTTTGTTTTAGTAGGCATGTTTAAAAACCACTTTTTCAAAATGTTTGTTTCAGGACCATACCACACCCGTGCACGACCACCATATTTTGACCTAAATAAATAATTTTTTGTGAATCCTTCTAGGGAAAGATACCTAAGACACCAATGATTGATGAACATATTTTTTCTTAATTTTTATTAAATATTTTTTTATTGATTTTTAAATTGACTATAAAGCACATTTTCAAAACCTCTGGTGTGTACAACCACCATAAATTGATAAAAATTTCACATTTTTTCAAAATTATATTTTTTATCTTCAAGAGAATTATATGTAGATTGATTTCATATAATTTATTCTCTAAAAAAACTAAAAACTAAAAAGTTATTAAAGTTTTAGTGAACCTCGCTATTTTACATTTAGGTACCACTTTTAATTAATAAATAAAGCAAAAATAGTAAAAATAATCATATCACTATGAAATTTACATTTATGAAAAATTAGGACAGTGAGAACTCTAATGGGCTTTTATTTCATCAAAAAATATGATGAGGAAGGCCCTCAAAAAATTATGGAAGAGCAAAAATTTGGTATTCTAGTGTCTTAGCCAAATTTTTGGAGGTCAAGGCATATGCTTGGTCCCACCAAACCTATCCCAAACCAAAACCCAAGGCAGAGGTATGTTTACCACTCATTTCTTAAGAAACGGGTGCTCGTTATTTAAAATTCAAAAAGTGGACGCACATTTCCATTTGGACTATTGTGTACGAAACAGGGACCCATTTTTTTACAAATGAGGGCCTGATTTAGAAACGGGCACCCATTTGACTCAAATAATGGGCGCTCATTTATAAAAGATTCGTTGGAATAAAAAAAAAGCCCACAAGGACAAATTTCTATGATTGAATGATTATTCTATTATTATTTCACTGTCCCAATCTACAAATGGCATGTTCTCATAAAAAATTCCCTTTTCTTGTCTTGTTATGGATTTGACATGTTGAGAAACATTTGAATTCAAAATTTGGTGCAAACATAGGATCAAAGAAACAAAAAAAGAGGCCAAGGAAGGTTATGACAGTTGAGGAGGTTGCAGCAAATAGGGAGAAGGAGGCAAAACGTCAATGAGAAAGAAGAGCAAGAATTAGAGAACTGAACAATGTTGGAGCTCCAAGTTCAACAATCGTTTAAGAAGAGGAGAACATTGACGATGTCATAATAGATGAAAAGGTTGAAGAAGAGAACACAATACATGAAAATTCAGGTGCATCTTCTAATCCTGTATTGAATACAAGTATGTCTTCACAACCTCGTATTTATTCCCATGATGAAGTTGGCAATTTTATAGAAGCATGTTACTCTTTAAATGATTTAGATTTTTTGCATGAAAATAGAGTAACAAATTTTGCACATCAAACCCTAATTGAAAGTCAAACCCCAAATGAAAGTTGTCAAAGACCAATTAAAATTGAAATTCAAACCCCAACTGAAATTAAAAATTAAAAAAAAATTGAAATCAACAATGTGGATGTAGACATAGAAACATCAATTGAGAAAGAAACATGTTTGAATGATAATGAAATGCATGAACATTTTCAAATTAAGAGTGATGTGTTAGACAATCTTTGTGGCTTGGTTTCAAGGAGATGGATTAGGACACGTGCTAGTAGATTGTTTAGATAATTTTTTTATAATAATAAATTTGGGTTTCATTGTAAATTAATGATACAACTAATTAAAATGGGAAAAGTGATGAAGAGGTTAGGCATTTATGTCAAACCCAAGAAGAAGGACGAGTCTTTAAAATTATTTGTACCCATTGTTTCTACCGTCTTTAATACAATCGGAAAGAAAATTCATTCTAAAGATAGGAATGTGGCATGACAAGAAATAACAACAGCTTTAGTAAATAAAACAACTTCTGATTTAAAACAATGATGAGTAACATAAGTGGATATCTTAATATTCATCGTAAAACTTTGGCAAGAGCTATAAAGAGAAGAGTTAACTTTGAAAGTGATCCAACAAATAATTTGTGGACTTATAGTAGCATACTCCCGAGGTCTTATATGAAACTTACTATTGAAGTCAAAACTTTGATTGAAAAATTTTGACACGATAATACACGAGTATCACCTAATGTCAGAGATGTTCTTAAATTAAGAGTTGGCTCAAAAATTCATGATCCACATACAAAACACCTTTTGGACATGACTCAAACTAAATTTTACAAAACAAATTTGAATGATAAAGTGTTAACTATTAGAATTAGTCAAAGATCTTTTGAAAAGTGCAAACCTTGGTATGTAGGGGTTAACAAGGAAAGAGTCACATGTTGTTGCAAAAATCATGTTCAATTTCATTACCATTATGATATATCTCGATGTATATGTGCTACCATGCATATGAATGAAATTTTGCAAGAATGTGCTATAAATATAACACCTCAAATTATAAAGGAGTTCATACTAGATTTGTTTTATAAGCCACCTAATGAGCAATATCTTCTTTTCAATGCATGTGTTTCTGGTGTATGTGATATATGTGGCAATCTTGTAGTATTAGATGAATGTTTGCATGAAAATCCTTCAACTAATTTTGGACAACAATTACTTGATGTAAAAATATTTAAAAATATTGAATATCCATTGAAGGATGGAAGGGTTAGAATATGGTACAATCTAATCACTAAAAAAGTTAGTGTTTATGCCTTTATGAATGAATTTAAGAGTAAGATCATACCTAAATATGTGAAACAATCTCAAAATGCTAGATGGATTGATGGATAGTTTCACATATGCAAGAGTAAATTTATAGTTGGTTGAATATGCTTTCAGTTGTTGACTTTGTAGAGAACTACACACTTGTACCACAAGATGAGGTCCAAGCGTTCAGTGCAAGAAGAAATTTTTGTTCATATTGTCTATAGGCATGCACCTAATAGTACAAAAGAGGATCAAAATTTTTTGAGAGAGTGTCATTTCTATATGAGTGGTAATAAACTGCACTCATTAGAGTTTTTCTAGTATTTCTTCAAGACCTTTTGTGATAATTTAAGGGAGAGAGAAATTTAGATGTCACATCATCTAATATGGTTTGATAATTGCATAGGGCAATTCAAGAATGCTAGAATATTTTATTGGTTGAGTAGGACACATAAGCAAACTAATATCCAACATATGTGGAGTTTTTTTTAGGATGGACACTAGAAAGGAGAACATTATGGTGTCAATGCATGTGTTAAGAGAGCCCTTTGTAGAGAGCAACTCAAATTTGAGGAAAAATGCAAATTTAAAAATGTACGTGCAATTGTGGAATGGTGTAGTACAACTTTATCTATAGGATCAAATCAAAACTCTACACTCATACATTTATTCTAGCTAGTTGAAGAGAAGATTATCATTTCAAGATATGGTTGTAATAGAGTCAGTAGGTCAGCTAAATGGCATTCATTTAAGAGTTTTGATTCTAACACTTGGACTCTATGGACTAGGGAACTTCATTTAAGAGTTTTGATTCTAACACTTGGACTATATGGACTACAAAACTTCCATGTTTTTGTAAAATTTTGTGTTGCAAGTGAATAGGAAGAATGCGAGAATATGGAATGGGTTGAAGAATGGAAACATAAATCCTTAACACCTAGTGAGACACACGTTCAAGATAATACAATAAATGAAGACCTAGATCATGCATTTGCATGAAGAAGATTATGATCGTGTTTCAAACCTCATACAACCTGGTAATTTTTAATTCATTTTTTTGTAAAAAAATATATTATATTATTTACATGTATGTCATATAAAATTTATGATTGTATTTCAATTAAAAGTTCTAACAAATTTTATTTGTACATGTACTTAATTTTGTTTTGCAAGACATGTGTATGTTGTTGTTTCATTGAGGATAATGATGTGTAAACTAAGTATTGGCTAGCTAGATGTGTGGAACCTAAGAAAATTTTATATGTCATGAAATAGACGATGATGGTTTTTAGTATCCAATTAGGTCCGCTATGGTAGTTGGTACATGGCTACACAAATAACTAACAAGAAGGAATGGTTTACCATCTTTTGAAGACTACCAATTAGAAATCAAGATTATACACTATTCTCATTTGGTGGTGGCAACAAATATCAAATTAGAAAGATACATAGGGAAACCTGCCAATAAAATATTATGGACACTTTCAATGGAAGAGCATGAGGCAATCATAGACACATTGTAAAAGAGAGAGGATGCAGATGGTACATTAGGTTGAATCAAGTTTATACATATTTATGTTTTTGTTAATTGTGTTCTTTTTATATGTAGTTCTATATGTATAGATATATCTTCTTTCTTCTTAAATATGTAGCTAATTAATTTGGTGTTCAAGTGTCAAGTACAACTTGACAACATGGATAACACTCAACTTTTGGCTAATCAAAGTCATAATTTAATACCAGAGAGCAATTCTTTTATTTAAGCTTTTGGTCCTAGAATTCGATTTGATTTTGATAAATTAGTCCCTTTAACATATATATTGTTGGTAAAACATGGGTAAAATTAAATTATCATATTTTTTTCTCAATGAAATGGATGACATCTACAACTTGTGCATTTTACAACTTTTTGCTAATCAAAGTTTTAATACTAGGTGAGTGCAGATTCTTTTGGTTGAGTTTTTTGTCAAAGTTGTAATTTATTTTTTTATTTTTACTAACATTTGAACATTCATTTTTATGATGTAGGACCCCTAGAAGAACATACACACATGCATTATTTATGCAACAACGCACAAGTGTATTAGTCCAATTTTGGTCTCATAAACAATATGAGTTCACTTTTATTCATCCAATTTTCTTTTAAATATAAGTTCAATGCAAAGTTGTATTTGTCTAATTTTGTTTTAAATAAACTATGTACATTGTTCCTATGTGCATTAATTGATGATCTAATAATTATTACCATTCTATGTTATTGTTCCTATGTTCATTTTAAATATATATTTCTATGTCAATTAAATATATAATTGATGTCCTATTCTAATCTAGTTTGCATAAACTCATATATAGATTCAAATCACTATTTAAAAAAAACCATGAAATAGGATAAAAGGTCCATGAATAACATAAATAACATATCAAGTCCTAGAATAATACATCATAAATGTATGATAACAAGTCCATGCTATAAGTCCATCATATCAATTCATGATATATAATCACATAACAAGTCCCAGTCTAATAACAAAAGTCCAAATAATATAATAATAATTCCTAAAAATATTACAAGTTTCATCATACAAATTCCATCATATAATAACATAAAAAGTTCTAACATGTGTATGTTATTATATAAACATGCACGACAAAAACTCATTATATAACATGTGACATAAATAATCTAAGAGATCTCATGCAGCTAATCTATAGTCCTCTTAGCTCCACGTGGAGATGATTGAGATGCATCACCATGTTGGGTTTTCTCCTGAGATGCACCATCATATGTGTCTTCAATATTAGTTCCTTCACCCTCCTACATACATTATTAAAATATAAAATGAGAATACTATGTGTGTTTAATTCAAATGACTAGAATAATTCACTTACAAAGCAATTAAATAATGAACATTTAAAATTTTACCACGTGACCGTGCTCAGTAATGCCCTCAGTGGGACGAGGAGGTGCACTCTCATGAAAAATGAAAGTGCTTGCAGTCAAGTCCTGTACAAACAAAAATTACAAAATTTTGGTAATCCCTATAAAAGACAAGTATACAATAGACATTGCAAAATTAATTTTTTAATCATGACCTCAAAAGATGATGTTGATGGCTCCATTTGGCTCAATCCCATATCCATACCAAGACTCATGGTGGTGTCAAACTGAACAACATATATAAAGCACGAATCAAACTTGTATATACATAAATTAGAAAGTATATAAAGGCTACAAGTTTATGGAAGAAAAACATACATATAGTGTTTGGCGTGAAGAAAAATATACATATGGTGTCTGGCACATAGCTAAATTTATTGATGGCTCAGGATGTAGACGTGATGCATCACCACACAATCCAAAAGCCTACAAATACAAAAAATAGACATGAACCAGAGTTATACGGGTAAAAGTACAAACCTGTGTCACACTTTTACAAAGGAAAAGGTCAACAACACAAAACCTGTTCAACTTTAACAACATAAATGTGGTATTTGTGTTTATAATTTGAATATGATGTAAACTTATGAAATGTGTAAAATTGGATAAAGTTTATGCCTATAATTTTTTAATTATTTTTTGAACAAGAATTGACACGGTTTTTTAATTTTTGAAGTCCATTTTTCAGTTGCTGAAAAATGCTAAAAATCTAAGGTCTAGTTCCTGCCAAGCAAGTATATAAAAATATTCTTTTTTCCTCTTATTTCAAAATATGTTATAGATGGCATGTATAGCTAGTACAAAAAAGAAGAAAGATTGGTTTTTTATGTATTTTTTCTCTGATATAACTACTTAAAGTCGAACTTATCCGAAATCGACAATTTTCATTTCCCGTCAAATTTCCCCTATCAAATCTACACCATTGAGAAAAAAAATTACATATTCTTGAAGAGGACTCTCTCCTCTAGTGTTAAATATAAAATTTAAATTTTTATGATATAATTTACTATTTTTTCTTTATTTAAAGCAACATCTTCTCGAATGTTAAAATACCTACTTGCAGTATTTCAGAATTATAATATATTAGATCTAATCAAAATACTATAAAATTTATATGACAATAATCTTGACTCCGAGCTCTACAAAAAGGTATTTTTATATTTTTAAAAATTATCATTAAAAAGAGTAGGAAGTAATGAAACATCACTTTTCTAAAATAATTTTATTTCTTTCGTAATTGGACCCAAATTAGTATAAAACATGCATTTAATAGATATTTCCAATTGGAAAAGTTGAAGAGCTTATCTAATGAATCTAGCTAGACCATATGTTTGAAAAAAAACTTAATTATAAATACTCAAATTTAGTTGTGTTGATAAGTTAGCCTAATATATTTGTGGGTGATGACACCATCTAATAGATATGTGTGGTTTTTTCTCATTTATTGTCTCACCCATTTTAGGGTTCACAAAATAATGTTTCAAATCACATTTTTTTAATTTTTAAGCCATGGACCTCTTTATAAGAGAATTCATCAGCATAATACACACGCATGGAGTCCGTCCATGTACGAAAAGTATCTAGCTCACTATCAAATGTTTGCCATGGTATCTGCAAGAAATGGTAGGTGGGGATGGGGATGAGGATCATGTCTAATTGTACCAATATCTCGTATAATGGCAGAAACATTTCTCCTCATATTTTCTCTCAACTCCTTCGGAGTAGGTGGAGGTGCCTGCTGACCTAAGAGCTCATCTATGCTAAATCATCCATGAATATTATATATATATATATATATATATATATATATATATATATATATCACACACACACACACATGAAAATTTACAATTACTATTTAAATTACATTTTACCTAACAAAGAAAAACTTATAATTAAATTTTACAACATTTTGAAATATAAATTTAATCAACATTTAGAGAGAGAGAGAGAGCATTTAAACATAGCATTGCAAACATATAGATCAAAAATTAAATACATCTAAACATCTAAAATATTTAAAAATAGATAAACATAAATTAAATACATCAAAACATCTAACTAGACGTACATGTATATAGTTCATTTAAACATCTAACTAGGTCCTACTAAGGGGCATTACGTTGAATAATAGGTCCTCTTAAGGGTTATGATGTCATAATTTATATAAGTCCTAGTAAGTAGTCCTACTGAGAGAGAGAGAGAGAGAGAGAGAGAGAGAGAGAGAGAGAGAGATTACATTTTTGTTTTCTACCTAGGATTTACATTTTTATTTTTTTTCTACCTAGGGTTTATGTTATAGTTTTCTACATAGGGTTTACATTTTTATTTTTGTTTTCTACCTAAAGTTTACATTTTTATTTTTTTATCTACCTAGGGTTTATATTTTTGTTTTAGTTTTTTTACCTAGGCTTTATATTTTTGTTTTTGTTTTCTACCAAGGGTTTTAAGTTTTAACTATTTTTATTTTTCATGTTTTCTATAATATTTTTTGAAGTAAATTAAAACTAAAAACCAATTATTTTAAACATAAAATTGTTTATTTTTTTACTATTAAAAAAATATATTTGGAATGACAATTAATGTTTAACAATTTAAAAATAATAATAAAATATATTTTTTTGAAAAAAAATTTAAAATGAAAAAAATACTATAAAAAAAGGTACACACCTGGAATGATGAAAAAAATGGTTGAGGGGGTCGACAATAAAGCTACAATTGAGCAACTGTCTCTCCACAAATTGCTAGCCTGTTTTCTAACCAGTGAAAATGACATGGAAATCGGGTAAAAAAATAATTTATACATTTACAAAATAGGTGCCCATTTTGTAAAAAAATGGGCGCCCATTTTTCTTCAGTTTCTTGATGCTAAGAGGGTTCTCATTTTGTTTACAGGTCAGTCTCTTGAAGCTAAATGGGCACCTATTTCTAGCAGCAAATTTTTTTGCCCCGCAGACTTCAACGGAATTGGCACCCAACTTTGTGCAGTTACCCTTATAGACTTGACTTTTATTCATAGAGACACTTTATGATCACACATCATTTTCGTCACCACTTGCAGCATTATAGAATTATAGATGAGACTCTTATCTTATGATACATCATTAACTATATGATACATTCACATAATAATACTCAAATTAACAACAAACCATCTATCAAAGATATTAAGAAATAAATACATATATTTTAATTGACAATAGTAAGTTAAGAATGAACACACGGAGTGAACAAGGAATAAAATCCACAAGGCAAGTTGAACTCACGGCTCCAACAATTATAGATCTTCAAACTTGGAGACAAATACTGCAATCCCAAAGAAGAATTCCCAAAGATGAACTTCTTCTCTACTGTAAAGAAATCTTCATTATTCCCATGAAAGATATTCTTGGGCACAAAATCGTCATGCCTAATGTATGAATTAAATGTATTCCAAGATAGTGTCATGTTCTCTTTACACCCTTTAGGTTGTTTAGATCGAAGATACAATGAAGTATGCCAGATATTTCTTCTAGACCAATACCTTTGATCCCTTGAGACACTTGTACCCAATTCTAAGGCACTAAGATTTGGTTCCCAACTACCAGAACCCAATCTAGAAGATCAATTGTCTATAAAAGTGTAGAGAAAATGATATTATACATAGCTCCATCATGTAGATGAGTTACAACTACATTATGTTGAACTAGGTAAATAATTGCTTACCTAATCTCATTATCATATATTGATAATAGCCTTAGACGTTGCTCTTACAATGAATCTTCAATACACCCACAAGAAATACCAAAGGTGCTACCCATTGAAGACACCACTAATCGTAGGCAACTACAAATGAAAAAGACGTATAATCAAGGACTTGAAAGGAGGACAAGGTTAGCCAACAATGTAAATGTGAATGACAATAGATCTTGGGCACGATGAATCAAAGATAGGAAAGAAACATCATGAATGAAAAAAAAGAGCTAAAAATATAGTTCTATCTCCAAACCAAGTTAATGAAAGACAAGAGATGAAGATATAGCTCAATCTCTAGACCATGTAAGTATAAGGAGAGAGTAGGGAAATTATTTTTTGCATTTGATCATTTGGTAAGAATGAACAGTTGGTAATAGAGAAACCATCAGAAAAGCCTACAACACAAAATTCAATATGGTTTACCACACACCGGAGAAACTAAAAAAAATGTAAACATAAATTCATTGGAATTTGTTGGTGCTCTCAAACTCTTGGGATTACAACTGCTGAAAATTTTGAAGAGGCCCTTTGACATTTTGAGTAAGTGCCATGTTCTGGCCTTCATGCATTAAAATACCTTGTAAGTTTCATGCTTTATTAGGAGACATGTATGTTCCCCATCTTTCATTTAGCTCATTTTTTCATTCCCACTCCCTAGTTTGCAGATTGAAGTGGTTTCACGAAGTATCATTTCGAGCTATCTTGCAATCTGCATTCTTGCCAAAGTGTGAAACAAGTTGAACAGGCTTACTTTGTAAATGCATATTTTAAGACCTGTTGAGTTTCATGAGTTACTAATTTGTGGAGATGTTAAATGCATATCAAGTAGCATATATTTTAGTTTTTAGATCCCCACGGTCAATTTAGACCCATTCTGCATGTGCCCAATTGAAAGGGTTTCATGTTATCTACACTTTGCTCTTATTCAAAATTTTAAGTAGCCCCATTTAAGGTCTTACATTTTAGGACCTATGATTGATGAGCTCAATCCAAGTGTACTCCTTCTTTCTAAATGTGAAAAAATTTCCCATGTGCATTTTTAGTGTTTCATGAACCCATTTGCATAGTTTTCCAAGGCCATTGCAAATGCAATTTGTTCAGTTTCCCGCATTTGCCAATTAGTGCACCTGTAGCTAGTCATTTTGAGGAAAGGATACCTTTCATCTTACAAACATTCATGAGATGCCATTTTGAAAGATCAATCTATGTTCATCAAATTATATGCCTGTCATTTTCTATGTTTTAGGGGTGTGTTTTGATCAGTTTTAAGGCCGACTAAGAGAGCAGCTTCATTAGGTCAGGGCCCAATGCTAGTGATTGAAAATAGAAGCAGAGTAAAGGAAATCCTAAAACTCTAAAAATTAGAATGGGGCCCACATATTTTGAAGTTGTAATTGTGAGAAGGAAAAATTATCAAGAATCTGATAGGTTGATGGCATGTTTGAACTTCAAGGATATGCTAAGTACTTTAATGCGATGATTTGATTCCCGGGGTGCAAGTGATTGAAAATAGAAGCAGAGTAAAGGAAATCTTGAAACTCTAAAAAGAATAATATGGCCCATGATTTAGAGAAGGGAATTGACAAGGAAAAATAATCAAGAATCTGATAGGTTGACGGCATGTTTGAACTTCAAGGATATGCTAAGTACTTTAATGCGATGATTTGATTCTCGAGGTGCAAGTGATTGAAAATAGAAGAAGAGTCAGGGAAATCTTGAAACTTTGAAAAGAATACTATGGCCCACATATTCTGAAGTTGTAATTGTGAGAAGGAAAAATTATCAAGAATCTGAAAGGTTGATGGCATGTTTGAAATTCAAGGATATGCTAAGTACTTTAATGCAATGACTTGATTCTTGAGGTGCAAGTGATTGAAAATAGAAGCAGAGTAAGGGAAATCTTGAAACTCTAAAAAGAATACTATGGCCCATGATTTAGAGAAGGGAATTGAAATTTGGGGTGCAAATAATTAGAATTGAAAGAAGAGTAAGGTAAATCCCAAAATTCAAAAGGGAAGCTTTCAAGGTACAAACTCATCCAGCAGGTTAAATGGAAATGAGAGTAGGTTAGGTGACATTTTGGTTCCCTCAAAGGGTTTCAGGAATATTAGTCACTACAAACAATTTTCGTGCATGTGTTAGTATGGGGATTTTGATATAGGGGATTGGTATCCATTTTAAAGATTTGCGAGCAAGATAAGTAGGGACTTATCCCACATTCACCATGTGGGGTCGTTATCTAAGGTTTTTATGCGTCAATTCACAAAGTGTTAGTAATCAAAAGAAAAGGATTTTTGTTCACGCGCATAAAATGACATGGATGATTTGACTTGGAGGTTGATTCGGAAGACAAGAAGGAAAAAAATTTCAATCCAAGGTGGTGTGGATGCTAACTCAAAAGTGACTCAATAGTGACATGATGAACAAATGACCAACCAGAATGAGCCACATGGCACGAGGTTTATGGATGCATGGTGGGTTCAGGGTGACACATAGCATCACCATGTGATCCCCCAATCTAGGTGGAGGTTGTTGAGTTGGACCATGGGATCACAAATGGGTGATATGTGGTGGGTACAACCGAGATGGATTGTGAGCCCAAGAGTAATAGGTGGAAAATTTTTGTGGTCCTGTAATCTCAGTTGACAAAGAGTTGAAAATGTTCCTGGGATTTCAACACATGAAGAGTGTCGATGAACTAAATGTGGGCCCGACAGTGATAGGTGATGTGATCCCATGATCGTATGATTAGAATACTGAGGAGAGAGAAAAAAAACATGATCATGATATGTTGATGCGTGGCAGGGTTGACTAGTGAGCGAGGAGATGTGTGTGCTAGGTGTTGTAAAGGTGGATTCAAAGGCCAATCAGAAACTACCATGTAGTAGTTAAGGATAGTGGATCAGGTTAAATAGTATTGACCAAGCTGGAATGCAGAAAAATAAAAATAATGAAGGTGCTTTAGGAGATAATTAAAAAAGGATTTTTCTCAGAAAGTCAAAGATAAAATAGAATGAGACAAATAAAATGTGGTTGCAGAGAGATGATAGAGATAGATTTTTCATCTTTTATAGAAAATTTAAGAGGGACAGTTGGAAGCATTAGATCAAATCTAATTTTCTTCTTCTATCTATATATTCTCTTCTTCTCCCTTTTCTTAGGCTTCCCTTCTGGTTCCCAGATGGTTCCTCTTGTTTGGGATTACTATTGAAGAATATTATAAGGCAATGTTATTAGATCTTAGGCTATTAATGAAACTCTATTGTATGATGTTGTACTTCTAATAACTCCAATGTCTAATGGGATGAGGCACTAATCTCAGCTAGTTGTGCAATTTACATGTGTTTTTTTGTTCCTTTCCAAGTAGTCATTTTTATAAAAAATTAATTAAATCATAGAATATCTTTTATGTTTTATAGTTTTCTTACCCAGATCTCATGCTCCATTCAGGTTGATGTTCAATGGATAATCATCCATTATCTTGTATCTCCATGTTATGTTTATGCCTAATATGAGATCATATTCTTTATGTTAATGCAATTTGTGAGTCTTTAGAGTGTGTATTAAAGGGCATTAAATGTCTACTACCCTTGGTTTTGTAGAGCCTAAAGTGAAGAAGGGTTTACTAGATCCTTATCTGTTGGTCCAAGTCTCAAAGATTTATGATTACTAGAGTTTTCTACTCCATAAGAAATTGTAAGATCAACTTGGTAGCTATTTTGTAGTGTAAACCTTTTCAGGAACCAACAGAAGATACTTGCAATAAGTATCCTAAAACAAGGAGGAAAAAACATGTTAAACATCAATTGAAAACTTCAAAGAAAATACTAAGCCTTGTCTCAAACTAACCACACAGTCCAGAAGGATTTTATGAAGATTATAATGCATCTTAGAACATGGAACTTGAAGACCCTAAGAAGTCAGATAGAGTACTTTTTGACATAATTGAATTTCTTATCTTAGATTTAATGTTGTTCAAATGAACAATACACTAAATTTTTTAAATGACTTGACAATGCAAACTGATGGCCTACTAGCAATATTATAATAGCTCCAAGAATAAACCACCAAAAAAATTTTCAAACCTTACATCCTTATTGTCCGCTCAAGAAAATCTAAACATGAAATCCATACTTGTACAAAACTATGTAGCAAAACCAGTGATTATGATTTTGAGAAATAAAGATAGATTAAAGATAAAAAAATCTATTACCAACTCTTAAATAGGAATTCTAACACATTTTTAGAAAAAAACTTAGACAAAGGAACTTGAGTGCCATGTGTCTCCATACTGCTATAGAGATAAACTACCCTAATACCCAAATAACCTTAAAGATGTGTTTAGGTGAACATCATTATAGTGATTGACTAAAGAAAACACACCTCACCACAAAAATTGAGTGTCAAGCACAATGATTGATAGATAAACCTTTGCAACTAATCCAATTGAAAGTAAAAACTCAAACATGAAACAACTTGACACTAAAATTTAACTGTCTTTGATCACCAAGCACTACCAGATACCAAACCCAATAAAACTCTTTTGACCATTGAGGCCAGGATAGGAAGATGGTTAAAGGACTAAAAAAAGTTAAAATCTAAAATTCAATCTAGTAGATCATTAAAAATAGAGGTATGAAGACTCAAATAATCCATAATTTCCCTACCAATAGTGGTTCCATCATTTAATTATAGAAGGAAACCTTAATTAGTAATACCATGAATAACATTGTTTGCTTCCCTATAGCGGTGGATAATTTAATATTGATAAAAAAATGGTAGGAGTCCCCAAACCTCTTGGAGGATATAAATCATTCTCCAATTAGGGAAATCAAATCTCTTTATTTCTAAGATAATATTTTGTGTCCCCTTTGATCATAATATTTACTACCTTTAGGGAGACAACTAATTTTACACAGGCCTTTGCAACATTTTTCAAGCCATCTAGAATTATTTCAGCAAGTACGAAAATGATACCACCTTTTGAATCCCTCAAGACTCTACCAATGCCTAAGATTCTTGGGTTACCTTTGGAGGCACCATCAAAATTTAGTTTTATGAAATTTTGGTCCAAGTGTTTCCACCTTATCTCCTTCCTATTGATTTTATTTGGTTTTTTGTTCATGAGGCTACCTTTGAAAGGAAGTGCAGGGTAAGTGCGCCAAGATGGTGAACTGAAAAGTGGCCACAGCCCCAAAAAAACCCAAAATTATTTGTAACCCACTCAAGATATTTAAAATTTCAAATAAAACGCTTGGGTTATGACTTCGTAAAACTGAGCCTAAAGTTCTTCAAAACTAGATCGAATATTGAAGAACTAAAAGTACCTAAATTTACTCCTCAGGACAAGAGAACAAGTTGAGAGAGAGAGAGAGGATTATTAGGGCTTATAATTGAAAAAGATGGTCATTGGGGAAGGAAGATGAGAGAGATGGAATGGGGAGAGACATGCATATATAGACATATATACATATATCTATATATAAATATATGCATATATCTATATATATGAATGTATATATATACACATATTATATATGTAAGTTTTTATATTTTTGTAGTGTATACTAAGTTTACAAGCATGTGTTTTTAATTCTAGAAAACACGATCGGGTTCTGTAGAACTAAAAAAATATGTTTTTACTTCTACATAACTTGATCAGCTTATGAAGAACTAGGAAATTTGTTTTTACTTTTACATAACCTGATCAATTTTTTTAATAGTTAGGAACATGATCGTATTATGGGTATGTAAGAGGGTTGGACAATGAACCTAAGGCTTGGGAGCCTTTTTTCCTTATATTTCTCTCCCTTTACACATCTTTTGTTCTTCTAGGGTGATTTCTCAAGTTCCTCATCATCAAGTTTACACATCATTAATTGGGTATTTGTAAAATTACCACCATAATTTCACACATCTTCTCAGCCTTGTAACCATTTTTTTTGGTATTTTGGACAACTTTAGCATAGTAAACTTTAATTTTCTTTACCATTGTCTTCATAGTTATCAGAGACATATGTCTACTATTTTATTAGTAAATTTTGATCTACTTGACTAAATTCAAAAATAATTACATATTATTGTTCTATACTTGATTCTACACACTTTATAAAAACAAATTGTATTTTTAATTATTTTGGTGCAAGTTATCCCCAGTGCATGAATAGACACTTGAGTTTTAGGATGCATCCACTTCAAAAAATCATTAAGAAAAATACTCATCTAAAAATTACAAAAAAAATACAGAACTTCTAGATCTCACTCTTACCTATCATTCTACCAAAAGGTTTTTCAAAATACTAAAATCTAACTATATCTTTTGTGAAGTGTGTACCAAACACTATGTTATATTTTTTTGAATAAATCGGGAATAGTTTTTCACGCGTAGTGGGTTTGACCCTCTTAATCTTATCCATTTAAAAAAAAGAGTAGTTTACAAACTAGATTCAGAGTGCTACAATTCTTATTCTTTCCATGTCTCCTAATTTTGAGTGCATGACTCAAATTTCTCTTTGAAGTTCAAGTTTACCTGTAATACCCCAAAAATGGGCTATAGGTTCATTAACCTCATACATCGACAATACGAATGAAATCGACATCAAAGTCCTAACCTAAGGCACATCTAAACATCATTGAATCCTAATTGATTAGGAATATTCCTAGCAATATTCATATTTATCATAATTATCTTTAATTTAATGATTATTTGGTGATAAATCCAATTTATCCTAAAGTTTGATTAATCGAATATTCTAAATATTTAATTAATTAGATTTAATTCTGCCACTTAATTGTTTAATTGAAGTTAATTCTATTTATTCCTAAATTGTATTATTTAATTTTGACAATAAATCCAAAATCCTATGAATAATTGATTAAATTCTTATTTAATTAATTAAAGCAAGTTGTCAATTTTTAATAATATTGTTTTTGAATAAAAGTTTGAAAAATAATTGATTAACCCATAAATCAATTGTTTTATTTTTCAAAATCAGTTAAGTTGGAAATAAATCACTTTCTTATTAAATTAATTCATAAATAAAACATGCACAATCAGAAAAGCAAACAACTATCAATTATCAATTAAATCTAAACTCTATTTTGAGTTAAACTCTGCTTTTGCATGTTTTTGTGAGTTAATTATCCTTTATTTAAAAATAACTCAAAAATCAACCTAAGTTATTTGAGTGATTTATGGATTTTTTTTCATGCACCTCCAAAGCCCTAGATTTCTATAAATTAAGGCCTCAGCTCTTCATAATTCATCTCACAAGTTTTCATACTTACTCTGCCAAAATCCATCCACGAATTGCACACTCACACTGCCAAATTGGAGATTGAAGAATCAATCTTGAGAATTTGAGTTGTTGTGAGATTTTCATTGTTTTTGCATAGTATCCATATCATTTAGAATATTATTGTTAGATCATTTTAGCATATCAATTTTCATATTAGCATAGATTCAGATCAAGTTTTCATTATCATAATTGCACGAAAAAACCAAAAAAATAGATTAATTGCATTCATTCCATATCTAGATTTTGCATTCAAATCCTTCGTTTAGGTGTCGTCAAGGTCACTAATCTCGATATAATCTAAGAATACATACTCGCATCTACTAGAAGGCAGTAAATCGCCTGGTTAGTTTAGTTTTTCATTTATTGCACAATTTTGATTTTAACTAACCTCTAATGTTTTACTGAAGTGTTGTGTCTATAGATCAGGTACAAAATTCACACACACATTTTTGGCACCCACTGTGGGGCCCTAAAATGGATTTCCCTTCAAATTTTATCAATTTCTATCATTTTCTTATCTTTTTTTGTTCCAAGCTATGATTTTTATTCTTTGTCCGTACAATTTTCGTACAAGTTTTGTCAGAAACTCATACCAAGAGATACCCACTGTCATACGATAGTGGATTTGATTGAGGATCGCACAAGCAGAAACCCACTGTCATCTGGAATTTTGATTGTCATATGATATTATACCCATTGTTGTACGAGCTTCTAGATTATCATTTGGGAGGTAACCCACTGTCGTACGAGTTTCAGTGCCAGGGTTCAATTGTCGTTTCACTTTTTCAGGCAGTTTGTCAGATTTGGTTTTCAGATTTTGACTAACAGCTAACCCTAAAATTTGAAATTCTCTATTTTTGATTGATTTTCATTGGTTTTTGATTGGAAAAAGTGTGAGAATTCCTAAAAATAGGTAAAAATCTACTAAGCGCATTGCGAGGAATTAAGGTAACCTTCTCAGCTGATAACATTTCGATTTGGATTAAAATGAACATCTTGCGTGTCTAGCTTGAGTGTCTTTCTTTTCGATATCACACATTTCATTTGGGCTCTAAAAAAATGAACATAGATTTGCTTTCAGCATCTTTGTTACATAGTAAATAGGCCCTATGAACACTATTCGTGACTCTTGAGAGAGTGAGTTTCCAGCGAAACTCTTCTCAATGAAGGAACCCTTGTAGGTAGGGAGGATACTGAGGGCATATCACGTTCTACTAGATCCATGTGTCTTCAAATTTTGATCGATACATTCTCTCTCCGGAGAGGTTGATAGATCATAAGGGATTGACGTCATAGATCTTTGTGAGATAATCTTAGTCTTAGCATGTCGGATTTATTTGTCTGCTTTGTTTTGGTGAAGTGAAGAGGCTAGGAGATTATGCTCTACTTCCTTTTTGGGTAGTACCAAAAACCCAGATCCTTGAATCTGATCTAGTCCCCATGTGGTATATCTTGTGAGTCACCTTTAGAGAGGGTTAACTGTAGTGTACATTCCCTTAATTGGGTCAACCACGTTGACAAACCTCAAGCGGTAATAGCCATTTTCACCATGGTAGTGACAATCGCTATATAAATGTCCTATTGGAAGAAATCTCCATAGGTGTGGTCTCTTGTTGGGCTGTTAGATCTCCCTAGCAGATCTTGAAGATTAAGTTCTCAGACTGTGTCAAAACCCCGGTGCGCCTGGATTGGAATTCACCCTCTTGGATCATAAAAGTTGCTGAGTCAAACCATTACTAAAAGCCCTAGTGAGGCCAAATTTTCATTTTCTAGGAATATGTGCATTATTGCAAAACTTTTTGGAACATACACAATTAGCACTTCTAAGGATTAGCACAAATAAGTCACTTGATTGTTCATGTGCAAGGTTTCTTTTTCCCTTGTTCATTATTTTTAGACATTCTTGAAATCACTTGCTTGTTGTTTTGCGTGCTTGCTTATCTATCTGGTTACTGAAAATAAACAAATCTATTACAATCCTCAAATTTGGACATTGAAATTTGCAAAAAATCTGAAACTGAAAACCCAAAATTTTGCAAAAATTGAAGTGAAATTCCTTTCTAGAGTCAAAAGTTGTCTCATCAGGTCATAAAATCATACGAGTTTTGGTCAAGAGTCATTTCATAACCCCCTCAGTGTCGTATGGTAATTGGTATATTGTTGTACAAGTGTTTCAGCCAGTCATTTTCAAAAGTCAATTTTCTTGTTGTCAACTGTCGTACGAGCTTGTCAATTGTCATTTCATGGTATACCCACTATCGTACGAGCATGCATAAAGTCATTTGAGAAGTTTTGAAAAATTGCTAGAAAGTTGTCAGAATTGCTAGATATCCAGCTTTTTCAGCCTATTTCTAGAATCTGTCAAACAAATCATTGTGTCAAGAACAGAGCAACAAACTACTGAGAATCCAATAATTTTCCTAAAGTGACCTTTTGAATCTGATCTAGCCTTTTGTTTAATTGATTTGAGTCTTTTTTTAATCTTGTGTCAAAACCGTGTCATAACTATCAATCTTAAAAAATGACTAAGTGTTGTGATATCTTGTCTGCTATCTTTTGGGCATCTACCCATACATCTAGGGAATAGTATCCCTCATCTAAGTCAAATCTATGCTTCAATCAATCAAACCTTGACAAGGTTGCGTCATCTGATCATCTTGATTCAATTCATTCTTCAGTTGTCTTCATCTTATTCTTTTGCTTCACCCAAGGTTAATGGTGGAAACTAGAGCTTCCTCTCACAAGAAATTGGGAGAAGCACTTAACACCAGAACTTTGTCTACTCATTTAGGTCCAACTCTTGAGAAACTCTACAATTTTGGTCTTTACGAAGTGACGGTCTTGGCAACTTTCAATTAAAAACTGATTACATACCTCCTCCATCAACTCATGGAGGCAATCAAAAAACTCCTCATCAATCTATTCCAGGGAGCCCACAAACTCCTACCATGTCTCAAGCAAGGACAAACTTTGGTTCTCACAGAACTCAATCTCAACATGGAGTAGATCAAGAACCCACACCTGAACAAATTGCTTGATATCAAAATGATGATGAATTCAAGAAAATGATGAAGCATTTCTTGAAAGAAGATAGAGAAGCATACTTTTTATAATTAGCTCATCAAGGAGATAAACTTCCTCCTAACTTTAATGTCGAAGATATCATTACACATGAGGAAGAAACTCCACTCATGGCTATGATGAAACAGATGCATGCCATGCAAGTCAAACTTAACAACCTTGAAAAAGAAAAGGAACCCAAGGAGTTCTCCATGGAGGCTCTATGTCCTTTTCCATTTGACAAAGACTTGTACATGCCACCATTCCCAAAAAGAGTGGAGATGCTCAAGTATGATAAGTATGATGGACACTCTGACTCTCAAGATCATGCCAGAAAATTATGTACACAATCTATGGAGTTCATGCACGAACCAACCTATCTGATGCATCTCTTCCCTCGATCTCTAGGTGGAGCGACCATTCATTGGTTCTCTAGATTGCCTTCTACTATCAAAACTTTTGAGGAGTTGATCAAATTGTTCTATCAGCAATACTCATACAATATCCAACATCCAGTCACCATGATTGATATCTACAATATCAAACAATATCCAGGGGAACCATTCCTGACATTTCTCAAGAGATGGAGGAAGAAATTATCTCTATATGCTAGGCCTATTCCAAAAACTGAGAAACTAGAAATCTTCATCAATAATCTTGTCCCAGAGATCAACTACCCTTTACAAATGCAAGATCATACATCTTTTGATAAAATGGTAGACAATGCGATCAAAATTGAAAAAGTACTTGTGAAAAAAGGAGAAATCACACTTCAAAAGGACAAGTATGAATCAGGATCCAGTTCTAGAGACAAGAACAAAAACTGGAACAAGAATAAAGGCATCATCACAGATGGTTTTGTTGATACTATCCATGCCCCATCAAAGGCACCAACTTTCAATCTAACTATTGGTACCCAAGCCATAAAAGCTTCAGAACAAAAGGTGCTTGAATCATCTCAAAAGAAGCCAGAGTATAAAAAGTGGTCTGCTGATAATAAATGAACATTCACTCCTCTTGGAGAATCTTTGGAATCAGCTATGAGAACTCTTCTAGCTAATAACATCATCTCCTTGCCTGAGATCTGACAATCCAATCTAGATCCTAAACCGAAATGGTGGAGAGAGAATGAATTCTATGATTTCCATTGGGGTAAAGGTCACAAAACTAATAACTGCTTACGCTTGAAACATACTATTCAAGATCTGATTGATAAAGGTGACATCACAATTGACAATCTTAAGAGAAATAATGATCACACAGCATTCACAGAACCATTTCCAAAACATGGTCAAGAAGTTTCATCTTCTCAGCCTAATATGGGGGCAAAGGTCAATTATGATTACCTTGGAAATAACGTTGTTATCAATATGGTCGAACCTTGTCTCTCTGAACATTGCAATGTCATCACATTGGTGCGAAGAGATAGAGATCATCCTTTAGCTAACGTAGTTACTCGATCACAAGCTCAGGCACATCTGAATAGACAAATCCCAGATTCATCAAATGTCCCTAAGATGCCCTTCAATCTTTCTTTTGCTTCCAAACAGAAGGTTGTTTCTAAATCTTCCAATCCTAAAGATACGAGGCCAACATCTTATAGCATTGTTCAAAAACTCCAACACACTAATGCAAAAATCTCCATGTTTGAGTTGCTTCGAATATCTCCAGCTCATAGAGCCATTCTAGATAAATCTTTGCTCAGATCCAATGTTCCTAAGGACCTTGATTTAGATAGGTTCCAAACTATGGTTGGACATCTTACATCTCCATAATATATCTCCTTTTCAAAAGAAGATGACAACTCCTTGAGTCACCCACATAATTAGCCCTTGCATATAGAAGTCTTGATCCAGAACCATAGAGTCAAACATGTGTTGGTAGATGGAGGCGTTGGCCTAAACATTTATTCTTACAGCTTGGTCACACAATTGGGATTTTAAAAAATGGCTATTGATCCTAGCAAGAAAATAACTATAAAAGCCTATGATGAACAAGAAATATCTTCTAAAGGCACCATTGTCTTACCTATCAGAGCAGGTCCGGTTATCAGAGATACTATATGTCAAGTTCTTGATCTACCTTTGGCTTACAACATTCTTCTAGCAAGACCATGGATACATGAAATGCAAGCTATTCCTTCTACATTCCACCAATGCTTGAAGTTTCCTTATGAAGGAGTCGAGGTCACTATTCTAGTAGACATATCTACCACTTGCAATACATTGAAAGAAGGTGTGGATAAACTTGTGCCCAATAACAAAGAATCTTCCATTAAGTCAACAAAAGAAGCATCCACTTCTAAAATGGAAGATATTGCCAAAGAGGTCAATATCAAAGAAAATGGTATGGGAGAATATACTATAGAGCCAGTCTTATCTTTAACATCTCTCCCTATCTCACCTAAGTCTTATGGGCAATCTTTGAAACAATCCAAACTAGAATCTAAAGAACCCCTTGAGGCATATAAGAAGAATTTTGTAGCAGAACAAATCTCCAAGCAAGAATTTTAAGAAGATGAAGTTGTGCTTGCATGGCTATACAAGGATGAACCTAAGTCTCAAGTTGTTCAAACTAGTGACTCTACAGTATCCAAAATACCTTCTAAGTCATATGGGCCAAGGGATAAATTGATAGCTAAGATGGGATACCCAAGTAAATGACCTCTAGGAATCAGAGGAGAAGGTCTTATGACACCTATTTCACATACTGGTAGAGAAAACAAAGATACTGTTGGTTTAGGCTTTAAGAAGAAACCCTTCCACGTCAAAGGTAATTGTTCTCATGTCATAGAGAAAATCCCACCAGGAGAAGCCCTTCTTAAGAAGGAAGAAACTGAACTATCAGATAGTGATTCAGACAACTTAGAACTTATCCCTTATGAGCATTTGCCTAAGGAAATTAAAGACCTCCTTCAAGCTGAAGATGATCCAATAAAAAGAATCAATGTAGTAGAAACACAAGAACCTACTATAAAGCAAGGAATAGTTGCAACACAAGAACCAGCTAATCTCAAAGACAATCAGATAGACAAAGAGGAAGGTGGTAGTTATTCTGAGACAGATTCCCATGAGTATGAATTTAAATCAGAATCTGAGGGTAACCCTTCTTGGGGTATTCATCTTGACTTTACTCATGTTCTTAGATTTCCTAGAGGCATAGATGAAGAATCTAATGACTATGAATGGGGGGCCATTCCAGAAGAAGATGAGCTTATTATAGAGAAACATGTTGATATTATTCACCAATATGCACCTGAACCCAATGTAAGTCTAGAGAGAAATGATGAACCTATCGAGTCTGATCCACTGATGGCCGAAGAGGACTTCCACCATGACATTGAGCCTATTCACGAATTGAATGTCTTAAGTTGTAATATCATCTTTGAACTCGAGCATCAGGCTAGGACCAATGATGACAGATCCATAACCGTAAACACTATCTCCCAATCTTTCCCCATCTTGACTATCCAACATCCTAAACTTCTTGATCAAACCTCCACAAATTCTAGCCATGGTATTTATACCTTCCCAAATGACTATGCCCTTTCTTGCTACCTCAATGCATTTGAACCTATGAGGACTTCCATCAGTGAACCGAGCATTAGCATGATAGAGTCAGACATCAAGTATCTTAGTCAAAAGAATAAAAATAAAAAGAAAAGGAGTTCAGAGGGTGAAAACCACTTTGTAGCAGTCTCAAAACCTACAAAATAAAAAATAAAAGATGTATCCGAAGGTGAAAACCTCTTTGAGGTGCTTAAGGATGAGATATTTGATGTCCTTCTGAGTCATTTACAGGATAGATCTCCAGTTCTAATTGAGCCCACTCAATCTATCAATTTGGGAACAACAAAAGAACCACAGTTGATTCATGTAGCACAATATTTATCAGCAGAAGAGAAGAAAAAATTTACAACATTCCTAACATAGAAGAAGATCAACTTTGCATGGAAATATTCAGATATGCCAGGGTTGGATCCTAATCTTATAATGCATCATTTATCTATAGCTCCAAATATCAAACCTATCAAGAAAAAATTAAGAAAGATGCATCCTCATGTTGCACTCTTGGTAAAAGCTAAATTAGAGAAGCTCCTGAAAGTCGGATTCATCTGAGTTATTGACTATGCAGAGTGGATCTCTAATATTGTACCTATTTCAAAACTAGATAAATCAATCAGAGTGTGCACAGACTTTAGAGATGTGAACAAAGCATTCCCTAAGGATGATTTTCCACTACCTAACATTGATATGATAGTAGACATGACTGCGGGTTTCAAGATGTACTCTTTAATGGATGATTTTTCTGGATATAACCAATAAAAATTGCTCCAAAGGATCAAGAGAAAACTACTTTCACATGTGCATGGGGCACCTTCTATTGGAATGTTATGCCATTTGGGCTTAAAAATGCTGGTGCTACATATCAAAGAGCCATGACATCTATTTTCCATGACATGATGCATAGGACTATGGAAGATTATGTTGATGATACTTTAGCAAAATCTATGATTAGAGCTGAACATCTAAATGACTTGAGCAAGATACTAGACAGAATGGAAAAATTTAGTCTTAGACTAAATCCTAAGAAGTGTGCTTTTGGTGTCACTTCTGGAAATCTCTTAGGGTACATAGTTTCAAAAAAGGGCATTGAAGTTGATATAGCTAAAGTAAAGGCTATAATGGAGATGCAACCCCCGAAGAATATCAGTCAAATGAGGACATTGCAAGGAAGAATTCAATCTATCATAAGATTCATATCACAGCTGGCAGACATATCACAACCTTTTACAAAAACATTACATAAAGGTGTGACATTTGCATGGAATGAAGAATGTGAGAAAAAATTTGATCATATCAAACAATATCTATCAAATCCTCCTATTTTGATGCCTCCTATTCATGGGAATCCATTGATCTTATATGTCTCCACCATAGATACATCACTGGGGGCATTGCTTTCACAACATGATGAGAACAAAAAGGAAAGAGCTATATGCTATATTAGTAGAACATTGGTTGCATACGAGAAGAACTATTCAATGATTGAGAAAGCTTGTCTAGCTATAATCTTTGCATCATAGAAACTGAGACACTACATGTTAGCTCACACCACTCAATTGGTAGCTAAGATTGATCCACTAAAGTATCTACTAAGCAAAGCTGCCCTCATGGGTAGATTAGCCAAATGGGTCATGCTCTTAAGCGAATTTGACATTGAATATGTGGAAAGAAAAGATATAAAAGGACAGGTAATTGCTGATCAATTGGCTGATGCACCTATGATTGATGATACACCAATGCAAATGGAATTTCTAAATTCCTCTATCATGACTCTTTCTTCTAGAGAATGGCAGTTATTCTTTGATGGCTCCTATATACAAAATGGATTTGGTGCAGGCATATTGCTCATAACTCCTCAAGGATACTCAATACCAAAAGCATTCAGATTAAAGTTTCCTTGCACAAACAATATTGCTGAATATGAAGCCCTTTTGAATGGTATGAAAATAGCAATTGAGTTGAGGGTAACAGTTGTACACATTCATGGAGACTCACAACTTATTATCCATCAAGTCAATGATGTGTACCAAACTAAAGATGAAAAGCTCATTCCTTACAAGAGAATGGTAGATGATCTTAAGAAGTATTTCATATCTATCACATTTGAGCAAATTCCTAGAACGGAGAACAAGGTTGTTGATGCAATGGCAACACTATCTACTTTATTACAACAACCTGAACATGAGCTACACTATGAGTTCCTAGTGGAAGCACTATCTTATCCTGCATATGACTCCCCTGAAACCCACATGATTTGCACTATTGTAGGTCATGATTCATCTAGATATAAAAACCTATTTTCCTATCTCAAAGACCAATTCATTGCTGATACCTTCAACCGCCATGAAAAGAGATACCTTATCCGTAATGCCTCCTGATATGTCATCATTGGTCATGATCTGTACAAATGAGGTCTAGATGGTATGCTACTTAGATGTTTAGAATGGGAAGAGTCTCAACGTGCATTAGAGGAAGTCCATGAGGGTATTTGTGGGTCACCCTCGAATTGTTTAACACTTTCTTGAAAACTTATTAGGGCTGGGTACTATTGGCCTGAGATGGAGAAAGAGGCTATCAAATTTGCTAAGAATTGTCAAAAGTGTCAAGTACATGGCAACCTAATTCATGCTCCAGGGAAAGATCTAATTCCCTTCACTACATAATGACCTTTTCATCAATGGGCCTTTGATCTTATAGGAGCCATACATCCTCATTCTTCTAATGGACATACCCATGTAATCAAAACTATAGATTATTTTACAAAATGGGTAGAAGCAGTCCCTTTGACACAAGTCACTGAAAAGCAAATATCTATGTTCATATTGAACTATATCATATGCAGATATGAGATCCCACATTCTATAATCATAGATAATGGGGGACAATTCAAAAATAAAGACCTAGATGATCTATGTGCTGAATTCAAGATCACACAACATTGGTCTTCTATCTACTATCCTCAAGGGAATGGACAAGTAGAGGCTTCTAACAAGAATCTATTGAAATTCTTGCACCATACAGTTAATAAGACAGGAAGAGACTGGCATCTCATGATCAATCCAACTCTCTGGGCCTACAGAACAAGTATCAGAATGCCTACTAGGGCTACACCTTTTGCTTTAGTTTATGGATCTGATGTAGTACTGCCTATTGAGGTTGAAATTCCATCACTAAGAATCAGAATGCATGGTCTAGTAACTGATGATGAATACAGAGTGTCTAGGTTGCAAGAACTTGAACTACTAGATGAGCGTAGACAAGCAGTGTATGATCATCTCAGAGTATATCAAAAGAGAAAGTCTAGAGGTTACAACAAGAAAGTCAGACACGGAGAATTTTAGGTTGGTGATCTAGTCTTGAGAGAGAATCCTAAAAATCAATCACATCGAGAACGCAAGGGGAAGTTTGAACCCAAGTGGCTGGGTCCCTTTGTAATCACTGCTACTTTTGGCTCTGGTGCCTATCAACTCTCAATGATTGAAGGAGAATAGCTCTGAGAACCAATCAACGTTCTCCATCTGAAGAAATTCTATGCCTAAGGCATTCAGTCTATGGTAAAATGTCCTAAAAAAATTATAAAAATCTAAAAAAGTCCTGAAAAAAATGAACATCTTGGTGAAAACCTAGCAGTAGGTGCCTTGATGATTCACAAAAAAAGTAAAATATATCAAAAGTACAAAAAAATTGAAAAAATGAAAAATACAAAAAAATGAGAAAAAGAAAAAAGTGCCTTGGTGAAAACCTGGAAACAGGCGCCTTGGTAGAAAAAAATAGAATCTCTGCCAAGATGGTGAAAACCTGGCAAATGGGTACCACTTGTTTCAAAACGCTCCATCTATCAGTGCAATCTTGGTTTTTCCCAGCTTTCAGTCTTGCTTTAGTTTGTACATATTTCCCAGTTTGTTTCAGCATTCCTGTTTTCAATAAGTCGGTCTGTACACCAATCGGTTCAAGCATATGTATCCTATCAATGCTTAACACTTGGGGGCAATCAATGTCATATCCTATGGTCTCCAATGTATCTTAGACGTATCATATCCAGTCAGAGTCCTTTGAAGCTTCATCTGAGTCAGTCAGTCAGTCTCATCTCCAGAAAGGATTTTACATCTACAACAACGCAATCCAACATCAAACACAAAATGAAAATAATCTATGCTTTTCACATGCTTTTATCTCCTTGTATGCTTACTAATTCACATTGATATTTTTGCATATTTTGTTCCCACGAGCTCTTTGATGATGTCCTTTACAAAGATTTAGAGAGTGATGACTGGGGGCATAATCTTTTCTTCATCTTCTGCTTGTATGTGAAAACCTCACAACTTTGGAAATTCTAGATTGAAATGGTGTCCGACTGTAAGAGCCTCTATCTCAAATTGGATGGCCATGCGTACCTCGACCATTGATACCCAAAAAATTCAAGGAAGTTTGATCTAACTATTTTGAGTGAGTTCTTTCTTGTAATGTGAAATACGATCTTACCTAAGGAGGTGAATGATAAGGGGTCACTACGGGTAATTCACATTGGATTTAGAATGATCTCTTGATTGTTTGATGTGATTGAATGCAAGGCATATTTAGGTCATCACGACGTTTATGTTTTGATGCTTATACAAATTGCTATATCAAAATGGACATGATATTCAGGTCATCCTGGCGTTTGTGTCTTGGTGCCTATATCTAATCCGACATTTCAAAAATAAAATCAATATTCATATGTTCATGGTTGCCTAATCAGTGGGTGTTATATTGATTCCTGCGCATACAAATTGATATTCTTATGTCTATGGTTTCATCACTAGTGGGCATTGTATTGATTTATCCGGTTACCTAAAAATTCAATGATGAGAATGACTGACACATGATCAGTGACTAGGTCCTAGGTCTTAGGTTGCATTTCATAGTGCATGTCTCTTTGCATTTTTGCATGTTTGCACAATCTCACAAATTATTGAGTTAAACTTAAATGCTTATACGATTCTTCAAAAATGCTAAAAACATGACTACAAGAGTTGAATCTTACACGAAGGTTCCTCCAACGAAATAGCAAGTAGAATCTTTTTTCGGGATCAAAATCAAAATCTGAGATCATTCATATTATTAACTACTTGCATAATCGACCTTCAATCATCATAGGAATCCAGAATTCAACTTAACTGATTATCTTACATCAAACTATCAAAATTTCAACTTGGTTAACCATGGTCAACTCATGGTTTCACCTAGTCAAACTTGGTCTCCAAGACCTCTAAATGATGTAGAACGTGTTCTCGAACGTGTATAACCACTTCTCAAATCAATTAACATGCTTCTAAACCATAATGTTGACTTTTCTTGTCATATTTCAATTTTAATCTCGAAGGGGGCATGGTATTGCATATCATTCAAAGTCCGTAATCTAAACTTGAAGCATATCTTTCCTCAGTAATCAAGACAACAACCACGTCTAGTTGCTGATTCATCAAAAGACCTCATCACTTGGGGAAAATCAATCATCACTCGAGGCATATCAGATTCATCAAGATCCATATCAATCTGGTATTCTCTTAATCTTGTAAATTGTATCAGTTTTTACAACTATCAGTTCAATTGTGTTATTTCCTTGGTTCTTTGGAAACTGAAGGGTTCAGATGTGATACCAATGTGATTCTTATCGACAATCAGGTCTAGAATCAGTCACTCACTTCTTCACAATCATAAGGTTCAAAATCAAGCATTTTGACACTTTTTTGCTATCATTGGTTCATTGATGTTATAGTTAACATTATCTTTGGTCATTCAGGACCTAGCATCTAAAATCTTTCAATCAAGTTTTTGTTTCATATCAATATCATATCAATTTCATATTGATATCAATCAACATTGTACATAGACTGTCTTTGAACCACTGTGCTTCGCACAGTAATTCAAAGAGGGGCAAAATGTAATACCCCAAAAATGGGCTATAGGTTCATTAACCTCATACATCGACAATACGAATGAAATCGACATCAAAGTCCTAACCTAAGGCACATCTGAACATCATCGAATCCTAATTGATTATCATAAATTCTGCATCGAGGAATATTCCTAGCAATATTCCTATTTATCATAATTATCTTTAATTTAATGATTATTTTAAATCCAATTTATCCTAAAGTTTGATTAATCGAATATTCTAAATATTTAATTAATTAGATTTAATTCTGCCAGTTAATTGTTTAATTGAAGTTAATTCTATTTATTCCTAAATTGTATTATTTAATTTTGACAATAAATCTAAAATCCTATGAATAATTGATTAAATTCTTATTTAATTAATTAAAGCAAGTTGTCAATTTTTAATAATATTGTTTTTGAATAAAAGTTTGAAAAATAATTGATTAACCCAGAAATCAATTGTTTTATTTTTCAAAATCAGTTAAGTTGGAAATAAATCACTTTATTATTAAATTAATTCATAAATAAAACATGCACAATTAGAAAAGTAGACAACTATCAATTATCAATTAAATCTAAACTCTATTTTGAGTTAAACTCTACTTTTGCATGTTTTTGGGAGTTAATTATCCTTTATTTAAAAATAACTCAAAAATCAACCTGAGTTATTTGAGTGATTTATGGCTTTTTTTTCATGCACCTCCAAAGCCCTAGATTTCTATAAATTAAGGCCTTAACTCTTCATAATTCATCTCACAAGTTTTCATACTTACTCTGGCAAAATCCATCCACGAATTGCACACTCATGCTGTTGAATTGGAGACTGAAGAATCGATTTTGAGAATTCGAGTTGTGAGATTTTCATTGTTTTTGCATAGTATCCATATCATTTAGAAGATTATTGTTAGATCATTTTAGCATATCAATTTTCATATTAGCATAGATTCATATCAAATTTTCATTATCATAATTGCATGGAAAAACCAAAAAAATAGATTAATTGCATTCATTCCATATCTAGATTTTGCATTCAAATCCTTCGTTTAGGTGTCGTCAAGGTCACTGATCTCGATATAATCTGAGAATACATACTCGCATCTACTAGAAGGCAGTAAATCACCTGGTTAGTTTAGTTTTTCATTTATTGCACGATTTCAATTTTAACTAACCTCTAATGTTTTACTGAAGTGTTGTGTCTATAGATCAGGTACAAAATTCACACACACATTACCTGATTTCAAAAAAAAAAAGTGGCCACTTATACCCCCCTTTTTATTCACCATCTTGGTCAACTTACCCTACAATGTGTTTCCATTCATATAAATTGCATGAATCATGTGAGGTAAAACAAGAATTTGCACTCTTGGTCTTTATACATTATGCATTAAAAACTTCTAATATTAAAGCTTCAAGTTTTTGAAAAACTATGTCGAGGCTGCTAACTTCATTACAAAATTTATGTCAAATTCACTCCCACCATATATTCCAAATAAGAGTAGATATGGCCACCACCCAAATGGATACAAAGAATTATTTCTAATGGGGAGTTCAGGATTCACATAACTTTGAGAGTTCTGCATCTAGAGGGGCACCCCAATGGAGGTTTTTTTTAGCCAAGACCAACATGAGGAAGCAAAAGTGAAATGAAGCAAAAAATAATCAACTAATTTAGGCTATGCAACACATAAAACACAATTGAAGGCAGGGGTGTCCCCAAGATGAACAAGTTTTTCACTTGTGGGGATTATACCCCTTAATGCTAACCATGTGAAGGAGCCCACTTTAGGGAGAACTTCCTTCAACAACCATAGGGTAAATTTATTTGATCTGAAAATGGGATTAGAGTTGTTAATGATCTTATAACCTCATTTGACTATATAGTTATATGGGGCTAAGGGGCACCAAATAAGGTTTTTGGTGTAATTAAATATTCTTAATTACACTTTGCTTAATCTTACTTAGGTTAATGCATTGCATTGTAGTTTTTCATTGAGACACCTAGGAGTTTGCACATCAATTAAGCACACGGTGTAGGAGAAATTACACTTTAGGTGTGAGATCCACCTTTAGTGCACATATCACATTATCATCCTCATCCTATTGCACATATTTCATTGCATGATGGAGGATGATCCACCTTTGGTGGACATGTGATTACACCTAGCATAGGTGATAGCTTATCAACTCCTTATCATTCTCTCTTATCACCTTTCCTATATAAGGAGACCTATTATGTAAATAAATTCATTGGATCAATTCAATCAACAATCATTGCATTCATATCATCTCTCTTGTATTTGTGCTTTTCTTTAACCTCTAGATCCTTGGTTCAATCTTGGAAATTCGCAAATTCTTACATGGTATCAGAGCCATTGGAGCATTTTGATTAACCTATTTGGAGAGATCTTGGTGCAAGCGTTGAAGGTCCAAATATCATATTTGAAGACCAACATGTTATGGAAGCATTTTGGGGTAGATTTGACCTCACCATCATGTCCGGAAGGCTATTTCTATTAAAATTAACTATAAACTTACCCATATTCGGCAAAAGTCAAAATTGAGGGAATTTTTTTTTGCAAATCGAGCCATATGGCCCAATCTGCATCTTTACAGTAAGATTTCGTAAAAAAATCTAATTCTATTTTTTTCAAAATTATTTTTTTCTGCAAAACTTATTTTTTCAAGGTTGGTACGGCCCCTAGCACAACAAATATTCTCTAGCATCATCAGATTGGCAAGGACATCATCATTAAGAAGGTTGACATCATCTCACATCATCGACTAGACAAGGCAATCATCTCCCTGACCTAACCGAGTGAGCCCAAGACAACGACCCAAGCTGAGCCCAACCCAGCTCTCTTGTTTGTTTTAACAACAGAGCGTTTGCATATAAAAAAAGCTCATATGTCGCACCCACACTCAATGTGGGACTAATCCCACCAAGCTCTATCAAGCTCAGACCCATCTCCCTCAAGCTCTGCCTAAGCTCCATCGATCCCCCGTGCCCAACCTACTCTGACCTACACGCAAACCAATTGACAAGTGCCACATGGCGCAAGCTCTGAATGCCACCTCCGCACCAGCAAAACCAATCAAAATGTGACACATGGCAAGAGGCCACATCACTTGCCTCATCAGCCTAACCTTGTCACCAGTGACATCATCAACCAGTCAGCCAGCTATGTCAATGTACATATAGTACATCATTGCCCAATCAACTGCTACGTCAGCTAGGGGCCGCATTTTTGCCACGTCACTTTTCTACGAGCCTAAAATTGACAGTCGTCCAGCCATCACAACCGAGTAAATTAGCTTTTTGGATGAAATCCATATGGCTGTCAAATTTAACATAGCAGATTGTTGACATCATCAAGGGTTTGAAAATTTTTGCCTTCACCATTGGAGTTTTCTGATTTGCAGTCCAACTTCAAAGGGCCATATCTTGCTCAATTTTGCTCCTTTTTATTAGCATTGTTTTTTATTTGGGGTAGAATTTCTTGAAGATTCCAGTGGTGGTATTATTTTTGCAATTTGGTAGCTAGATTAATCAGAAAATGCACATTTTCATGACTATTCCTGCCTATTCTTGATTTCTGTAACCTCCAGGGCTTCGTTTGGGCACATACGGTAACATTTTTATGTGATTTTTTTTTTGAAAGTGTATGATTTTTTTTCTACATTCTAGATTTTCAATAAGATTTTAGTGGTTTGGGTGGATATATCACTTTTATAAATAGGTCACTTTGGGGCTATATTTGCACTTGGTTAATCCTTGGATTTCTATTTTTTAATTTGCATCAGTCATTTGAAGGAGTTATCAGTTAAGTATATGTCCTATTAGTTCTTAAGGGTGGACTATTAGGTTTTATTAAAGTAGGCATCAAGTCTTATTAGGTCGTATTAATCAATTTAGGTATTATTAGTCATATTATATTATTTTATTTCTACAATTAAAAAAATAAAACTAAATAAACAAGAATAACTATTAAATTAAAATATTTCTATTTGAATTACAACCATCTTCTATTAAATAAACAAAAACAACTATTAAATAAAGATTTTTAATTAAAGTACAATTATTTAATACTAAATTAAAAAATAACTAAAAAAAACATTAAAAAATATTGAAATAAAAAAATAAAAAAAGTACCTACCTCTTCCGGTCGGAACTCCCCTGTAGCTCTCCTCACAAGCCTGAAGACGCTGAATGAAAATGACCTGTGCGGGCCACTTTTTTTTCTTATATAGACTTTTGGGTGTCCGGCCGGACCCCCCCCCCCCCCCCCCCCGCCACATAGATGCCACCTAGTGCCTAGAGGGCGCCACGTGGTTCCGGTCGGACCCCCTTAGTTTGTCCTGTAGTGCGACACAATATTATACTTTTACCCGGTAATTATCTATCATTATTTGGTTGTATTATGGATAATTCAAAGGTCAAAATCCTCACTCCATATAACTACCATGAATAAAAAGTATATTGAAGTAAGTACTTGTTGAGTATTGGATTGCTTACAATGACTCTTGGGCAGGATATAGAACCAACTACAAGTGTTGTAGAAAGGAGAAAACGGTTTGATCAAAGGGATAAAGCACTTGGCTCTCTTAGATCATCCATCCCTCACAATTTTCTCTTTCATATTGCATCTTTCACACATCCTCGTGATGCTTGGGTGATATTGGAAGTACTCTTTGGTAAAACTGATATAATGAGAAAATTCATACTAGAGAATGAGCTCATAGGTCTAAATCCTAGTGATTTTGACAATATTCAAGACTTTTTCTCTAAGTTCAATTCTATTAGATTTGATCTTTCTACTTGTGGCATTATTAAAGGGGATGAACAATTGATCTTTTCTATTCTTTCCAAGCTAGGTCTTGAATATTCTATTTTTTTTCTATATTCTATGCTACTATGGATGCTCTTGGTAGTGCATACAAATTTCCTTCTCTTGATGAATTTGCAGCTCAACTCACAAGGGAACAAGAAAAGTTGGCACATATGGGTCAATTGAAGCCTTCAATACATCTTGCATTGATTGCAAATGAATCCATTTCAAAAGCTTCTAATGGAAAAGGAAAGAAACAACATAAAGATCCTAAGCCTCATGAAAAAGGTAATGAATCTCCTTCACACAGTACTTCTAAATCCAAGTCCTCTTCAAGAGAGGAATCATGTAGAAGAAAGAGGGATAAATGTGCATATTGTAAAAAGCTAGGACATGATTAGCATAAGTGTTTTCACAAGAAGATTGATGAGCTAACTCACATTATTCAAAAGCACAATATTAAGTTTCCCTGATCAGTGTCTACTCCTTCTACATATTTGGTAGCTTCTACATCTCCATCATCATCCAATGATAAAGGTAAAGGACAAGCACTTTTGGCTTCCACACATCCTGAGCAAGGTAAATGGCTTCTTGATTCAAGTGCATCACATCATAAGGAATCTTCTATGGATATGTTTTCTTCTATTGAGCCTTTTAATTCTCCTAATATTTTGATGGGTAACAGCACATACATGAGAGTTTGTGGGAAAGGTTCTATTCCTATGGGAGAGAGGACATTTCCTAATTATGTCTACATTAGGGACATAAAGACTAGAGATGTCATAGCTATGGGATTTGTAAATCATGCATCACTCTTGTATTATTTTTCACATTTTGATGATGATGATGATATTCAAGATGTACACATCCCTTTACCAAGGGATAATTATTTATGTGAGGATAAATTTGGACACTTGAATCATTTTGTTGTTGAACAAGTGTTGAGCTTCCTACTCCTCCACCTCCTGCTTCTTCAGACATGGGCTCTACTATTCAGCAGGTTGATCATAGTGCTTTAGATCTTACACAATGTGATGACTACTTGGATGCATCTTCAACATTTGTTGATTCTCATGATACAGATTTGGGAGAGATGCCTAAGGGGTTTTCTCTTTCCTTTGATGATAGCATCATAGTTGGAGATACTTCTTCATCTTCTTTGGAGATTGACACTCTTGATTCTTCTCCACTTTATTTGTCACATGATGTGATAGATTCTTTGAGCTTGGAGAGACCTATTCAGTCTTTAGATATTCATACATGGAGACCTTCATCTTCTTCCTCCTACCATTTGCACATGGATTGGCTTCTTCATCATTTGATGTATCTATTTCTTCCTAAGGGGAGACATGTTCCTTGTAGACATTGGTTGATCTTTTGTTTGCAAGTACTCTTCGTCAATGTGAGAGCTTCTTCATTATGGGGGGATATCATGTCTCTAATTATCCTTCTTATGGGGGGTAATTATTTGTATATACATGATGTATGTAGTTCTCGGGGGATCTTGAGTACTCCATCCATCCATGCATCTTTTTATTTCTTCTCTCTTTTTGGGGGAGGGTTTTTCCCATGAGGTTTTCCCTCTTTCTCTACTTTATGAGAGTTTTGCATTTCATGTATTGCATTGCATATTGTACATGGGTACCTAACATGGCCTAGTGGTTAGGACCCATATTGAATTGTGAGTTTATGTGCATTCCCCTAAGTTGCACTGAAGGGGGGTGTTGGTGTAATTAAATATTCCTAATTACACTTTGCTTAATCTTACTTAGGATAATGCATTGCATCGTAGTTTTTCATTGAGACACTTAAGAATTTGCACCTCAATTAAGCACATGGTGCAGGAGAAATTCTACTTTAGGTGTGAGATCCACCTTTAGTGCACATATCACATTATCATCCTCATCCTATTGCACATAATTCATTTCATAATGGAGGATGATCCACCTTTGGTAGACATGTGATTACACCTAGCATAGGTAATAGCTTATCAGCTCCTTGTCATTCTCTCTTATCGCCTTTCCTATATAAGGAGGCCTATTATGTAAATAAATTCATTGGATCAATTCAATCATCAATCGTTGCATTCATATCATAACTCTTGTATTTGTGTTTTTCTTTAACCTGTAGATCCTTGGTTTAATCTTTTCTATTTGCAAATTCTTAAAAAGGTGATCCTAAGTTTCTTTGAAGTGGATGATCCTCTACTTGAGTAAATATAAGAAAGAAAGACTTTTTGATCTACATGAGAATATCCAAAAGATCTATCCAGGTAGCATTTTTCACCCCATTACAATTTTTGATATAGAAGTAATATTTGACTTTTGTTCCCCAAAGAGTTTTTAAAATTTGTTTTTCCTAAGAGAGGGAATCTATATTTTTTAAGAGTGGAAAACAATTCCATGAATCCTCTTAGAACTTAGCTTTTTTACCATCATCTATAATCCAAGAGAGCTGAGGAAGAAACACCTCTTTGAATCTTATCATAAAGTTCCACATATCTGACCCTCCAACAAGATCAAGAGCAGTAAATATCCTTTTTTGATCCTCTAAATCTAGATATTTAATTTTCAAGATTGCTGCCCAATTTTAGTTATGATTGGACTATATTTTCTATAATATTTTTGCATCAAGGGATTTATTTCTACATTCCATGTTATGATTCCCTGTACCCCTAGGTTCTTTGTTGTGCAAACTTTGTCCCATCCTAGGAGATGGATTTTTTCCTTGGGGTCTTTGTTCCCTTTCCATAGTCCAAAATTTTTAGTTTTGTTTCTACAGTGGATAATATCCATTTTGGAATAAGGAGAACTAACATAATGTAATTGGGAATGTTGGCTAGTATTTTTTTGATCATTATTATTCTACCCACAAGGGATAGCCAAGAGTTTTTCCAAGATGAAAGAGCTTTTAGTTCAAGCTGTAAATAAATAAATTCCAAGGTATATGATTGGAAGGAGTTATTGTTTGAAACTAAGGTAATTTTAAATTCTTGTTGAAACCATAGGGGAGCCATTTTGAAAGAATATTTTGGATTTCTCAGCATTAATTTTATACCTAGATATTTGACAATGATTTTCCAATATTTGTTTTATAACTCGAGACTCCCTCATGGAGGCTTACCCAAACAAAATGGTATCATCTACAAATAAAATGTGTGATATTAATTTGGGAACAAGGAAAATTTATACCTCTCCACATTTTTTCGTTATGATTTTTTGCTATGGAATGACTAAGAGTGTCTACCAGTATGATGAATAAATATTGGGACAAGGGATCATCTTGTATAAATCCTTGTGAGGGGTAGAAGAAGTCACACGAATTCCCATTGATGAGAATAAAAAATTTGACCCCTGACATGTAAGCTAATATCCATTTACACCACTTAGGTGAGAATCCAAATCTAATGAGAACTAGATGTAAGAATTTCTAATTTACCCTATCATATGCCTTAAGCATATCCGGATTGATAAATTTCATAGCTTGCATTTTATGATGTTTGATTGAATGGAGAGTTTCACGAGGCACTAGCAGCCCTTCATATGTCTCCTTACCTGGAACAAATCATCCTTTTTCTTCAAATATAATTTTGGGAACCAAATTATCCAATATTCTTGTTATAGCTTTTGAAAATATTTTGTAAATTGTATTACAAAGTTATATTGGCCTAAAATCTACAAGTGATTCTTGGACACTTTTCTTTGGGATGAGTGCAATAAAAGTAGTGTTAAATTTCTTGAGAATGCCACCACTTTTCCTTGATTCTTCTAATGATTCCCAAACATATGAACCAATGAAGTTCTAGCACTTATGGTAAAAAAGAGGTGTAAGACCATCTGGTTCTGGAGATTTTTTCAGGCCCATGGAGAATACTATTGATTTGATTTCTTCAAGAGAGAAGGTTTTTCTATAGAAACATTGTCTTGTTCTGTTACTATCTGGGGGATATTACTTAGTAGGTTCTCTCTAGTTCTTCCCTCTGTAACTTCATCATAATGAGAAATAGAAAATAAAGATGTAAAATAATGCACCGCCTCTTCCTGAATTTTTCCAAAATCTGATAAGGTGTCACCAATGGGGTCTAAAATTTTAAGGATTGAATAATGAATAGATCTAGCTTTAGCTGATACATGAAAGAAGGAAGTGTTTCTATCACCATCTCTAAGCTACAATTCTATGGATTTTTGTCTCTAGAATATTTCTAGTTCTCTTGCTAATATTTCTTCATAACTTTGTTGGAATCTTTTTTGCTTATGATAAGAGAGTTGGCTTATACCAAATCTAGATATTTTCTCATTGATTTATTTCAACTAAATTTCAATATATAGTTTCAAGATAAAGATGTTCTTGAAAACTTTTCTATTCCTCTCTTTAACTTTCATTTTAATATATTGGAGTTACCTACACAACTGAAACATCCTAGAGCTCAAAAAGAAATACATACTTTTTCACCATGTCTTTAAAAGAGAAATAAAAGAAGGGTCCCTAAACCACATTTTTTCAAACTTGAACGAAACTTTTGGTTTCTTTAGTGGGGCAACATATGATGAAGTGGCTTGAAGAGGAAAATGATTGGATCCTGGGAATGCTAGTATTTGTGTCATGCAATAACCATAATTTTTTTATCTATTTAGGATTAAAAAAATATCCATTAATCATCTCATCAATATGCATAAAATTATCTCTTTTGTTGGTCCAAGTAAATTTCCCATTTGATGGGATGTCATCCACCAAGCCATTGTTTGAAACAAACTCCTTGATTTCTATCATTGTTATCATAGGTAGAATTATACCACCCTTTTTGTCTTGTAGGGATAAGGTAGCATTAAAATCCCCCCTCCTACCCCAAGAATGGTTGGGATATCTGAACAGGTGACACATGCTAATGTTAAAGAGTCCCACAAAAAATAAAATCCAATGGTGAAGCTAGGGCCATACACATTGAAAAGTTGGAAATAAACATTGAAGTAGTCAACTTGAACTACTGTCAATTTGCCTTAGTTGTGACCTTTTTTACCTTGGTAAATTTATATTTCCATAACATTGCCAACCCTGCAAAGGATCCAATAGATGGGAAGCAATATATTTCCAATTCTTCCACTTGGAAAATGGTTGAAGGGGCTCTACTACTACAAGTTTTATTTCTTGAAGTAGAATAATATCTGCTCCACTCACCTCAATTTGTGATTTGATGAGGCTTATTTTTTAAGGGGAATTTATGCCCCTAACATTCCATGTAATAATTTTCATAGCTTCCATGGGGAGCGCCTTTCTCTCCATGGGATAATTTTATCTAAAGTAGTATGAATACTTTTTTTTTATTACATGTACATGTACATACTTGATTTAAAGTAGTCTCCACAGAGTTGTCCAAATATTGACATCAAAATTATTACATGTGCATACCACTTTTATTCATAGAATTACATTATGGTTATACATCGTCACTAGTGTGTCATGATATTACATATGATAGTTCCATGAGGAAATGAGCTATGTCACATATTTTGACCTTACAATTTGACCCATTGCCATCTAAGAACATCAATATTATTGATTAGTCATTTTTATATTTTTATCGTTGTTTTTATTGTATATTATATAGTATATTTAAGATTGTTGTGAACATATTTTTCTATGCTTTCATTTGATCTCACTACTTAATAGAAGAGTGTCATTTCTTCTTGCAAACTATTTTCTCATACTTGATCTCATTAGAGATAAAATTGAGGGCATATTTTATACAAATTGATTGCACCAACAATAAGTATACACACTAAGTATGCATTCTATATTGAGCTTTTTATTCATCGTGCTCAATAGTTAAGTTAAAAGCTATGTATTTTCTTCTTGGTTTTATTTCCTCTTTGATTAGTTTTGCACTCTATTATAGTATGGATATCTCATGTGGGACACATTATTATTAATTTTATTAAAAAATTATATATTTTTCTTCCAACAATATAAACACCTAATAATGCTTGTTGCATATAGAAAACAAAGTGAGCACACTCTTGGTCTATCGACTCAAATTCTAAATTACAACTTGTGAAGGAAAATTCACCATGTAGAGTCAGTGCAAGTGCCTCATTGATTATCTTCGTGCAACATTTTAGGATCGAGAATACCAGGCTTTTCTATTTGTCATCATGGTGCACATTTTAATCGCGGCCTACCCTTCGTTGCGCTAGAATTTTTACCAATAGGACACGTGTCTCTCAGGCGCCAAACAGTTTCTTCGTCTGATGGTGGGTCTGAGCTTTATTTTATCTTGACATGTGGCCTCTTTGCGGGAAATTAGAGTTGTTTTGACTTTTGTTCAAAGGCAGTTTCCCCACATGGATTGCACGCATCCTCCTTTTGGCTAGCCATAATTCTTCCCACTAGCGGACCCAGTTCTTTCTCAACACTGGACACATGGTGGTCTTGTGGGCCTTTCAAGGAGTCCAACCTTGGTCAGTTGCATCTTTCAATGATGTCACACCGTGAGTCTTCTCTATCATAGCCACATTTTATTACACGCCCAACTCTGCACTTTCACCATTCTTTCGGTGCAGTCGCAATTCTTGACAAAACTACCGCCATGATTTCTCAGGAATGATGGCCAGTGTAATTATGGAAATCCAATTCTATTTATGAAAAAGGGGGTTGGCTATCAGATTTTTACGACTAGTGAGGTGGCCCAAGCTAAAAAAATTGGCGAGGATGGAAACACAAGGCAATCTCTCTGATCCACTTTTTAGGGTTATCGAGAAATGCCTTAGCTATATATGCAGAGCATTGCAATGTAAGGTGAGCCTAGATGGAGGATTTTAGGAATTTGGCTTTTATGTGAAAGGCTATTCTAGTAAGCCTTAAGATTGTAATGAGCATTTTGAATAAATGAAATATATCAACCATACTTGTAGCCCTTTGTCTTTCAAGGATTCATTTGTTTTCATGAATTTTTTTTGTGCGTTTCATGACTTCAACGATTGTATTTTGATCCATGTCATGCAGATTGTGCTTTAAGCTTCTCTATATAGGGTTATCTTTAAATGTTCCCTTCTTTATGTCTTATGCCTAGATAGTCATTCGCATATCTATGACTATTCCTTCATTTGATCCAGAAGGTTGCATTGCTATCTCATTTTAGTAGTTAGCCTGTGCATTTTAAAGTGTTCTAAAAGCTTTGGTGAATCACCGTAGTATGAGTATATTTTCTTCCCCTTTCCCCTCAACACAAAATGAAGAGTCAACTTCTAAAATCTTGGAGGTTTCTCAGTGATTAAGCGCAAGGTCCCACACTCACTGAAGCTTCCCATAAGGTCGTTACACCTGAGAGAAATCTTAGGTGTCAACAAAACTCATAATCTAAAACTTAGAAAACCTATCATTTTTATGTCTTATTTCTTTCATTTATATTTTGGCATGCTTGTTCATACATTGAGACACACCAAAAAGGATGTCAAATATAGAATATCAAAATTCATATTTTAAGAGATGTCATAAAAATATGTTTTTAGTTTTCAATTCGACTCTTCATGTGCCAGCTCTAATCATGAACAGACACTCTATTATGCTAAATTCATCATTGCAAAAAAAATCTAGCTTAATTCTATAGACCTTACTATTTCGACATTGTCATGCTCACAATCCTATCACCTAAATAGGAGGATGCACACAATCTAGTACTATTCAAATTTGAAATATAAAATTTCTAACTTCTTAAACTAAATTTATAGAAATATAATTATTGTTTGTCTATTTGTGTGCTCATAAGTCTTAACATCAAGTGTGTTTAAAACTAGGTTATCTTCTTATTACTAGATCATATATAATTGGGACAAAAATATTCATATTTGCATTCGATCACAATCACATCAGTTTTGAGATCGATTTCAAATAAATTGACATTATCTATTTTAGTATTTTTAAATTTGTTACTTTTCAACGCCACTTATTTCTCAATTATGAGTACAAACACAACCAATAATATACATCACCTCTACAAATGAATACCTACATGCATATGGGAAAAATATCACCTACTCTAATCTCTCTCTCTCTCTCAAAAAAAAAAAAAAAAACACCAACACCAACACCAACAATATAAAGTTGTTTTCAACATGACAATTTCTATCTTACTACCATATTTGTCCTTGAAAGAAGCACATTTAGGTAGGGGAGAGGGACCTAGAGTGGAGGGGGTTCAAATCATGTTATAGTAGGTGGACAAAATGAGTTCTATAGCTGTACATTTAAAGTGTCATGTCAATAATTATCTTCGAAAAGATTCTTCTAAATTTCAAAAATGTCAATCAACACACCACTAAGATCTTAGTGCACATTTATTACTCTTACTTGTTGGGGGGACCATTTCGAACACCTTTACAAAAAAGCATCCTTATGTAACATCATATCTGACCATATGAATTTGAAAACAAACATTATAAATAAAAAATTTGACAAGTAATTTGCTGTACAAAATTGAGAGTAATTAAAAATATACACAAGATTTTAAGAATTCCAAGATTAACCTCCATACATATAGATCTCAATCCTCTAATCATTATTCCAAAAATTTCCATAAAACATCAGTCATCTATATTATTCAATATATATTAAAACAAAAGAATAAAAAATAAAAATCATTAATGTTCCCAAATTAATTTTTTTATTGAACAATGCTGATTAAAAAAAGAAGATTGGCAGCTCAAATAGAGCTTAAAAAGAAGAAAAGAAAAATCATTAGCCATTGCTCCCAAATTAATTAAGCTGTTACATCAGTCAATTGTAGTTCGTAGGCACAGGAAAACATCCCTCAAAGTATAAAGACAGACAGCAGTTTAGGTGTATGTGGGTCTCCATCTAATTACTTAATGCCTCCTTACCGACTGGCTGCATTTAAAGCCATGAACAAATTTGATGAAAAACTTAATATCTGATAACACCAATGCATTAAACTGTTTTAATGGCCGAGTCCCTACCTAATAAATTCCTTATGGTTTACATCTTTTGGTTGTCTCCATCCACTCTTCCATTGAGTGCCTCAATTGACTAAATGTAAGGACTCTGTTCACACGTCATGAAGAGCTTCAATCAAATATAATTGTCAGGAGTTCTTAGCTCTCCTAAGTTGGGAAAAAGAAAATTCTACGCTTTGAAGCATTTTCTTTATGGGAAAGATTATGAGAATTTATCTTCTGATGGAAGGGTTTAAATCATCTTTATTGTGGTAATTCCATAATCAACTCTTCAGGAAAGTGACAAATTTGACAATATGTAGATAATGAAATGAGGAAAAGAACATTTATTATTGTTTAGAGTCTTTTTCCTTTCAGACTTTCTTGAGAGTGGTTATGTTTCTTTTATATGACGTGCTTACTTGTGTAAAGTTCATCTTCAATAGATTTTTAAAAATATTCAAATTCTTATTATTATAAATAATCTTAATTTTTGACTTCGTTTCTCTTTTAAAAAATTGAATCATTATTTGTAATTTTGTATTAGATTATACTTATTTTTTATTCTAAAAGATAAATTATTAAAAATAAGAGTTTCAATAAATAAATGAATGGTCATTTTGATTTGGTTTCTTTTTAAAAAAACAAATGAATCACTACATATTTCTTGTATTAACATTATCAGATTTTCACAATCTATTAGCATTTTCAGAAGTCCACAATATATAAAGTTGTTTTCAACGTCACAATTTTTGTCTTAAAAAAGCTAGCAATTACTTTATGTCAATCAAGACACCACTAGAGTCTTAATGTGTACTTATTAGTCCTACTTTTTTGGGGGGACCATTTTGGACACCTTTACAAAAAAGCATGCTTATGTTGTATCATATCTGACCATATGAACTTGAAAACAAACATTACAAATAAGAAATTGGACAAATAATTTGCCATAAATATAAAATATACACAAACATTATCAGATTTCCACAATCCATTTCTAAAAAGCAACTGCTTGAGAACAACTAGAAAATAATTACAAGAAACTATCAGGCAGCTCCTTAAGACCAATGAGAACAGCAGGCTCCGTGCTTGGCACTCTCCAAGAAAACAAATATTATCTGGTTGAATCTCTATTGCTTTCAATGATTGTGTTCATCAAACCATTTTTTATTTAAACTCATAACTTTAAGAAAATTGTTATATCATTCTATTCATATCCATGTTTACAATTAAAACAATAATCTATTTAAAACATTTCAACAAGAAAAATTATAATATAATTAAAAATTTCCTTCTGATATTCTTAAAACAAGCTTAAAAACTCTGACCACCCTGAATTGCATTGGGAAAATTATAAAATAAATTAAAAAAATACATAATTTTAGACTAATGAGTCAATTATCTGATAAACTTACAAATATTGTTATTACCAATCAACTTATTTAATCATTTGATTAATGTTGTCTGTTGTGGGACATTATAAAGGGCCACAACTAAGCACCCTTAAAAACACACCAAAGACAAAAATGTTAACTTTTGTTTTCTAGATTCGCTATATTTTGCAAATTTTTGTGGTCTTGGACCTCAAAATATGCATTCCATGAAAACAGATGGTGAAAATTTCATGAAACCTGTTGTGTTTTCGTTTTTTCAAAATTTGTCAACAGTACATTTTGTAGGAAGCTTGGCTGCCTCCATTATAAAGTGAAAGACTATTCCACAATCAAAAGTACAAATAGTTTAAGATGGTCAGTCTGAACAAAAATCACCAAATTATTGTAATCAGTATGTTGCAATTTAAGTTTTTTCATCATCTAATTCTTTAATCAAACTGGCAGCTTCTCTACCAAACTCTCTATTAATATTAGTTAATGAACTCCACTAAAACTACTCTGATTCCTATTAAAAAAATCTTCATCTAGATAATTTATTCGGAACAAAATTTTATTTTACAGAACTTTAAAAATATTACATAATGAAAATAATTTCTGATAATCTCAAAAATAACCTTAGAATCTCTGGCCACCCTGAACTGCACTGAAAAAAACAGAAAACAAACAGGAAAACCCAGAAAATAAAGAGAAAAAACCATACAATATTAGAAGTTAATAAGCCAGTTATCTGATGAACTTATAAACGTTGTCATTACTTAATCCCTTGAATGAATACATACATTTGTCTATTGCCATGGAAAACTAGCTTTGAAAGAGGCATGAAAACTAGCATGCTTAATTTAATCAATGCATAAACAACAGTTGGGGCATTACATATGATCAAACACTATATTCCCCAGGATCCTTGGAGTTCAAAGCCATGGATCAGCATTTCAGCATTTTATTTTGCATTCTTATCTTCAAGATCTAATAATATTTAATAAAAGGAATTAAAATTCATTGTTTACTTTGCTAAAAGAAATTCAGCATCAGACTCCAGCATTTCCATGGTCTCTGGCAGAAGAGAAATATCCACATCCACACTGCCTTGTCCATCCTTGCCAGGATAAAGATAAACCATGCCATCAAACTTGTTATTGCACCCACCTCTGACTTTCAGAGGCTTACCCCATCCAAAATCATTCTCATATACTTGAAATCTAGGGGAACTACCTACTGTAATACAGTTCATTCCTGCATCACTGAACCCAAAGAGCTTGGGATTCTTCTCCCATTCTTCATTCTTCTGAGCGATGGCCTTGGCTCCATGGGAGTCAATCACCTGTTGCAGCATATTTGCTGCAAATGACAGATCATTAGAGAGAAGGTAAGCCACAGCAGTTGCACCATAAATGCCCTGAATAACATTACCAAAGTAGCCTTCTGGCACAGGTGGCTCAAGCCTCTTCCTGCAGTCAATGAAGAGAGTGAATACTGTTATCTCCTCTGGAGCCAATTTTCTGGCCTTCGTGACTGCCTTCCAAATATGGGCTCCCAGAGACTGAAACGAAGAAAAGGGTTTGCCTTCTTTATGCTTGTTAGCCCTACTTTTAATAGCATTCATCATTTCCTTGCTGAAATGGAATATCTTTCCCCTCAGAATGGGTTTGTCCGTATGGGTTCCATTAATTGCAGTCTCTCTGCTTGGAGGAGTTATATTCAGGTTGACCTTGGCATCTCTGATCAGAGCACGGTCATGTGTAGGAGGTAGGGTTATTGTCTTCGAGCCCCTGCAGAGCTCAGCCCAGGAGCTCATAAAATGCCATGTGGAGGTCCCATCGAGTATCAAATGATTGAAGGCAATTCCTAGTGCAACTCCATCTTTGAGTTCTGTTACCTGCTTTCACCAATAGAAGTTAGCAAGAAAACAACGTATGGCTACATATTGCACAAGAAGAGACTTGAAATCTTTTGGATAGTCTGAAAGAACCGGCCTTCGGGATCTAAAACGTTTTACTGATATCTATCAAAGATCAAGAAAAACAAGATGTTCTTTATCTAATGCAGCCCAAAACTACCCTCTTATCAGCCGTGAAAATAGCATAGATATTGCAAATAGCCCTACAGATATCAGCCATGAAAATAAAATAGATATTACAAATAGCCTTACAGATATCAGCCATGAAACTGACATAGATATTGCAAATAGCCCTACACATATCAGCCATGAAAATAACATAGATATTACAAATAGCCCTACAGATATCAGCCATGAAACTGACATAGATATTACAAAATTACAAATGGCCCTACAGAGTAATCAAAAAATCAACCTGGCCAGATAAACCAGAGGCTGGCAGAAATTTTTTTTATGAATTGTTTCTGAATTAATGTTTACGATCAAATTCAATCATCCACCAGCAGAAATGAGAAAGTAAACATAATTTTTGTTCCATCAAATAGAAACAAGTCAACAAGTTACTCTAGAAAACCCAAATTTATCTTTTACAAAACTAAAATCTAATATGCTAGCTTTTACAAGCATTAAAGTCAAAATCCGTTCCAATACCCACCAGAGCATTTTGTCTTTGAAGATAATGTAGTTCAGAGGATTTCAGTAGGGATAGGTTTATAACAAATGTAATTAGGAGAAACTCAAGATGGGTGAAATTTAAGACCAAAAGACAAATAGTAAATCCCCTCAAGCAAAGCCATAATAGACTTCAGAATTTCAATATATAGAGACGATCCAAGTTGTCAAACGGAGTAAATTCCTTTATCTAGAGATGATCCAAGATAAAACTTTTAAATTCCTCTTTAATGCTTCAAAATGTCACTACATAGAAATGATCCAAAATGTCGAAACTTGTAAACTCCTTTCTAATGCTTCAAAAGTCAAAACTTTACAAGTTCTTTTCTAATACTTCAAAATGTCGGTACCTAGACACGATCCTACCTAGAAATGATTCAAGATGTCAAAACTTGTAAATTCCTTTCTAATGCATCTAGAGATGACCCAAGATGTCAAAAACAGTAAATTCATTTCTAACGCATCTCGAAATGGAACCCAAGATGTCAAAGCCAGCAAATTCATTTCATTTCTAATGCATGCTAACCAAACAAACAACAGTATGTACATCTACATATGTATATGTAGATCCTCCTTCCAACTCCTCCTACCTAACCCTTTTTTCTTTATAAAATTCCATTTTTCCAAATAGATCCCAGACAAAAACATTCCAAGGAACCTCACCTGAATTACAACCATTGGAAGGAAAAACCCATTTAGGTTAATGGTATCATTGACAGGAACAATGTCCTCCATCAAAGGAGTGGAGTCTGGCCCTACTAGATCCCCAACTGCCAGAGCATTCCAGGAAGCTTGGATGAAGTCCACTCCCGCATCATTACAGTCAACCATAAGAATCCCATCTTTCATACACAGTCTCCCAGCAAGAGGGTAGAAATAGGCCAGAGCTTCTGAGAGGCTTTTCTTCAGAGCCTCTACCATGGAAGAAAACCCTTTGCTTGGGGAAGGATAGATAATTACCTTCTGATTGTAGTGAAAAGTAACATAAGGAAGATCAAATGTTATGAGATCACAGTACTTACGCTCAGCTGGCCTGCTAGGCAGTACACTAGTCTTTTCAAGCACAGTTAACCCAGTCTTCTCCATCCCATTCCCTGCTATTACAGTGGCTCTAGCATCCATGATTAAGTAAGAAAAGTAGTGCAGAACAGAGCATACAACACTTGTTCCAACTTCCTTCCCTGTTTGGGTTTCACTCACAAAAGCCTCTGTACATCAATCAGTATTTGTACTGCAAGAGATATAGATGCATTGATCAAGACAGTGAACTACTTTTCGGTGAGATTATAATGGAGGGAACTCAGACAGCTATTTGTATCTCTCCAAAACAATCTCCGTTAAGAGTTACACCAAACAGTACATATATATGTGGGAAGACCCAACGACCTCAAGTGCAGGTTGGTTAAAATGTTACACAAAGCATAGAACAACTTGTACATAATTAATTAATTAGGCCTCAGTGGTTTTAAGTTTGTGTACTAGGGTTGTAGTTTAATTAGTTGAGTACAATTCTTGAGGCCAATGATAATATTCATTGATTATACCATCTATTAGTGTTCAAACAAACTCTGTCAAAGTTAGAGAAGCAGATGGTACATATATAAAAGCCAAACCCCTTCAAATGCAATTTAGTTAAAATAGTGCACAAATTATACAAAAGCTTTCACATAATTAATTAGGTCTCACTTCTTTTAAGGTGATAAACTAGGCAGATAAACTATAAGGTTTGCTATAATCAAAGGTTGTAGTATAATTAGTTGAATACAATTGGTGAGAGCAATGGTGTGTTAATTGATTATGCCATCTATCAGAATTTAAACAAATAGAAGTATGATATAAGGCTTACATCATGCCCCAAGCAACTTTAAGAATGTGAATGGAAAATCTTTGATATAATCAAATGGATGTAGTTTAAGTGGTTTATGGTTGAGCACAATTCATAAGAATGATGGTATGTTCATTAATTACACCATTCACTAAGATTCAAAGATCTAGAAATGTGATATAAGAAATGAGACCTTGATTGCCTAAAAGGATCAGAAGAATAGATATCCTCGTGACTCTCAACCAAAAAGATATCAAAATATATTCAAACTTTCATATTGAATTACAAAGGGAACTTATGAATTAAGATTCAACTGCATTATTTATAGATCAAACGAACTTATCGATATTGTTAAGACTCGTACTTCCATCTTAAATAACGAAACGAAATGTCCAGTAAAATCTCCACCGTTTCTAGGTTGATGCTGAGAGAAAGCATGGGCATTGTCAAAATCCGAAGTTTCTGCTTGTGACCAAGAAATTGCCCGTGTGCCTTTATGAGTATAGTTGGCCGATGTTTGAAAAAGCCCCCATTGCTTGAGCCTACAGACCAAGCATTTGCAGCAATCGTTTGTTCACATGGCTGCATTGAATGAAGCAGTAAAACCCAACAACTCAAATTAATTCACTTCATTTCACGGATAGAAGATGAGCTCTTGGGAGGTGTGTCCGCTGTCAGCCAACTACTTGTACGGGGCCGGAATTGTCAATAAACGACGATGAATGCTTGTTTTCCAGTGTGAAATGTTTGTGAATTCTGCAAGACCAGAGGGGCAGGAGAGGAGGCTATCTGGCCGAAAATTTGCACCAGCCAGTGCCGTCCGTTAAGGCAGTCCTGCCGTCCGTGTAGTTCTCCGTCCTCCGTAGTCTGTACTCCTGCCATTTCCAGCTGCTTGCATCAAAGGAATGTCAGGTACGTGTAAACAGCAAAGTAAAATTAAATATCTTACCAAGGGACGCTTACCTTTTTTTCACACTTTCTTATAAATTTGAGGGTTTATTTTTTTTATTGTAAAAATTGTCTTTCTAAATTTTATAATAATGATATTCTATTATAATTTATAATTATAATTATAATTAACTATATTATTAATTTTAAATTAATTATTTTTTCTAATTAATTATTAATATATTATTTATTATTTTTAAATTTTTATTAATATAATAATGTTGATATAAATTTATTTCATTTGTTTTAATATTATTAATATGTATTTTTAAAAAAAAAATAAAAGACTTCTAATTTTCATTTTTTTAATATTAACTTAGAATTTTTTTTAAATTAAATTTAAAGAGTTCAAGATACAAAAAGAGACCGCAGAGTATCAAAAAAGAATTACAAGAGGCAACGCCTCAAAACTAGAGCATCAACGAGAAGTGAAAAAACCAATAGCAAGACCAAAAAAAGAGCCACATGAGACACAAGCTAATGAAGAAGGCCTTCATCAAAGATAATAAATATTAACTTAGAATTTAATATTTATTATCTTTTTTTAATATTATTGATTTTGTGATTTATATTTTTCCCTATTCTAATTAACTCATAAATTTTATATTCAATTGATTAGAAAATTACAAGCCTTTTGAACAAATTATTCATTTTTCTTTAAATTTTAATTCTTACTTTAAAAAAAATAAAAATTAATAAATTAAATTAATTTTTATTTTTTTTAAAAGTAAGAATTAAAATTTAAAGAAAAATGAATAACTTGTTTAAAAGGATTCTAATTTTCTAATGACAAATTTTGCAATCTTGTTTAAAAGAGTTTTAATTTTTGAAAAATCAATTTTTCAATATTGTTATGTCTAATAAAATAATCAATTGAATATAAAATTTATGAGTTAATTAGAATAGGAAAAATATAAATCACAAAATCAATAATATTAGAAAAAAGATAATAAATATTAAATTCTAAGTTAATATTAAAAAATGAAAATTAGAAGTCTTTTTATTTTTTAAAAAGAAAAATTAAGATTAATAATATTAAAATAAATGAAATAAATTTTTATCAAAATTATTATATTAATAAAAATTTTAAAATAATAAATAATATATTAAAAATTAATTAGAAAATATAATTAATTTAAAATTTAATAATATAATTAATTATAAACTATGACTAATTTATTAATTTAATTAATTAATTAATTAGAAGCTAGGACTAAAGTTGATCTTAAGTCATGCAGTGGTTCTCGAGATTGTGACGTCATGGAGGAGTGAGGAGTGGAGTTGAATTTTTTGGGTTTTTTTGATGTTTTGATAATTTGATTATCTGGTGATAATCTATTTTCACAAGTGATTTTGTAATTCGGATGCATAGTCATGGGAGGTAGCTTATACTCCATAATGTATTTATGATGTGCACGATCAAAATTGTAATTATTCAACATTTTGACTATGTATTAAAGCGATGATTTCGGGTTTTCTTCCTGATTCTTTTGGTTGAGCTATTTTTGAATCAATTTTTTATATATAAAATATTATAGTGGCTTGCCCACTTTTGCCTAAAAAAAATTAATTATAAATTATAAAAGAATATCATTATTATTATAAAATTTGAATAGACAATTTTTACAATCATAAAATAAAAATAATAAACCCTCAAAATTTAAAATTAATAATATAATTAATTATAACTATAAATTATAATAGAATATCATTATTATAAAATTTAGAAAAATAATTTTTACAATAAAAAAAATAAACCTTCAAATTTATAAGAAAGTGTGAAAAAAAAGTAAGTGTCCCTTGGTAAGATATTTAATTTTACTTTGTTGTTTACATGTACTTGACATTCCTTTGATGTAGGCAGTTGGAAATGGCAAGAGTAAGGAGTACGGAGGACGGAGGACTACACAGACGGTAGGACTGCCTTAACGGATGGCACTGGCTAGTGCAAATTTTCAGCCAGTAACCAGTGTTGGAGAGGACATGGTAAATGGTGGGTAATGGGCATTCTAGTCAATCATTCTGATATTAGTACTCGTGTCACCTAACCATGCAAAACTTGCAACAATTTGATGTTCATGGCATTAACATTCTTGATGCAATACTTATGCCACATATCCATGCACGAAATTTCCTGTCTTCTTTAAAGGAAATTTTGATTATTTTTTTATAATTAATTGTGTTTTATAGTTAATAATAACATTAGTGTGTACATTCTATTTTCAAGTAGAATTTGAATTTGTGAGCTCGTTTTTAATATTACAAGTTCTCTATCACTAGACAAAATGAGAATCAAGATTCATAGATCGCAATTTGTAATAATTATAAAATGAGTAAAATATAATAAGTAGGAGGTGTTTGCCACATCAAGTCAAATCGTGAAATTGTCAATTGTGTAGTTTTCAAGTCAAACTCATTGGCCCATGTTTCATGAGTAGTGGTTCACAAGAATCCATCTCTCATGAGTATGAATGGAACACTATGCACTCATTGCATCTAGGTGATGCTCACAAGGTGAAGCATTGAGCCTTCCTCAAAGGTCACCCATCCTAGTATTGCTCCAACTCAAGTGTACTTAATCATGGAGTTTCTTCCAAGGTTCAACCCACTTAGCTTGCTACCCCATTTGCAAGCAGTTTAAAAGACAAGAATAAACTTTCAATATCCTTTATAATCTTAATTTAAACTTGACAATTATAAACAAAATACTCTTTGTTTTAGAAGAAAGTAGTCATTTTAATTGGGTTGTTTTACTTTTTAATTTCGTAAGAATGTCGTGGCCTTTTATTCTTGTTATGTTTGATTCCTTGGGGTTTGGTCCTATAGTTGTTCAAATAGTTAGTATGTTATTTGATAATGATTCAACTTGCATCACCATTAATTGCGACAAGTCGCAGGCATTGGCTTTCACCGTTCAATCTAACAAGGATGCTCCCTTGCTCCTTTATATGTTATTAATGGTGAGTTGGTTTGAATTTTTTTTGTTAAACTCCCTCTTCTAGAAGGGTTAGAGGTATTTCTCTACTCGAGTCATTGAATCAATTAGTTAATGGCCACTTTGTCCACCTGATGACTCATTTCTCACTCTTATTGAAGAAGAACAAAATATCAAAGAAGCACAACAATGTCTTGACACCTTTTTCTTGGCCTCTAGCACAATTATACATTGGCATAAGACTCAATGTTATAACCAATCCACTCTTCGACTATGGCTAGAAGTGGATTGATCATGGGAAACATTCAGGTTTTTGGGCATTCTCTTTGTGTTTTAGGCCTCTTCCGTCGACCCTTGGATAACAATCCTGGCTAGAACTAAGAAGAATCTCTCCTAATGGATCACCAAAACATTTTATCATACAAGAAAATTTCAAGTCTTCTTCAAAATCCTTGTAGCCACCCATGTTTACTACTCTTGTTAGGCTCCTTCTAAGGCTTCTTATCTAAAATTGAGCAACTTTTTGTGATTTTCTTTTAGCCTCTTTAGAAGACCACAAGGGTTTTTATTGTAAGGCTTGGGAAACTATTGTCCCATGCAAGAATCTAGAGATTGCGGCCTCCTTTCTACCTATCATCAAGGTTGGCTCTATGTTAAATGGATTATTCATAGTATTTCTAGCAAAGAGGCATATAAAATTCTTTTTGAGCATTGTATTCTTTTGGTTTTTTATTTATATGCCTGCTTGGAAGGAAATAAGTTTTCAAACCCTTCTTTTTATGATAGACATGCATATTGAGGGCATATTTGTTGCCAAAAGCATCTGGAATGCTTGGGAAGGCATTAAGTCTTATCTTTTTTAGATCAATTCTAGTTTATAGAGGGGCTCTTTCTCGACTAGGTGTCAGTCTACCTCACCTCCTACCAAGGGTGCTACTTTTGGGTGGCCTTTTACGGGCACAAGGTTATTAATTAGTGGTAATAGTTTTTCATCGATGCTTGCTTCTTCTATGTGTCTCCCTTAATTGGCCTTGGTCATTTCTTCAACTAGCAATGAAGACATAGATAAACAAAATGAAGAAGACAAAGCTAATAAAGGTCGGTCTCTTCTTGATGTCACCCCAAAACTTGCTAATATATGGGGAAAATTGAATAAATAGGACTCTTTGCCTCCTCTATTTGGAGTTTATTCCACTTCTTAGGTGGTTGATGTTGTTATTTCTTACTTTCAAAGATATGTCTATTTGAGACTCTAGGGTGTGTTCTTATATCCACCCTTTTTTTTTAATATGTGTACATTGTGTTGGATTACGGAGAGGGGTGGGGTGAATTAGTAATCCTTGATTCTTTGTACCTTAAAAACTTTCTCTAATTCAACTTGGTGTCAACTCGGTTAGACACACTTCAATATTAACTGACAACAAATAAATTAAATTTATCAATTAGCAATAACATTCACACTAAATATTATAGGATTATCCGATGATGGAGCTATCTACTAGGATACCACCAGTTGCCAGTGCTTTGGCTAAGGTTTTGTCTCCTGCTGGAGGTTTTTTACAGAATTTGTTGGCTTCGCAAGTTGCTAGATAATCTGGGGTCTTGTCAGTTGCTAGTGCATCACTGGCTGCTGGTGCATCGCTGGTTGCTTCAGCTAGGGTTGTGTCTCCTATTAGAGGTTTTCCTGGGAGGTTGCAGGCTTTGAAGGTTGCTGGAGATTCTAGGGTTTTACCAGTTGCTGGAGCATTGCTATTTATTGGGGCGTCGTCGGTTGCTTTGGCTAGGGTTTTGTCTTCTGCTGGAGGTTTGTCATCGGTGGGGAAATTGTAGGTCTCACTGGATGCTGGAGATTCTAAGGTTTCGCCTATTGTTTCTCTAGTGCGTGAGGGTGGGGTGAAGGGCCCCCAGGTGGTCTTTTCTGAGCCCTCTCCTGCTTCTAGGGATGTTGCGTTGTTGACTCTAGGGGTAGATCGTGGGCCTGTCCCTATCTCTTCTCCTTTATCTATTGTGGTGGATCAAGATGTTGAGGAGGATTTATCTGACAACATCTCCATTTTTTCTTCCCATGTCTTTCTTTGCAGGTTTAGGGATTTTTGGCCTAGTTTGTCGAAGCTTAATGACTATATCTCTCATCATTGGGAACCTGTCCTTGAGGATATGGTGCATATCTTTCCCTTGGCTAAGGGGTATTTTATTGTGAATTTTGAAGATGTCTCAGACATGAATAAGTTGTTGTGTGATCATTTCTTCAACTGGGAGGATCATTTTATGCTCATTGTTAAACCTTTGCATATCGATTTTAACCCCATCTTAGATTCTTTAACTTGGTTCCCTATTTGGGTTTGTCTTCCTTACTTTCCCCTATATCTTTGATCGATTCTCTTTTTGAGGGGATTGGCAATGCTCTTGGGGAATTTTTTCTGGTAGATAGTACTTCTTCTGATATGTTCCACTCTACTTATGCTCACATTCTTGTTTATATTGATCCTTCTAAGGGTCTTCCCGCGGAGATAGTGATCAACTCCTCCAAAGGAAGCTGGACACAGACCCTAGATTATGAAGGGATTCCCTTCAGATGTTGTAGATGCTTTAAAACTAGGCATATGGCTGCTTAGTGTGGATTGGGTAAAAAGAAATCTACTGCGTCTTGGTGGAAGGGTTCCTTGGTTCATCACTATTTGGTGGAGAAGAAACCTACTTCATAGGAATGCTTCTCCTAGGTGGCAGTGCAGGTCCCCCCTCCCTCTTTTGTTGGTCAGGATTTGGCTCCTAGGAGACCACCGATTGCCGGTGCTTTGGCTAGGGTTTTGTCTCCCACTGGAGGTTGTTGGATATTGCTAATGCATGGGGTGGTGATTGATACATTTTATATGTTTAATCACTACGTTACTAAATGGGCATTCATACTATTGTCATTTATGGTTTGTCACTGATGTCAACATATGTTTCTGTGAAGAGTACATGCTAATTATGATAGTGTATGGACACTGTACGGATGTTTCAAAACGTGTGAAGATAGACGAGAGTATAGGAATATGTGGTGATCTTATATCCAAGATCGCATTATGTAATGTTGCATATTGGATGAGTTACAAATGTTTTGGTGAAGATTGGTTACTGGATAGTGACAACGGAAGTTGACAGAGTGAGTTTTTGTGTTTTTGGTATATCTTATAGAAGATATGGATTAGGTGTATGCGAGCCTAAGAGATGAAAGACAAGGTAATGAAGGATGTTCTTTGGTCAGCACAAGGTACGGAATGCTGGATGATGTCATCTATGGTGTGTGATCTAGAGAAGACTTATTTGGGAGCCAACTTTAGAGGTGTAGCGTGCACTTTGTTTAGCAAATGTAAATTAAGGATGTCGATCCTTAATTGTTGTAATGGAATCATTATATACTTGTTTTAGATACCATGTGTATCTTAGCAAGATTTTATGTAAATGTTTATGTAATTAGGAAAGCCTAATTGGCCGACCTAAAAATGTAGAATGTAATAGGGTATATATGTAAGATCTTTTCTTTGGAAAAGATATGGTGAGAATGTATGTAATGTAAAGAAGATTGAGAAAGCTGTGAGCTTGTGTCTACTAGATGTAGAGTAGAGAATTATAGTTGAACTTCATTGGAACTGATCAAGAAAAGATAGTTGTTGTCAAACAATTCAAAAGATTGTGTATTTCTTCATATACACTTGTTGCGAATAGTGAGTTATGAAGGTGGATTTAACCTTCTTTGAGTAGTGATCCTAGGCAGTGAGCCCACCCTTCTTTTCTTGACTCCTAACAGGGTCTGTCCTCTAATAAGGACTGTGTACTATAATGTTTCAATAAGCTCCTAACAGGGTTAAATCCTCTAACAAGGATACTATACTCTCAGTACATCATTTGTGGGTGCTAATTCCCACCAGGGTTTTTACCTTTAACAAGGTTTCCCCAAGACCAAAATATTGTGTTATTGTGTTGGTATTCATTGTGTTCATTGGATCGTATATTTTTGCTATTCAAAGTTTAAAGTTTAATACTCTTTCATACAATTGATTCACCCCCCCTCTCAGTTGTATTGTGGACTGTTATTCCTAACAATTGGTATCAGAGCTACTGGTCCTTAGAGAGAATCTTAACAGCTTGAGGTGATCTTGGTGATGGTGTTCTATAGGAAGGATGGTCCAAATTTTGATCCTGAAAAATTTGATAGTTGGAAGAACAATATGCGAACTCATTTGCTATGTTTGGGCATTGACTATTAGTTGATCACGAAGAATAAGGTGACTATAAAGAATGAGAATGACTTGCCATCAGCTTGTGATGATGAGAATAAGGTATTCTATCACAACATGGTTGCAAGAGAAGCATTGACCAGCGCACTCTCTGAAGGAGAATTTACTTAAGTTAAAGACTTGGATTCGACACACTAGATTTGGAAAATATTAGAAGCACTATATGAAGGAGACAAGTATACCAATCAAGCAAAGTTACAGAACTGGAAAAAAAAGATGGAGAAGCTACAAATGAATGATGATGAAAGCATTAGGTCTTATGTTCAAAGGGTTACAGAAGTTATGGTTGGAATCAGAAATTGTGGAGGTACTTATGATGAAGAAGAAGTCATTGCGAAGATCCTTAGATCATTGACTCCTTACAAATTTAAGGCTCTATCTATTCAAGAGACTATACCTTTGACTCCAAACTTTAGCAGAGAGATGTTGATTGCAAAGATAACTACTTTTGAAGCTACAGAAATGGAATACTTTGTACCTAAAGTAGAATCTACATTTAAGGCATCTGGACACAAGAAGATAATGTTTGCACCTCCGAGAACCAACAGTGAGAACCTGAAAGAAGAGCTTGGAGAATATGTCGAGGAATGGGAAAAGATAATGGCTGAAGAAAGAAAGATGGATGAACTTGTTGCACTGATTGCTAGAAGATAAAAGAGAGGTAAAGGGAAATTTGAAGGCAAATTACTTTTGAAATTTTTTTCATGCAATAAGGTTGGTCATTTTGCATCTAGATTTCCTACAAGAGTTCCTAAGTACAAGCCTAAGTTTTTTAAATCTAAGAAGGATAAGGAATGTTATTATGCTAGTGAAGGTATTTCTGATGATGCTGACTTAGATTATGAGGAGATTGGATTTGTTGCTATTAGAGATGAACTAGTACATGAGGAAAAGGATTTAGTATCACATTTTGATAAGAAAACTAAATGGATTATAGATAGTGGTTTTTCACATCATATGACTGGAGACAAAAACAAGTTTGTTAAGTTAGTAAAGTATGATGGTAGTGTTGTAAGATTTGGAGATAATCTTCCTAAACCTATCATAGGAGTAGGATCTATTACTCTGGACGGAAAGAATAATACTGATAATGTACTACTTGTTGATGGACTTAAGCATAAATTATTGAGTGTTGGATAGTTGATGGACAAAGATTTTCAATTACAATTCAATAATGGGAAATGTTTTATTAGAACTAAGGAAGGAAAGTTGATTGCAACTAATATTAAATCTAGAGGTAATGTATTTGAATTAAATACATTTGGAGCCTCTTATTTTTTTGCAAAGGTAGATGATAGTTGGTTATGGCACAAAATATTTTGTCTTGTTAATTTTGATAGCATTGTGAAGGAAAATTTGACTAAAGCAGTAAGAGATCTACCGAAGATTGTGAAACCATCTAACATTGTATGTAGAGAATGTGTTATGGGAAAACAAACTAGAAGTAGTTATAAAAGGAAAGAATATACATCAACAGGAAAGTTAGATATGGTACATACAGACCTATGTGGACCTACAAGGACAAAATCATACTATGGTGAAAGGTATTTTATACATTTTGTTGATGACTTTTCTAGAATGATGTGGGTTACTTATTTGAAAGAGAAATCAGAGGCATTTGATAAATTCAAGATATTCAGAGAAAAAGTAGAGAATGAATCAGGTTTAAAGATAAAATATTTGAGGTTAGGCAGAGGTGGAGAGTTTACTTCAAACCTATTCAATTGATACTACGAAGTGTTGGCAATTTGTCTAAGTTGATTACATGGATGTTGTTATTATGGAAACATATGATCCACATGAAGATCACATAGGTCAGAGAGAAAGTATGACAGAGCGTATTGCAAATTTGTCTAAGTGTGAGACAGTGTTTTTACCAGTGAACCTGGACATAATTTTTGTTTGCGATGTTGACTGGAGTAAGTTCAGTGCTTGCACACTTGAACATAGACTCTATGATGTCTATTGATCACCCATCTCAGAGTGCAAGTCAGTACAACATGTACGGAAGAAGTTATGACAGTTTTACCGAAGACAGTGTCAAGCCAACAGGATAGAATATGAAGACAGAACTAGTAAAGAGTTAAGGGATTATTTTGTTTATCAAAATAATGACTTAACAATATAAAGGGATGACATCCTAGATGTTAACTCTTGGATAAAGCTATTGGTATAAATGTAATTGTAGTAGTAGAATCAAGAAGTAGCAATGAAATGTAATGAAGCAGTGATACGATGCGAAGTATATGAAGCATATGTAATAGCGATAGTGAAAGAGCAGCGAAGAGATATTGATGCAAGCAGTATAAGGTTATGTACATTAACCTATTTTTGTAATTAGTGTATATTGTACATTACTTGTTTGGGCAGTGGGCTCATCTGATAATCACATTTTGTACTACCAACTCCTAATAGGGTTGAGGCTTCTAACAAGGCCTATAGTCCCTTAATCAGGACTGATACACTATATGCTTGTAATAGACTCCTAATAGGGTCAACATCCTTAATAGGATACTTTTGATTAGTGGATCTTTGTGGGTACCATCCCCACTGGGGTTTTCCCTTGGCCAAGGTTTCCTCGAGAACAAATAATGTGTTATAAGTTCCTTATTGTTATGCATGTTGTTTAGCTTCTTATGTTATGCATGTATAAAGATAATTTGTTATATCCATAATTGGGCAAAAGATAAAGTTTGTAGAATACTGATTCACCCCCCCCTCTTAGCATTCCCTATTTTTAACAATTGGTATCAGAGCTTAGCTACTCAGAAAAGAATTAAGATCTCTATGGATATGGATCAACTATAGAAGAATCTTGAAGAAGCTCTTGAATAGATTGACTTGCTTACTATTGAAAAAGATACTTTGAAAAGAAAGTATGATGATGCAAAGAACCTCATTGAGAAACTAAAATTTTTTTTGGAAGATCTGAGATTTGAAAAGGAATCTGAAGTTTTTATTGAAGATTGTGATGACAATTTAGAAAAAGCAAATGAGATCCTTAAGCATGAACTAAAGATATAAAATTTGAAGCTTAGTTTGAAAGATGGAAATGGCAAGAATGAAGCAAATCTAAAATCTAAGAATGAATGTCTAAAGATTGAAAATGAAGGACTAAAATCTAAACTTTGTAAAGTAACATCTGAACTTGAGAAAGTCAATTTGTAGTATGATGAACATGAGAAATACAATAAGATTGTGAAAGGTGAACTGACTCAATCCAAACAACAACTTGAAAGGCTATATTCAACTAGTGAGAAGATTGATGAACAAATATCTTATCAAAAACCATTCTATGATAAGACTGGTCTTGGATTCAACACTTTTAAAGAAAATGATGAAAGCAAGGAACTAGATCTGAAGATATCTAAAAGCATAGATGAGAAGAAGCCTGATGAGATCAACAAATCTGAAGATACACCTAAAGAAGAAGAATCATCGAAGCAAGAGGAATCACCCAAAGGTATGCAAAGAGAATTCAAAGGTAGATGTTTTGCTTGTAATACTATTGGTCATATGAAGAGAGATTGCATAGGTAAACAATTTAAACCTCTTAATGGTTATTGTTACAATTGTCATGGTTTTGGACATAGAGCTATTGAATGTAGGAAACCTAAATTTATTGAGAATAATGATGGTAGTAGAATGTTTAGGAATACTAACAATGCATATAAGAAACCTACTCAAGATATGAATAGAAGAAATTGAGTAGTATGTTATAGATGCAACAAGGTTGGACACATTGCTAGAAACTGTAGATCACAAATCAATCAACCTGGACCAAGATATGGAAACAATGGAATTATTTGTCAGATATGCAACAAGATTGGACATACAACAAGGTTTTGCAGAATGAACAATAGAGTTTTTCATCCTAATCCTAATCCCAGAAGTCATGCAAGAAGAAATGAAGATGCAAGTAATAGTAAAAAAGGATGCTGTAGTAATTCAGATGAAGTGAAGTTTATCAAAAGAAAAGATCAAGGAGACATTCAAAATTGAAGGTAATTAGGAAGGTGAAGTATTGAAAGGTAAGAATGAATCTTTACGTGACCTATCTCAAGGTACTTAATTTATGTAAATTGCAGTAGAATAGAAACTTAGATTTAGTGTAGAAGTAGATATATGATGAACTGAGTATTACGTAGTTAATGCAAGGTAGTTTATGATGTTCTAATGATATGGTTAAGAGCACAAAGAAAAATATTATGTTTTGCGAGATCGCAAGAAGTTTTAAGTTTTGCAGGTTAGCAGAAACAACTTTTTGGAAAGAAGCGGAAAAAGAATTGAATGCGATGTCAGATCTAAGTGAGATTGAATTAATAAAAGGTTATGATCGGTATTATTTGATCATCAAAGTGAATTCAAGTGTCAAGGAGATCAAAGAGAAGTGATTGAAAGCATTTTGCAAGGATTTGGAGAAGAATTTTGTGCCAAATCTACGCAAGCCCTAAAATCACAAAATTAAGGTATTTTACTTGACAAATCTTTGAATCAGTAAAGGAATTTGAAGAAATCATGGATGTTTCCTTAATACACAATGTTAGAGATAAGAATAGACCTAAATTGAAAAGGGAACCAGTAGAACCCTTGGAAGAAGCCCCTAGGTTTGCATTATCATCCGTACCAAATGAAGTTTTACACTTAGAGAATGTCAAAAGTTATCTTGGATGCAAACTAGAGATAGTGAGTGATAGTGATTTCACAGATGAATATCAGAATATTTACAATCAGGATATGACACTGAAACAAGGTTTTGAATATTTGGAACACAATGAAATTGTTAAGTATGGATTACAGTATGAATTTGATAATGAAGAATGCACTAAGATTATCTTGAGCAGAATTCATAATGGAAAGTTTTGGCTAGAAGATAGAGTGATAGATATTGCAGCAGACTTGATTCATGAAGTCACTAGATTATCTAAAATTGGAGCTATTCCTTTAAATGAGAAAAACATGAGGAAAACAGTCATTGATAACACAAACTCATCCTATAATGGTAGATGAATTATGATTAGTAAGATCAAACAAGATGATGTGAGATACTTATGCAAGATCTTAACTACTAAGTTTTGTGCAAATTCAAGAGAGGATGACATGGCAGTTGGAATGGTACATGTAGCCTATCTAATGTGTGTTGATAGGGTACAAGTTGATATGTGTGAAATTCTAAGAATTCAATTGTTTGAAAACTTGGAGAAGATCAAGAAAACTAAGTATACATAGTTTAGGTTCTCATCCCTAATCACATATATATTCTTTCATCTTTTGAGGAGATTTCCTTACACCATAGGAAATGACTGGAATGATGGACAAAATATAATGGAAAGGATTAACCTAGTATACAGAAGACATGTTATTGACAATGTTAATGAGAATGCAGTACTTGTTATTAAGACATTCAGAATATTGTGTCTAGTAGATCAAGGATCCCTAAGTCTCTTGTTGAAAAATATAAAGATGATATATGTTTTATGGTGGATACTGGCTTTACCTATATTGAAGCAGTGGAGCCTAGAATAGAGTTCATAGACCCTCTTGGCTATGAGATATCTGAGGTAGAGACTGAAGAGTATGTTAGCAGGTTACTTAAGTGTAAGTTGGACACTCAGTGTAATAGGTTTGGAACCTTTGAGGAGAACTTCAACTCTGCAAAGTTTCTAATTGAAGAGAAGCAGTCCAAGAAGAGAGTTGAGAGCACCATTACGAAAATCCTAAAAGATACAGGAATGACATAGCATGAGTTTTTGGTAGCAAAGAAGATAGTAGCAACAATCAGAGAGAGTGGACAAAAAGAAGTTTTTTCTATCCCTCCTTTATCATCAATTGCAGTACAACAGGAAGAACCACAAGTGAAAGTGAAAGTGGAAGTAACTAAGAAGGATATAGAAGCAAAGATGTCTACTAGATCCACTTCCTCCACACCTAGCAAAAGAGTAAAGGAAAGTGCTACTGGACCAAGAAAGAGACATAAAACTCTAGTGCAACTAGTTCCAAGAAAGATTGCAGAAGTAAAAGATGATGTCACTACTAAGAAGAAAGCTTGGAAACCAAAAGTTGAAAAGATTAATGAGAAGATCATTGAGAATGGTGACTTTGCAAGAATGAACAAATACTATGATCTTTATGATTATATAGATAGACTTAATCTAGAGAATGCAATTGTGAAGCATATGATTTTGGCTGACAAGAAGTTTAATACTATTCAGGGACAGATACCTGATGATTTATATAACAAACTTGTGAATAGGAAGAAGAGAGCATTAGAGGAGGACACAACTATCAGAGAAAAGCTTGTGAGGAAGCTTTGTGAAATAAGAGATGAAACACATTTCAATCAGATCATGAAAGCCTTAAGCACCCATCTGAGAACCAAAAGAAGAACTATTTAGATTATGGGAGGCAGGTATGAAGAAATCAATTCTGAGACAGAACAAGCTATTATCAAGGTTATGGCAGAAAATGTTGGAGAATCATCAATTGCAACAAAGCAAGTAGGTGAGAAAGTACAAGAGGACATTCCCTCTTCTTCAACTATTAATAGTGAAGATGAAACAATGAATGTAGAAGGTACAAAAATCACCTTGGATACTGATGAAAATGTATTCAAGAATTTGGAGAACATTGTTGACAATTCGGCCTTTGAAGAATAGGAAGCTACAAAAGAAGAAGAGATGATAGAGACTACAGTTGTAGAACCACCAGTAATAGAGGAACAAGTTCCCATTCCCACCAAAGAAGACATCAGTCTTACTCCTGAGACTGGTAAGAAGACTCAAATTGGATCTATGATTGAGCATTTGGGAAAGGAAGTAGATGATGATGATCAGTTGGAATTGATCACATCCTTGAATAAAATCATTAACAAGAATAAGAAAGTGAAGAGTCTTGAAGGGTTTCTGAAGGAACTAATTGAGAAGTTACAAAGCACTGTAACTACACAAATTGCAGAAGCATACCCTATGGAGAAAGAAAAGAAGGTAATGAGCACCTATGATAATGAATTCACAAACCTATCTGATATTGCAAAAGTGAAAGCACAAGCAGCCTATGAGGCTAGAATGCTTTTGAACATCAGTCAGAATATCAGAAATGATATCAAAACTCTTGATATATGTATCAAGGATTTGAGGAAGCATTTGGAAACAGGTAAATCTCTGTACATACAATGTACAAAATCAGAGACCTTGATAGTAGAAGAAGATCAGAAGATAAAGTTGAAGGAAGTAGAAATTCTAAATGAAACAAACCTTCTGTCTAGCCCCAATGTGAAGGTATGTGATGTTGAGAAGAAAGTTAGGAAGCTTTTTGATGAAATCAGAGTTGTGCAAGATGAGAAGGATAGGAAATTGAGAAGATACAATCTTTTGAGAGAGCATGCTTCTATGAAGTTAAGCATTATTGAAGAGTAGTTGGAAGAATGTCTTTCAGCTAAGACATCTTTTAAAAAATTTAACTTTGAAAACCTCCAAGCATGTGAAATAACTTCTTATGGATTGAGCACACTACTTAATGTGGTAGATTCCATTAAGAAATCATGGGAGAAGGAGATAGAAGCCATGAAGATAGATTTTGCAGATTGTGTTGCAAGCCTACCAACTTTGCAATTATTGAATTGAGGTATAATCTTTTTGTGATACAATTTTGTAACCCTCCCTACCTTATTTTGTCATTGTTGTCAAAGGGGGAGAGATATATAGAAGAAAATTGATAGTATATGATAAGGATTATTACTCTTAGGGGGAGTACCATATTAGAGATAATAATTTTTTGAGGAGTTATAAGGATAGTATATATTTTATACTATGGCCACTATTTTGAACAATTTTGAGATTTTGAGTTGTACACTTAGCCAATTTTCTCATATGTTGTCACCAATGACAAAGGTGGAGATTGTTGGCAATTTGGCTAATTTGATTACATAGATGTTGTCATTATGGCAACATATGATCCACATGAAGATCATACAGGTCAGAGAGCAAGTATGACAGAGTGCATTGCAAATTTGTCTAAGTGTGAGACAGTGTTTTTACCAATGAACCTGGACACAATTTTTGTTTGTGACATTGACTAGAGTAAGTTCAATGCTTTTTCACTTGAACATAGATTCTATGATGTCTATTCATCACCCATCTTAGAGCACAAGTCAATACGGCATGTACAAAAGAAGTTATGACAGTTTTACCGAAGACAGTGTCAAGCTGACATAACAGAATATGAAGATAGAACTAGTAAAGAGTTAAGGGATTATTTAGTTTATCAAAATAATGACTTAACAATACAAAGGGATGACATCCTAGATGTTAACTCTTGGATAAATCTATTGGTATAAATGTAATTATAGTAGTATAATCAATAAGTAGTAATGAAATGTAATGAAGCAGTGATATGATGCAAAGTATATGAAGCATATGTAATAGTGATAGTGAAAGAGCAACGAAGAGATATTGATGCAAGAAGTATAAGGCTATGTACATTAACCTATTTTTGTAATCAATGTATATTATACATTACTTGTTTGGGCAGTGGGCTCATCTGGTAATCACATTTTGTACTACCAACTCCTAATAGGGTTGAGGCTTCTAACAAGGCCCATAGTCCCTTAATCAGGACTGATACACTATATGCTTGTAATAGACTCCTAATAGGGTCAACATCCTTAACAGGATACTTTTGATTAGTGGATCTTTGTGGGTACCATCCCCATCGGGGTTTTCCCTTGGCCAGGGTTTCCTTGAGAATAAATAATGTGTTATGAGTTCCTTATTGTTATGCATGTTTTTTAGCTTCTTATGTTATGCATGTATAAAGATAATTTGTTATATCCATAATTGGGCAAAAGATAAAGTTTATAGAATAATGATTCACCCCCCTCTTAGTATTCTCTATTTCTAACATGAAGAGCATGGAATATAAAGGCAAACATCTGCTCCTAGGACTCCACAACAGAATGGGATAGCAGAGGGAAGAAACATGACTATACTTGATGTTGCTAGGATAATGTTGCTTGAAGGAAATGTATCTCATATGCATTGGAGAGAGGTTGTTGGGACATCGGTGTACACATTGAACATAATTCAAATCAGAGAAGGCACAAGTAGGACTCGTTATGAATTATGGTTTAATCATACTCCTACTATAAAATATTTTAGAATATTTGGCAGTAAGTGCTATATCTAGAGAAATGATGAGATAGGGAAGTTTGATGCTAGAAGTGATGAAGGAATTTTCCTTGGTTATTCTACTAAGAGCAAGGCTTACAAATGTTTCAATCTAAGATTGAGGAAGATGATTGAAAGTCACAATGTAAAGATAGATGAAAGGTTTCAAATACAAGAGAGAATGTATGACTGTAATCAGAATATGGAGATCAAAGAGGCTATTGCTGTAGAAGAAGAAGAAATTGTTGAGGCTGAATGCAAAAATGAGACTTTTGATGATGACACAAATGAGGCTACTAAGGCTCCTAAGACTTTGAGGTATATAAAGAATAATCATCCTGAAAATCAAATTATTGGGAATACTAATCAAGGAATAATTACTAGATCAAAGGCTAGAGAAGAAATTTGTTTGATTTCACAAGTTGAACCAAAGACTACAAATGAAGCTTGTAGAGATAAATCCTAGATAAATGCTATGAAGGAATAATTAGATCAGATAAAAAAGAAGAACACCTAGGAATTGGTTCCTAGACCTAAGAACAAAAATGTAATAGGAACTAAATGGGTTTTCAGAAATGAAATGAATGAAGAAGGGGCTGTTGTAAAAAACAAGGCAAGATTGTTATGTAAAGTCTATTCACAACAAGAAGGCATAGACTTTGAAGAGACATTTGCTCCTTTTTCTTGAATAGAATCTGTGAGATTATTTTTGGCTTATGTTGCACATAAGAACTTCAATGTATATCAGATGGATGTGAAATATGCATTCCTAAATGGGGATCTTGAAGAAGAAGTGTATATAGAACAACCTGATGGATTTCCTTTATGCGAAGATGGAGACATGGTATGCAAGTTGAAGAAGAAACTATATGGGATGAAGCAAGCTCCAAGGGCTTGGTAGGCAAGGTTAGACAAATACCTACTTTGGCTTGGATTCAGAAAAGGTAATGCTGACATTAATTTGTATTTAAGAACTAGTGAAGATGGAGTTTTAATAATAGAAGTCTTTGTTGATGAAATTATCTTTGGAGGTAATGATGATCTATGTGAGAAATTTCCTAAAGAGATGGAAAATGAATTTGAGATGTCCATGATTAGTGAAATGAAATTCTTTCTTGGACTACAAATAAATCACAGTAAAGATGGAATTTTTATTTCTTAGACTAAATATCTTAAAGAAATGTTGAAAAAGTTTGGAATGGAGGACTGTAAACCAGTTGGTACACCCATGGTAACTAGTAATAAGATGATAGTTGATGATGAATCAAAGTTTTTTTTTCAAACTAAGTACAGATTAATGGTTGGAGGATTACAATATTTGACTCACACTGGACCATATATTGCTAATGTTGTTGGCATTGTGGCTAGATATCAGGCAGAACCCAAAGAGACATACCTAGCTTCTATGAAAAGGATACTGGGATATCTGAAATGAAAAATAGACTATGGCTTATGGTATGATAGAAATGATAGTTTTGAACTTCATGATGCTTATACTGATGTTGATTGGGCAGGAAACATTAATGATAGAAAGAGTACTAGTAGTGGTGCATTTTTCCTTGGGAAAAATTTGGTTTCATGGTTAAGTAAGAAGCAAGATTATATAGCTCAATCTACTGCTAAATCGGAGTATGTTGATATTGCTATAAATTGCACTCAAATTGTTTGGATGAAGAAAATGTTGAAAGACATTGGAATAACTTGTGATGAGCCTATGGTTATCCATTGTGATAACACCAGTATAGTGGATATGTCAAAGAATGTGGTGATGTGTTGGTTCCTTTTCCCACACTGTCAGATTTACACTTCAATTGATAAATTAATGTCACTAACTCTCAATAACCACTCCAAATCTGACAAGAAAAAGGACCAATTAATAAGGACCAAGAGAATGATCCTCCTACACTTTGAGCTCCACATCAATCAGGCAGGTATACCTCATTTGCACACACATGAATCCCTTTGACAAATAATAGGCCTTCAAATATATGCCTGTGGAATAGCTTTTAGACCCCTATAGGTATCCTGTACCTCAATATTCACCAAGTCTTATGCAATATCCTACTTGCATAGAATGAATTTGAAAACTAGAATGGACCTCTACTACCTCCTATCAACATGAAAGGGTAAAGGATTTCATTTGATTGAGTTGATGTTTTTTTTTGGGTTGAATGGACCCCTGAAATACCTCGAGTCTCTCATAGACTAGTGCCTTATCCAATGGGCAACATAGTCAATTAAATCATTGCAACAAAGAGCTATGAATAGAGAAGACAATACATTCTAATATGTTGATGCCTTACATTAATCATACACCATTGATCAGATCCTACTTAGCAATCCACTTGTGTACTCAGATATGCAATTACCTATTCAAAGGATTTTAACCCTCCCCTTAGAAGAGACCTAGGAACAAACAATACATTAATCAACATCAACTAAAAGACAAGCATGAGATACACTTGATATCCCAACTCATACATATTTGAAAACCAGTCCTAAACTCAATTGTTTCTATGAAAAAAACTCTATTGCACACATCTTTAGACATACAATAGAAAGACTAAAACACCCTTGATGTTGTAATCAACAAGTTCAAGAACCAAATGGAGACAATATGACAGTAGTATGAATATACTGAAATCTTATTCATAAGACAAACTATTATAACTTATTCTATTCTCCAAGCCAGAAAGGAAAGAGGGAACACCCTATATGCAAAGAAGAAGGAAATATACTTACAGGAAGAAAACATTCATGGAACCAGAAAAATTGGAACCCTTCTAAATGTTATTGGAAATACTTATAAAGGATTGCAACAAGCTACACATCATTTAGGGCAAAACTAGGTCTACAACAACCTCAACAACCAGACTAGACAAGAAAGAATGCAGGAAAACCTAGAAACCCAGGAAGAATCAAATCAAATCTGATTGTACAATTATTTGGGTTTCATCATGAATAGGTCCATTGCAATTACAACTTGAATAGATTTCTTATTGTAGGCAAAAAAAATTAAATGCCAGGACAACCAAAGAAAACTTGCATGTACAGGGCATGAAATTCTCTAATAACATCTATCAAACCCTAGCCGCCCATGCCAAACATCAGTCCTTTACATTAACTTGACATGGCACCCCAGGAAACAAAATCAGCACGAGATGTCCACCCATATCTTCTTCATCATTTCTCACCTACAACCATCCCAAAAAATCAAATCTGCACTGGCCCTTGTCATATCTATTTCACTGTTCAAAACCCTGTAGAGAAACCCTTAAACAATTTTAAATTATGGCTGCAATAGCTAACAGGTTCAGGTTTAAAACATGGTCATTGATCATATCTTTCCCTGACAGATTGAGTGGTTCACATAAATCCACATAACAGTCAACTTAACCTTTTAAAATTACCTGGCCCCATCATCTTTTTCCTCAGCCAATCAGGAAAAAAAACACCAACATGACTTGGCAACTGGACCCATCACTTTATTAGTCTTTAAATCAAGACCATCAATCTCCACTTAAGAAGAAATCAATGGCTGTCACATTGTCACAATGACTAATCTTCGAGTACCTTTCCTTCTCGACAATACGACAACTGTTGGATTGACCTACATCTGGCATCCGTTTTACATGCTGAAACCCTCAGCCCCATTAACAATTTCCAAGTCACCAACCCTCATGACCAATGAAAAACAAACACATCAGCAACACCTGGTATCAGACCCACCTTGACCTCGGTCTTTTTCAATTGGAAGATCAGATGGCTATCACAAAAGCACGATGAATATCTATCCTACATCTTTCCTTTGAGGAATCAAGACCTTCATTGATCTTGATCAAACTTTCACCAACCACGTAGCTTTAAGAAATTGGGCCCGCCTTGATAGGTGTCATTTAGTCATAGCCCTACAAGAAGGAAACTGTCATTAAATTCAGGCTAAGGTGCAACGATAATCGTCGATCAAATCTCATTGACAACCTAGATTCAATCTTGAAATCTTCATTCCTTAACTCAACTTGGATCACAAGATCACATGACTGAGGAAATCTCTAGATCTTAGAACCTTTCTCTCAACCTTTGTTACATCAAGAGAACATGTGAAAGCCTTTATTTGCTAAGTCGCTAGATAAATTACTTAACCCCAGATAAATCATGAGATCAAGCACCAACCGTTAATCTTGTCCTAATCCTGTGGTCCTCATTCGTCACTTTAAACCTTGCCTTAACTCACCCTGGATCTGGAGAACACATGACTGAAGGCATTCACCAGATCACTCAATCTTTATCTTGACTAGGGTTATATCAAGAGATCACGTGAATGAAGCATTCGTGTGATTTCTGAGTCTTTCTTTAACTCTGGGTTATATCTGGATAATTAGTGCCAACTATCGATATTGATCTACATCTACGGCTCATATTTAATCTCTAAAAGCTTCCTTCCTTGACCAAATATCTAGAGATTCAGTGACTAAAGGAAAAGACTAACCATTCACCAGGTCACTTTATGCTAAGCCATTGACTGCCAGGACTAGGAGAACATGTGAACACCACAGTTTCCAGATCATTGAATAGAAAGATAACTGCTCGGGCTGGGAAATAAAACATGGGCATAAAGGGGAACTTAAATGGCTGGAAAAATTAATGGAGAAATAGAACTGGGCTAGGTTTTTTTGACTTAGAAAATTTTTATGAAGCCCTAAGACATGGATTTAGACCTATTTATCAGACCTCAAAATTAGTATATCTCCCTAGTTTTTGCACATTAGGCCATGCAATTTGAACTGCAGCTTGGTCACATCTTGAACTATCCCTGGATAAGTTTTCAAGCTATAAAACATCCTAAATCTTCTTCACTAGACAAAACAAGACTGCAGCAGGGCAAGGCAACTTTCCTAGGGTTTGCAGAAATAGGCCATTTTCTTAGGATTTTTGGCAATGACAAAAAAATGGGCTAACATGATGCACTATAAAACTAAACATATTTCTATCAAGTATCACTTCTTGAGAGACAAGGTGGTAGAGAAGGAAATAAAGTTAGAGTATATTATTACAAAGGAATAGATTGCAGACATCTTCAGAAAGCCATTGCCAAAAGATACCTTTTAATATCTCAGAGGTATGTTTGGGGTTCAGGCACCTCCTAGTCAGAACTAAATGATGCAGGAATGCATTAGTCCAGAGTTTTTCAAAGCCTTATCATATTTTGGATTGGATGTAGGGATCTACTCCTCAGGGGGAGTGATCATGGAAGAAAGGTGTTGAAGAATAGTTGATGACTCATGGCACCTTTTTCCATTATTGTCAAAGGGGGAGTGTTGCTATGAGAAAATACCTAGTGTATGGGGAGATTGTATTAAGGAATACTATGAGAGTACTGATTGGTTGCAGAGCTTTGGATTGATATAACTTTGGGATGATTTTCTCATATGTTAACATCAATGCCAAAGGGGGAGATTATTGGATATTGCTACATCAATGCCAAAGGGGGAGATTATTGGATATTGCTAATCCATGGGGTGGTGATTGATACATTTTATATGTTTAATAACTATGTTACTGAATGGGCATTCATATTGTTGTCATTTTTGGTTTGTCACTAATGTCAACATATGTTTCTGTGAAGAGTACAGTCTGATTATAACAGTGTACAAACACTGTACGAATGTTTTAGAATGTACGAAGATAGATAAGAGTACAAGAATATGTAGTGATCTTATATCCAATATTGCATCATGTAATGTTTCATATTGGATGAGTTACAAATGTTTTGGTGAAGACTGGTTACTAGACAATGACAAAGGAAGCTAACAAAGTGAGTCTCTATGTTTTTGGTATATCTTACAAAAGATATGGATTAGGTGTATGTGAGCCTAAGAGAGGAAAGACAAGGTATTGAAGGATGTTCATTGGTCATCACAAGGTACATAATGTTGGATGACATCAGCTATGGCATGTGATCTGGAGAAGACTTATTTGGGAGCCAACTTCAGAGGTGTAGCTTGCACTTTGTTTGGAAAATGTAAATTAAGGATGTCAGTCCTTAATTGTTGTAATGGAATCATTGTATACTTGTTTTAGATATCATGTGTATCTTAGAAAGAGTTTATATAAATGTTTATGTAATTATGAAGCCTAATTGGATGACCTAATCATGTAGAATGTAATAGGGTATATATATAAGATCTTTTCTTTGGAAAAGATATAGTGAGAATGTATGTAATGTAAAGAAGATTGAGAAAGTTGTGAGCTTGTGTCTACTCGATGTAGAGTAGAGGATTACTGGTGAACTTCATTGGAACTGATCAAGAAAAGATAGTTGTTTTCAAATAGTTCAAAAGATTGTGTATTTCTTCATATACACTTGTTGCGAACAGTGAGTTTTGAAGGTGGATTTAACCTTCTTTGGGTAGTGAGACTGGGCAGTGAGCCCTCCCTTCTTTTCTTGACTCCTAATAGGGTATGTCCTCTAACAAGGACTGTGTACTATAATTTTTCAATAAGCTCCTAATAGGGCTAAATCCTCTAACAAGGATACTATACTCTTAGTACATCATATGTGGGTGCCAATTCCCACCAGAGTTTTTACCTTTAACAAGGTCTCCCCGAGACCAAAATATTGTGTTATTGTGTTGGCATTCATTGTGTTCATTGGATCTGATATTGTTGCTATTCAAAGTTTAAAGTTTAATACTCTTTCATACTACTGATTCAGCCCCCCTCTCAGTTGTATTATGGATTGTTATTCCTAATAGAGATTTTTCTAGGAATTTGCTAGCTTCACAGGTTGTTGGAGATTCTAGGGTCTTACTGGTTGTTGGTGCATCGCTAGTTGCTGGTGCATCACTAGTTTCTTTGACTAGGGTTTTGTCTCCTATTAGAGGTTTTCCTAGGAAGTTGTAGGCTTTGAAGGTTGTTGGAGATTATAGGGTTTTTTCAATTATTGGAGCATCATTGTTTGTTGGGGCGTCGCTAATTGCTCTAGCTAGGTTTTTGTCTTCTATTGGAGGTTTGTCGTTGGCGGGGAAATTGTAGGTCTTGTTGGATGCTGGAGATTCTATGGTTTCGTCAGTTGTTTCTCCTATGTATGAGGGTGGGTTCAAGGGCCCTTAGGTGGTTTTTGTTGATCCCTCTGTTGTTGGTTAGGATTCAGCTCCTATTTTTCCTCCTATCTCTCTAGTTGTTTCATTTTTTGGTTTGGTTGTGGAGGCAGTGCTATTGTCTTCACCTGGTGGTGAGTAGGGCATGGCTTGTGTTTGGTCTTCTAGTTTTGTGGCTACCTCTGTTGGTATCCAGGATTGCTCTGTCTTGGCTGATGATACTCTACATTGGTAGGTTGAGGTGGCTAGAGTTGAAGAGGGTTGGATCATAGTCAAAGGAAAAAAACTTAAGAAGGCCTCCTCTTCGTTTGATACGACTCTTTGTTCCCATCAGAACGGTGCTCCAAGAAAATCCTAGTGTTGGATTTCTATATAGATAAGGGTTGCATGAGGTTTGTTTCATGTTTTGATTCATCTAGGTTGTGGGTGCTTGTTGTAAAAACCTCTCTTTGGTCTTGACCCATTCCGTTTAGTGGGCTTTCATGAATATCTTTAGTGACCATAATGTACAAGATTTTGAGGCCCCTTCAAAATGTGTTTTTACCTTTATCAAAAACATTCACACTAAATATTCAACACATATAACACCATTATTTAACATGGAAACCCAATTTGGGAAAAACCATTATGGGAATTGTTACCAAGTAAAGAAATACTCTTTTGAAGTATTCTTGGTTAAAAGCTAATTTGCTTAAAGATTACAATGCACATTGTTAAATGTGACCCTATTAGGGGATTTTCCTTAGATCTTTTAGGATATTCACCCTATTAGGAGTGGCATGGTTAAAGGTCTTCAAACACTCTTATAGAATGTCACCTCTTGCAAGGATTTATAATAAGACTGTTAGGTCCACTCGGTTAAGAGATTTTTCTATTACAACTATTAATAAGAAACATTATATAAATTGATCTGTAAATCCGCAACTACATTTTTCTTAATCAGATCCTTATGCGCTCTTTGTCTTTACTTCATTCCTTCACTTTTCACTAGCTTCAACACTTCATCAATCTGAGCTTTCTGACTCTGATTTCAACCTTTTCTTTCTTCACTATATCAGTTGATAACTCATCAATCCTTTTAACTTGCTAGTCTTTTCTTCATATAATTTCATCCTTTATATAGACTTTGTTTTGCCTCTTAATCTCCTTTATTAAATTTTCCTTTGATTAATTTCAACTGTCCGGTCATCTTCATAAACTAATTCAATGAAATTACAGCTTGATAAAACATTTTATCATCACCTCAGAACTTGAACTTTCTTGGAACTTGTACCTTCACCTTTTGCCACTTAGATCTATACCATAGATCATCACCTTGGATTTTCTTGATCGTATATCTCTTCAACTAACTCTTTCTTATGATTAGAATCTTCCAACTCATCATAGCTCATCATTAAATGTCATTCTGATCCTTGTATTTAATTTTTATTCCTTGCTCGGTGGCTAACTTCTTTTCTTCAACCAAAATTTTGTTTACTTTATTCAGTAACTTAAACCTTGTACTCCATGTCTTGAATTCCCTTCTCTTTACTAAAACTTACTTTCATTTTACTGAATGAATTTTTCTTGCTTGGTAACCAAACTATTTTGTTTATCAAATTGACTAATCTTCTTTATCAACTTGATATAATCAAATGTTTAGTAGAAAATAATTATATCAACATAACCTTATCATAGTCTAATTTGTATTAGCTACCCAATTAAGTTCTTCAACTTCACAACATTTATATTCCTCTTCTTCTTTAACTCACTTAAGTTATATCATATTTTGAATGATATGGAAACTCAATATAAATAAAAAATCAATTGCTTGACATCAATGACAAGATAATAACTTATCTAATCCTTCCACAATATTTTATACCTCTGATCTTAGTTGGCCTTCATCATCATCACCATTAGTTATATTAACAATCTCCCTCTTTGGAATAGATGGAAACACTCATTGTCAATTGATGACGGCAACACTTATTGACTTGTCTTTGTCTTTTACTCCCTCTGAGCTTTATCTTCTTATTTCTTCTTTTCTTGATCTCCCTTTGTAATCAATTTCATATTCTCCCTCTATCTCTATAATCATCAATAGAAATATTCTTCCTCAATATAAGATTCTCCCTCTTTGACAACAATGTCAAAGACACATACTCTTGAAAACTTTGTTTAGGCAATGAATCATACCTTAGCATGTATGAATTTCTTATTGCATACATGAACATCTTTCACAACTTTAGGAATCACTCAAAGAGTGAACACTAGCATCAACTCACAAAATAGATATTCTAATGAATCCTTGAATTGATGTAGCATACATATTTGTTGGCAATTTAGCTAAGTAGGATGTCATGATATTGTCATTATGGAAAAATATATTCAACATTAAGACAACATAATTCAAGGATAAAGTTTTGGGTGAGAACTTAAGGAAATTGTCTAAGCATAACAATGTTTATCTATTAGCAAAGAGACGATTTCAATTAGGGAAGTTCACAAAAGTATTTCCAGCACAAGTGAACTTGAGCACAGATTATATGAGGTATGATGAAGCTACATCTAAGATTGTAAGACTACGACATGTACAGACAAAGTTATTAATGTTTTACAAAAAAAGTGTTGAGCCAACCAGGACAGAGAAATGACTACTAAATGAATTTTTTGGGTTAATAGATTATTTTGTATATCAAAATAATGACTTAACTAATTAGGGATGAGATCCTAGATTTTAACCTCAAGACAACAAGAATTAATGTTATGTTTTGGAAACGTGCAAGATGACTGGAAAGCTATGTTTGTTATAGCTTGTATAAAGGAAAGTAATTTGTAATGGGAAGTAGTAAAATAATTATGTAAGACATGTGTAAGACTAATGTAATGCTATGATAGTGATACGAAATCTGATATATGATCAAAATAGTACGAGTTGATAACAAGTTTTGTGAAGAGCCTAAAGCTAGATCAAAATATTGAAGATATTCAACAGTAATAAAATGCTTATGTATTCTATCTTTTGTATTAGAGATTATCATTGTAAATTGCATTTTTGGACAGTGGACTCATCTTGTATACATTCATGTTTTATAATACCAACTCTTAATAGGGTTGAGGCTTCTAACAAGGCCTAAGTCCTTTGACAAGGACCGAGACACTATACAGATGTAATAGACTCCTAACAGGGTCAATATCTTTAACAAGATGCTTTTTATTAGTAGATCATTTGTGGGTACCATCCCCACTAGGGTTTTCCCTTGGTCAGGGTTTCCTGAAGAACAAACATGGTGTTATGAGTTCTTTAGTTTTGATATTCAATTTCTTCAGTTTAGTTTCTTATGCAAGTTACAAGTTAATTAAATATATCCATACTTGGGCAAAAGAAAAAGTTTGTGAAATACTGATTCACCCCCACTCCTGCCCCTCTCAATATTTCCTATTTCTAACAATTGGTATCAAAGCACAGTTACTCAAAGAATGCCTAACAACTTGAGTAAGATCTCTATGGATATGGATCAATTACAGAAAAACCTAGAGGAAGCTCTTGATAAGATTAATATTCTTACTCAAGAAAGAGATACTTGGAAGAATAAATATGAAAGTGCAAAAGACCACATTGAGAAATTAAAAGATAAGATAGAAGATCTTAAATCAAAGAAAGAGCCTATAATCAGATCAAGGATAGTGATGAAGTTTTAAAATTGAAGAAGGAGAATGGGATCCTAAAGCATTAACTAACGGTTGTAGATCTAAAGTTAAGCTTGAAAGATGATAACAACAAAATTGAATAAGATCTTGTTGAGCGTCATTTTTACACGAGACAATAGATAGGAATTTGTGGTATTGCCATAGTTTTTGTTGTTGTTGTAATTACCATAATTACAGTTCTAATTTTGGGGATAAGTGTTTAGGGAAGCAACATGTTGTTGGTAATTCCCTTGGTTTTGAGATGGATTCAACTTCATCCTAGTGATTTCTCTTGTCAAATGAGAATATTTTCTTCATGGCATCTAATTCATTCACCAAAGTATTATCGGGTTCATTTGGGAAAACAATCTTTTGCTCGTAGAGAGCTGCCTTATGCGCATTGTATCCTAGATACATGATGGTGAGTGATGAGGCAGTAGTGTATGGAGTTGGGACTGGGTTGAGCTTTGTAGTGTGATACACCAGGGGCTAGTTATGTGTTGCAAATGGACAAATCATGGTAGTGTTACCTAATGTGGGTGAAACACTATAATTTCCACCAACTTGTGGATCCATCTGCTGGGTGAAAGTGATGGCCTCATTGCACATATTTTCCAAAGTATCTATGTGAACTAGGGGTAGTCTTTTCATGATTATGGATGTCAAAGGATCCAAGGCTTGTAAGTATACTTGTATGGTAGTCTTGACATGTAAAGTATAAGGAGCCTCTAGTCTCTAATACATCTTATGAAAATGGTGATTAAACATGGAAATTGGTTCGTTATGGTCTTTTCTCACCAAGATGAATTGATGATGGAGATTATCAAGATCTACATATAGCTTGAACTGATTGAGGAATTTAGTTTCAAATTCATCCCAACCTGGAATGGATCCCCATGGAAAATTCAAGTACCAATTGTATGCAAATTCTCCCAATGTGTAAGGGAAGAGACAACACACAACATCCTGAAGTACAATCTCTTTGCGATTGCATAATTATTTGAAGGCACATATGTTTTCTTCTGCTATCCTTGATTCACCATAGATGAAGTGTGGACATAATTTTTTGTGATTTTTGGGTAGCTCATGGAGCTGTCCTTGTAGATCCAATGGGGAGCTTTGTGCATTTGTGAAAAAAGCCATTGGAGGTGGTAGTGGAACAACAACAAGCAAAGCAACAATATGTGGAAATGGGGGAAGATTATGTGGATATGGTTGATGAGAAATGTCTTTCCTTTCCTTTGCTTTACTATTGTGAGGTTTGTAAAATTCTCTAAGTTCTAGGAATTCCACTTTGTTAGGTGATGATCTGAGGACTCATTCAAACCTTTCAAGAGAGAATGATCCAATATTCCAGGGTTTCCCTCTCGAGGGCCCTCCTTCTAGCACCACTTCTATTGAGCGTCATTTTTACACAAGACAATGGTTAGGAATTTGCATGAACAAATCCCCCTCTTAGAAGAAACATATAAATCAGTCTCAAGGTTCCTTCTGGGTTGGGTGTCAACCTCTTATATAGCTCAACTGAAGATAAATATGAAACTATTCATGAGGAGGCCTTTTTTGGTTTGATCTTCGAGGGATTGCAAAAAAATCTTAAAATAAACAATATTTCTTTCCTTTTTTTTGTATTTTTTGGATCTTTAAATGAAAACAATATAAATCTGATTTAATCTACTATTACTAATTTTTTAAACAAAGGAACAAAGTAACGAGAATAAGGTGACAGGAATTTGAAATAAAATTGCAGAAAGTAAACTAACAGACATAAACCAATGTTGTGTTGCCTTGCAAATTAAAGTACCAAGAAGATGGAGAAAACCCACAAAAGGTAGATCTGAATGAATCACAATCACAATTTTGCAGATGAAATCATCAATAGAAATAAATGCAAATGTAAGATATGTCAAAATTAATCAAATCACGATGCCACTGCGAATGTACATGTTGGAAATTTGGCTAAGTTGGTTACATAGATGTTGTCATTATGGAAACATATGATCTACATGAAGATTGCATAGGTCAGAGAGCTAGTATGTCAGAGCGCAATGCAAATTGTCTAAGTATGAGACAGTGTGTTTTTGCCAATGAACCTGAAGACAGTTTTGATTTGCGATGTTGACTGGAGTAAGTTCAATGCTTGCACACTTGAACATAGACTCTATGGTGACTATTGAAGGCTCACCTCAGAGTGAAAGTTAGTATGACATGTACGAAAGAAGTTATGATAGTTTTACTAAAGACAGTGTTGAGCCGACATGACAGAATTTGAAGACGGAATAGATAAAGAGTTAAGGGATTATCTTGTTTATCAAAATAATGACTTAAAAATATAAAGGGATGACATCCTAGATGTTAACCCTTGCATAAAGATATTTTGTAATTTGATAGTTGACTGAAAGTTATTAATCTTAATAACTTGTCTAAAGATATGAAAAAGTGTAATGTAAAATAGATGTAATGTATATGTGAATGTAACAACAAAAGTGAAGAGTAACGAAGAGATATTGATGCAAGCAGTATAAGGTTATGTACCTTGACCTATTTTTTGTAATCAATGAATATTGTATATTACTTGTTTGGGAAGTGGGCTCATCTAGTAATCACATTTTGTACTACCAACTCCTAATAGGGTTGAGGCTTCTAACAAGGCCTATAGTCCCTTAATCAGGACTGAGATACTATATGCATGTAATAGACTCCTAACAGGATCAACATCCTTAACATGATACTTTTGATTAGTGGATCTTTGTGGGTACCATCCCCACTGGGGTTTTCCCTTTGCCAGGGTTTCCTCGAGAACAAATAATGTGTTATGAGTTCTTTAGTTTTATTGCTATGCATGTTGTTTAGCTTTCTATGTTATGCATGTGTTAAGATAATTTGTTATATCCATAATTGGGAAAAAGTTAAAGTTTGTGGAATAGTGATTCAACCCCCCTTCCCCACCTCTCAGTATTCCCTATTTCTAACAGTACACACACATGAGATAAATTTATCTTGAAGTATTGGAGAACAATCTTCCCAATAATTTATCACAAAAAAAATGTAGCAATGATAAACACCAGACTAATGTAATCACACATCAAAATCACCATACAATCAATTGGCTCTTTGAAATAAAAGAATGAGCAAACACACATTCAGGAATTTCACAAAGATAATAGAAGATATCACACCATGATTGAAGGACCAATTATATGTATTGTATTGCAATAATAACTGACCTTAATTACATTATTTTCTTACAATTTATAGATCCTTTCTCTTTAAGGAAATAAATTTTGCAGGTAGGGTTTTCGCTGCCCATGAAACTTGAAAATAAATCTGAACTAAAGTTTACATGAAAAGAAACTATTCCTAACACAAGTCTAAGCTACCTAGCACAAAATTAATCCTCCTGCATTACAACTCTAAAGAAAAAGATGCATTAAAAAACTCAAAATCTATTCTAGAACTTCTCCATTTCTATGCATGCTCTTCTTGTAAAACTTGGAGTTCTTCTCTTTATTCCTTGTTGTAGCTCTCCTTAGTAGATCCAACTGAAAGATGTCCCCAAATCATGCAAAAATGACCCCATAGAAGTGATCAACCTAACTAAAAATCAATTGTAGAAGACTAGAAGTTGTTGCTAGTGATGGCCCAAAAATTTCAGACTCTGGCCCTTGCTCTGAAAAATGAAGTTGAAAAAATGGCTAAATGTTGAACAAACTTTTGATAAAAGTTTCAGAATTTTAGAGGCCAAAAATCTTGAAAGGTGGAAAGGCCAAAAAATTTGAAAGGCTGAAATTGACTAAGTGTTAAAAAGTTTTTCTTCCATGCAAAAATTGGCTAAGTCCAAAATTGGACACTTAGCAACTTGGAAGTATCTCTGGATGCACCTTACAGAGCCTTCCCACTATCTCCTTTATCTCTTCAAAATCCTCCATTTGGATGCCTTTTAGGAATTCTTTTTGTTTCTCCTGGAAGGTGACCAATTCATTGGCAAAGCCCCTTATTTCCTCTTCTCGAGCCAATATTTTCTGCATCTCCTACTTCTGATAAAACATTTGCTAGAGGTCATCCTTTGTTTTAACTCCATTAAAGATATCTAAGTATTGATCCACAATATCTTTGATTGGGTGCATTTTCTTCTCATCATCATCATCATAGAGCTCCAAGTCTAAACCTTAAAAAAACTTATGCATTTCTTGGACCTAGAGCATTCCTTCATCCCTTTTCTTATCAATCTTACCTAGGGACTTCTAGTAGACCTTTAGATCCTCAATAATATCTCTAATCCATTGTTCAAAATTTTCCAACTCTGACCCCTCATATATCTTTACCAAAACTTGGAATTGCTACTTCCTTATTATTACAAGATCATCAAGAGCCTTCTGCCATTTAAGAACTCTCTCCTCAAGGCCATCCTCTTCACACATTAAATCTACCAATTTTGTGATCTCCTCAAGAATACCCCTAAAGGGTCTCAAAATTCCCTAAGAGCATTTCTAGAAAATTGATCTTCAAAATCGGCCTTCCAATTAGAATAGGAATGAATGAAAGAATCTAAAACATCTGTCAGCAACTCAAAAGCACCCTTTTTTCTCCAAAATAGCCTACAATGAGGCCTTAGGGTTACTAGGCTCAATGGGACCCGCTATCTTGAGAATGAATCTCTTCATGGATTCATTTTGTTCCATTAAGGCTTTTATCTTTTCCTTATCCTTGTCCATGAAGCCTAATGCATGCTTCAACCCTCAAGTAGCCAATGTTTTTCTACCTTTCCATGTTGGTTCCCCTAGGTCTACCTCTCCAAGAAAATAGTCTTTTGGAGTGATCTCAGCCATACTAATATCTACTATAGGTATGACTACTTATGCCTTCCACCGGCCCCTTTGATCTTGTGTTACATATGATAAGGTGCTCTCCTGGGCACTAGATTCTCCTTGATGGAACACTCTACCTAGCATCGCCATGTATGTATCATCTTCATTTGTGTAGACCCATACCCTTGGTTGTATTTATTTGGTGAACCATGTGGATTTGAAGAAGGCATTAATTGGTTCATAAGGTGTGACTAAGCTCGAGGTGGCAGCTTCACATTCTAGTTTTGGTTCTCTTTCTATTTCCTCCTCTCTCACCTCTTCTCATGCCTCTTCTTTTCCTACTACTTTTTATTCTCCTGAAACTTTATCTTCCCTTGCAACTTGCTCATACAACCCAATTTGTTCCTCTGAATGAACCTCCTTCTCTACTTTAATCTCCTTTTTTGACCCTTGGGCTCCCTATTGAACCATCTCAACATGAGAAGATGGAGGAGTAGGAGCTGGTGGAGTAGGGTTCTATACTAGTGGCGTGGGAGCAAGAGGAGGAGTAGGGGCTATCAAGGGAGTAGGTGAAGGCATCAGTATATGAGTAGGAGGTGGAGTAGGCATGGGGATATGAACAAGAGGTGGAGTTTGTGATGGAAGCTGATTAGTTAGAAACTATGGTGGAAGAAAAGTGGTTGGAGGCAGAATTGTAGCTTGAGGTAGAGGCACTAGAGCTTTTTGAGTTGGATGGACTAGAGCTCCTATGTCCTCTTCTGAATTAATCCCAATGGAGGAGTCCTTCTCTGATTTAGTAGACTCTCCTTCTCCTTTATTTTTTGCTTCCTCTGCTAACCCCTGAGGTTCCTGTTGGGCCTACTCTCCTACATTTCCTATAGGAGTTGTAGCTATGAATTGCATTGGAGGAGACATAAATGAAAATGGAAATTGTTGATCCACACAAGGCTCTAAAGCTAGGATTTTTTGTTCAGCTTCTTTAAAATCATGAAGACCCTCAAAGTCTGATATATCAAATTCATCATTTCCCAGAGCATCCCTTAGGTTCACTAGCTCTTCTTTGAATCCTTCCTCCAAATCTATGTGTACACCATCTTCCTTCATTTTACTTCTTTTCAAGAACCCAGCAGACCATTTCCATCAGCTATCCTCATCATCTTCTTCACCTTCCTCATCTTCTTCTAGGATAGTCTCCATATGAGAAGGTGTAGAGGATTTTTTCCTCTGGTAAACATGCCCCTTAATAACCCCTGCAAGTCTAGGTCTAGTCAACTTTACCTTAGGTGTCATCTTGGGTATATTCACTTGCTCTTGGCCACTTGAAGATGGAGCATTAGGTAGAGCTATTCTTCAAGTCATCCTAGTCTTTAGATGCTTGGATTGAGGATTTGACCCATAAGAAGTCAGGTGTTGGTGTTTATACATAGTTTTTGGCCTTACTGATGCAACTTCCTTGAATTACGACATCAACACCTTTTCCCCTTTCTTCTTCTTCTTCTCTTTTGAAGGTTGTGTTGGTTATTGTTTCATGGGTACATGGACCATTTGGAATGGACAGGAAATCCATGCTTTTTTCACCTTGATGACATGACAAGCTTTGAAATTAATACCATCATTCTCATCTCTATCAACCTCAGCATTGAGGATAGCCCTAGTGTAAATCTTATCCTGATTGTAGATGGGATACAAGATATCCTTTGAATTTGCATATTTTACCTTATGAGGAACTCATAGAATTAGAGAACTTTGTGCCAGCTCTAGGATCATTTGGCAGTAGTCACAGATTATGACCTCATAGTCATCTGTATAGTTCATCCAGTGATCTTCAATATGTGGTTCATGCATGTAATGCCTCCCTATTATGTGGTTGTAGGTGCTAATTAGGTCAAACTTGATTCTTATCAAGTTGAAGTTTTGCAGGGGGAACTCATCCCATTCAAAGGACAAAGACTTGAAAACTCTCATGTCTTGCAGGAAATGGGGCCCTGTTGAAATAGGAAAGTCCCAAAAATGTTTCTTCTTATGCCTGATGTGTTTGTAGGAATCCAAAATTTGCGTCACCGTCTCCAATACAATGATCCGATCTGAAGGATATCTTGGAAATTTCTTGGGAGTGAGAGTGCTCCCTACCACCCTAATATAAGTGAAGGTTTTTAATTGGATGTAGAATGCCCCCAGGGCCTTCACTTTTTCTATAGCCTCTTCTAAAAACCTTTTAGCATAATCTCCCTCTATTGAGTAGATGATTGCAAATACGAAGGCTTCATTCATTATCCGAAACTCTGAGCTATCTTCTTTAAGATGATCCTTTTTTACTAGTTGAGGATATACTATAAATGACCAAGCATTAGGTTGAGCCATGTCACCAAACTTTACCAACCCTGGATATACTGCTCTTGCAGCTAGTAGATATATAATGTAAGAAGTCATATAAAAGTGTGGGTCATTCTTGACCGAGATCAGTTGTTGGTCTAGGTAGTCATTGAGGATTGATGCCCAATCAAACCTAGATTGCCTCCCCTTTATCCTTTCAATGAGAAGGATCATCCATGGCTCCAATTGGATTGATTTCTGTAGCCCATATACTCGGATGACCATGTTAATAGCTATTTGAATATATTCTTTCATGTACCCCCTCCTCATGTTTATCTTGTCGAGTTTTTTCTTCAGAAGAGGTGGTATTAGGTAATCATTATTCACAATCTCATGTGATAGCTAGATGTCTTTGTTGTAGGAGTTCATTCCTTTACCTATTGTGAAACCATATAAGTTTATCCCCTTTGGGAGGTGGAAGACATCTTCAATGTTGTCTGGCCTGTGGTCTAGTACTACCTCTCCCATTTTATTCTTCACTAATATTTCATCTGGTACATAGTGATTTTCCAGAGTGACAATCAAGTACAAGAAAAGGATGGACACTAGATGTGTTGCTTCATTCACTAGTGAATAGTACACTAATGAAGTGCAATCCTCAGATCTCCCTGTTGGCTGGACACACTTAACTAGGTAGTTATTCCAGCTGACATTCCCAATGTTAGTGTCAGTAGTCTCCACATGTAGATTTCCCACCTTGGAGGGTGCATGATATCCCTTGAATTGGTATTTCATTCCTCAAGAGTTAACCTTTTTCAACATTTTGCAAGAAGAGACATGAATTAGTAACAACACTAGAGATAAGAAAAACTACTGATGAAGATAAGAAAAACATGAACAAATTAAAATCCCCAAGGATGCAAGCTTGAAAGGTTCAGAAGGCTATTCCAACAATTCATCCTTTTAGACTTCAAAAGAATGTGATACCTCTAAGAAGCCAAAACAAAGAAAGGAGGCATGATATAGTTAAGGTTTTGGCCTTTCAGAGGGCAAAGAACTGTCAATTTGTTGAAGTATGAAATGTCAAAAAAGATAGAGTCCAAAAAAACTTGTTTGGAGTCCACCATCAACTTTCAGCATTTTAGAGTGTGACAAATGTCAGATGCTGAAACACTGAAAGTGCGAAAGAAGTGGACTTGGTGAAATTTGGGGGAATTTTTATCTTTTTGACACTTTGGAGTGCAAAACTATGAAAAGACTTAGGGTCAACAAGGTCAAAGGAGAAAAATAAGGTACAAGATCAAAAGTGAGTCTGAATAAAGGTTGACCATGAGCCTGATGCTAAGGGGTCCAAGCGGACAACCCTATGACCCCAAAGCGACACTAAGAAAACCTAGAAAGCCTAAAACCCTAGCCAAAACCCTAGAAAACTAAAAAATCCTTCTAAAAACTTGTAAGAATAAAAAAAACAAGAAGAAGATGAAGCCCTATGTTGAAAAAGAACTGAAGAGCCGAAAGAAGCTGAGAAACTAAGTGATCTGACCACTGGAAGCTCTATAACAACCTGTCGTGCACTCATAAGTTTTGAAAAATCAAAGGAAAATAGTAAGAACAAGTGAGAAAATAAGCCTCGTGCATGCCTAATATAGGCCTTCAGAGGATGACATTAACCACCCTCTGGCTGTCCGTCTTTTGGACTTTCGAAGGTTTCAGACCTTCGAAATGCTGAAATGTCAAAAGGTTAATCCTCGGTTAGGGAAATTGGACTTTTGACATTTCAGATCTTTGAAAGGCTGACAACTCTGAAAGTATGAAAAATGGTTAACTCCATGGACATCAAGATACTTCAGCTTTTCAGACCTTTCACACCTAGGGAACTCTGAAAGTGCGAAAGGCCAAAAAGTGGCTAAAACCTAAAGGAAAATCCCTAACAAGGGATTAACTGACTGACAGAATCTGAAAAAAAGCCAAAAGAAGGGGGGCCCTTGGCCAAGTGGCCCAAAAGGGGAGCGTGGTTATGGAACCAAAATAGTATCCAAATGGCATATTTTGAAGAAGTCCTGGAGATAGTAAAAAGACTTTGGAAGGTGCATCCAAAAATCCTTTCTAGCAGTTAAGCGTTCAGTTTTGGACTTAGCCAATTTTTGCATGAAGGAGATTTTTTGATACTTAGTCAAATTTCTAGTCCAAGATTTTCGGCCTTTCGACCTCTTAAAGTCTAAAGTTTTTTCCCGCATGGTGTTTTTGACTTAGTCATTTTTTGGAGTAGACGTCAGGGTGTGAAATTTATGGGTCATCACCATCAAGAAATTTCAGTCTTCTATGGTGGATTTCTAGTCTAATTGACTACATGTTTTGGGTTGTTTTCGCATGATTTAGAGATATATTCAAATTAGAATCTCAAAGAGGAGCCATGATGAGGATTTATGGGAAGAACTTCAAGTTTTGAAGAAAGATTATGAAGAAGAATGATATAACTACAGAGAATATTTTGAGTTTTTTAATGCATCTTAAGCTTTGAAATTGTAATTTGCATGGATCAAATCCATGCTAGATAGTTTAGGGTAGCTTTAAGAGTAGTTTCTTTTCATATAAGCTTTAGTTTAAATTTATTTCAAAGTTGTATGTGTAGCTGAAACCCTAGCTATGAATTTCTTTTCCTAAAGGGGGAAGCCCTATAAATTATAAATCAACAATGTAATTATGGTCAGTTATCATTGCAATACAAATTATACAATTGGTGCTTCAATCATAGTGTGAATTTTCTCCTATCTTTGTGAAGTTTATGAATGTGTGTTTTCTCATTTGTTTATTTCAAAGAGCCAATTGATTGTATGGTGATTTTGATTTGTGAATTTATTAGTTTGGTGTTTATTATTGTTGCATTACTTTGTTGTGACAAATTATTGGGAAGATTGTTCTTTGGTGCTACAAGATAAATTTGTCTCATGTGTGCACACGTTCATGGTGGCTTCATGATTTGATGAATTTTGACATATCTTACATCTGTGTTTATTTTCATTGATGATTGCATCTACAAAATTGGGGTTGTGAGTTATTCAAATCTACATTTTGTGGGTTTGATTCATCTTTGCGGTAATTTAATTCGCAAGGTGGTGGACAACAATGGTTTATGTCCATTAGTTTTAATTTTTGTAATTTTATTCAATTCTCATTTTCTTTCTCTTTACATTCTTTGAAAATTAGTCATAATAGATTAGATCAAATTTACATGTTTTAGAAATTTCTTTTGTTAAAAGATTCTAAAAATACAAAAAAAGAAAAGAAAAGAGAGAAAGATCATTTTGTTTTAAGATTGTTTTTGCAACCTCTCCAAGATCAAACTAGAAAAGGCCTCCTCATGAACAGTTTCACATTTATCTTTGATTGAGCTATCCAAATGGTTGAGACCCAACCCAAAAGAAACCTTGAGACTTATTTCATCATTCCTCCAAGAGGAGAATTTGTTCAACCAAATTCCTAACCATTGTCTCATGTAAAAATGATGCACAATGTTGCTATATCAACTTGACCCTTAAGACTCCATTTCTTAGCAATAAATGCTCTAACCACATCTATATTAGGTCTAGGGCCAATAAATTTTCCTACTTGAGTAAGAGCCATTATTGAAATGGTATGGTCAACAAGTGGGTCGGGTATAAAGATATTGAAGGTGCCCTTCTTAGGTTCTGATATATTATTAATCTCTAGGAGAGAAGATTTACCCATTGGGTTGAATCGAAAAAGAAAAGACCGACTTCCTTTAGTTGGAAATTGCTAATGCATGGGGAGGTGTTTGAGACATTTAATATGTTTAATCACTACATTACTGAATGGGCACTCATATTGTTGTCATTTGTGTTTTGTCACTGACGTCAACATATATTTCTGTGACGGAATCAAATTGGTTATCAAAGTGTATAGACACTTTACAGATGTTTTAGATGCTGTGAAGATAGATGAGAGTTTAGGAGGATGTTGTGATCTTATATCCCAGATCGCATCATTTATTGCTTCATATTAGATGAGTTACATATGTTTTGGTGAAGACTGGTCACTGAATGTGATAGTGAGAAATGATAGAGTTAGTCTCTATGTTTTGTGTATAGCTTACAGGAGATATGGAATCAGTGCATGTGAACTTCAGAGATGAAAGATAGAGTATTGAAGAGTGTTCTATGAATTGTGCAAGGTATGGAATGCAAGATGACATCAGTTGTGGCGTGTACTCTAGAAAGTGATCTATTTGAAAGTTGACTACAAAGATGTAGCATGTATAACAGATGGCGAACTTGAATTAAGGATGTCAGTCCTTAATTATTGTAATTTAATCATTGTAGACTTTCTCTCGATACCGTGTGTATCTTAGCAAGGGTTTATGTAATTGTTTGTAATTAGGAAAGCATTATGGGATGACCTGTTTATAAGAATTGTAATAAGGTAAAAATGAAAGGTATTTTCTTTGGAAAATATATGTATGAGAAGAAGATGATACAGAGAGGTTGTGAAATCCCCAAGCTTGTGTCTACTCTATGTAGAGCAAATGTTTATTGGTGGACTTCATTGGAACTGATCAAGCAAAGATAGTTGCTACTGAATAGTTCAAAAGATTGTGTATTTCTTCATATACACTTGTGTTGCGAACAATGAGTTCTTAAGGTGGACTTAACCTTCTTTGGGCAGTGAGCCCTGCCTTTTGTTCTTGACTTCTAACATGGTCTATCCTCTAACAAGGTCTATGTACTATAATGTTTCAATAAGCTCCTAACTGTTCGAAATATTCAAGACTAGCCAAGTTACTAAGAGGGGAGGGGTGAATCAGTAACTTCAAAACTTTTTACAAATTTTAGATCTTAACCATATTCCAAATAACATTTAGATCAATAAGCTAATTGCATGCATGAGTAATAGAAAGAATAAAACATTCATAACACTTTGAACACAATGATTTGGTGACCCAAAAACCTTCCAAATAGAAAGTAAAACTGGGGTGGGGATGATACCCACAAAACTTCAATACTGCAGTATAAAGTTTTCCGGTTAAGGCTTACAATGATCACTTCTGATGATCTGCCCTGTTAGGAGCAATTAGGACTACTAGGTCCACCTTGTTAGAGGATTTACAAACATACAATGAAGTATGCACTTGGTTAAGAGATTTTACAAAAGACTATTAAGTATACCCTGTTAAAGGATTTGGGGATTGAATCACCTGTTAGGATGAAATAGTAGATCTCTTACTTGCAACTATACTTGCTGATTGAGATTCTTTGATGTACTGATCACCTTCTGTGATAGATATATCTCTACTACTCCTTATACTGCTGTAGCCCTTTGTAATTTGCTTATCTCTGCCTTTCTTGCATCTTTGCATATGCACATATTCTTTACACTTCTCGCTTATACACACCTTGGATATGATACAAAATATTGTTTATATATCAATCCAAAACAATTACAGAATAATTACAAAGTCAGCTCTTAAACAAGCTAACACAAATATTACTAAGTCAGCCCAAATATAGTTACTCAGTTACTGCAAACTAACTCAGTGACTTTCTGATACTCGACATCCACTACATTACTTGGCATCATCATGCTCTCAGTAGAAGTGGAGGCTCGGTCTATACTAACCACTTGGTTGTAGTTTCAAACTCGGTATATATTGGAGACTCGGTAGATATAGTGTCACTCGGTAGAAATTGAATTCCCTATTTACCATGCTGGCACTCGGTAAACACTGCTCATCTCATCACTCAGTAATGATAACTCGGTAAGCACTACGAAGCTTGGTCTGCTGGGTAAACACTGTTCTACTTGGTCTACTTGGTAAACACTGTTATGCTCGGTAAACACATAGAGTCTAAATAAGTGTTGTCACTAATGACAAACATACTTAATGCCAACAATCTCCCCCTTTGGCATTAGTGACAAAAACACTTATTGCCCAAAACTTATATACAAAAATCATGCTGAATCTATTTTTGATTTTTCAAAAAATTTTCTTTGTCATACTGCTATATATACATTTCATGTCTCCCCCATATAGTATACATATATACAAGTATCTTGTATCTCCTATATCTCCATATCTCTTCATATATCTCCCCTTATATACTTTCTCTCCCTTTTTGACAATAATGCCAAAGGTGTATATAGAAATATTTTACACGAAGATGCCAAAGTATGAGAGAAAATCAAAATGTACCTTGCCAATTAGTGCCAGAGTTCTATCCCAATTCTCTTACAGAATCTTGCATGTATGGAGTGCAACTTGGACTTCTGCAGAGAGTTCAATCATGTGATCTGCAATTGAAAACTAATTGTCATGGATCAATGTTTTTGAGTGTGCAATATGCTTGTGCATTGTATCCATGATGGGAAGGATCATGTTCTGAATATCTATTAATGTTGACCTGATCCTTGCATCTTCTCTCAATAACTCTGACTACTTATCAGATAGGAATCTGACTATCATATGATGTGTAGAGCTTGAACTAGGTTCAAGTTGCAACTTCTGTGCACTGACCTTCAGATCCTCATCAATATTATTTATTTTGTCCTTAATCTCCTTTGAGAACTTGACAATATTACATGCTTTCACAAAAAATGATGTTACCTTGGAATAGGAGGACTCAATGCTAGTCAAAACTGAAGATAACCCTACCTGATTGATAGCTATTCACTGAGTAATACACTCAAGCACTTTATTGCCAAACTTCTTTTCAGCCTTCTCAAGCAACTTATCTGATCCAGAAGAATCCTCATTGAACTTGTTTACTGCCTCTGCCAACTGCAACAAAATGTGTTGAGAGGAATCAAACTCAACACCTATTGCTTCTGTCAAAATGTTCTTGGCATCCTCAATGATCTTAAATTCCCTATCTCTTTCTTCTTTTAGTTTCTTCTGCTTAGCTTTCTTCTGGAGGAGTTCACCAACTGTTTGCATTTGGTCTACTGAAAGATTTGCAAAGTCTAATTGTGGAATTTCTATCTCCTCATCTAAATCTATATCTTCTTTTATGTTTTTACTCCTGCTCAAAAATCTTATACTCGGTTGAGCCTTACGTTCAACTATTATTGTACTTAATGCCTTTGTAGTAGAAATTATTGTAGACACAGTAGGACTTGTAGTGAAAAGTGATAAAATTCCAATTGATGGAATGCTAACTGGAATACTTGATAAACCCAAAACTAAAGTATTTACAACTGTAGAATCTGAAGTACTTACTGAGGTATCCAAAACTAAAGTACTTGCTATTGAAAAACTCAAAATTGAAGAAGGTACTGAAGATGATGCTGGAGACTACAACTCGGTGGAAGAAGGAGGTTGAAGCTTGGTGGATGAAGTGGTAGCCACTTCTATCATTGATACATTGAGCCATGCTAGTGATGATTGGACATTTGATGCATCTGTAGGTGTTGTCACAATCACACTTGAAGCTATCTCTGGGCTAGATGTAGCAACTTTTGCTGGAGAGTGAGGAAGTGAGGCAATTACCTCTACAACTATCTGAACTGGATCATTTTCCTCATCATTTTTCTTTCCTTCCTTGGTAGCTTCTTCCTCTGCTTCTTCTACCTCAACATTATCAATCTAAACTGCTTCTTCTTCTTCTTCATCACTGTAATCTTCAATATCTTTTATTATCACAGTTTCAACACTCGGTTTGTGAAGATGATATATGTTTTTCCAAGTAGAATTTTCACTCTTCACAATCGACTCTATATCCTTGATCAAAATCAAACAACTGTTAAATTTTAGTGTCATCTTGCACTCATTTTCTATCAATGCCTTGTTTATTTTAGCATTTTTCAAACTTGGCATCAACTGTCTTAAGGTTTGAGCATATATGTCCTTGATAGTTTGCTTTGCATTAGACCATCTCATCTTAACTTTATCCAATAGAACACTTGGAATTTGAGAAGCCATATCATCAGGTGAGTACTTCCATTTTCCCATTTTCTCAATAACAGCATCTTCAATTTCCTATTGCTCTGCCTCTAATCTAATTTCATATTTGAGAGATTTGAAATTTGAAATTCCAGATCCTTCTCTCAAATCCTTAATCTTTTCTTCAAATGAGGGAGGAGGCCTTTTGAGTACTATATCATCTTTACCTGCCTTACCCCTTGATCTTTTCCTTGAGAATACTGCAGTGGGTTGCTTGGGTGTCTTGGTGATAGTCACCTTCCCTTTCTTCTTTACAGGCACTTGTTCTTCTTTACTCTCATCCTTATCCTTTTCTTCTACAATATCCTCTCCTTTTCCCTTGGTTAACATTAGAGGTGTGTTGGATTGCATCTTGGCCATCCTCTTTCTACCTTTGTTAACCACCTGTGGAAGCTTTATGCTTAGCTCAATTCTTACCTTAGCTTCATCATATGTTCCAAAGTATGGAGCCTTTGGATCAACGGGTTGATTTACTAGGGCTTCAGTTATATCCTTTGTCTCATCAATGTTTACCTCATAAGGAAGAGGTTTCACCCATACAATCCTAGGCCTTACTACTTGAATGTATACTCTATCACAATCAACCATGAAACAAATATCATCTTTATAATCTTCCACCAACTTTTGTGGAATCTAAAATCTATTATTCATCTTTTCTTTAAAAGATTCAAAATAGTTATCCATTATGCTTACAAAATTCTCACCCATTTCTACAATGTACTCATTTATCTGATAAAGAATAGGCACATCCTTTCTCCATTTTACCATGCCTTTTGATGGGAAAAAATTTTGAGCATAGAAAAATAAACAAACCAACAGTGAGCCAAACTTACATGGATTGTTCTTTCAGGTTTGGATGCTCTCCATATTCTTGTTAAACTACTTCAACAATAAATCTGCTAGGTCAAATGACAGATTGTTCTTCACGATTTTATAAGCTAGGTCAACTGCTTCACATGAAACACTATTCTATCGGCTTGAATTGTATATCTTGTGAGCTATGACATATGTGCCTAATTTTAGTTCTGCATCCGTAATACAGTTTATTCTCATACCTCTACCATCCCATTCGGCTAGGGTTTTCTTTTCTAGTTCTACCCGACCTAGGGTTTTTGTAGATTTAGCCTTGGCAAGCATGGGAAGACCAGTAATTCGATGAATCATCTTCTTGGTTATCTCTACTAGTTGCTCTAGCCAAATTTTGCCTTCATGTACTCGGCTTAGGATGTATCTGATCCATTTTATTTGGAAACTCCGAGGCAAGTGGGTGATGTGAACTAAACCCTTATCTTCAAAATGTTTATGTTTCGGTTTGAGAACACCATCAACACATAGTTCATCATGAACAACATCTATCTCTAGGATTCCAAGCTCTTGAATTGTACACTTAAAATGACTGCAAATGTCATTTACAAGAAGTACCTTTGGAGGAATCTGTGATTGAGCTCCACTCGGGTCTAGAGTTTCTGCAATCGTGGGCATGAGTTTGAAATCCAGTGCTTTCCATTCTCCTTGAACTAACATTTCTGAACCTTTCTTCACTTTAGTGCTAGATGATGCCATGGTAGCTTGGTAGAAAATTCTTCAAAAAATTTCTGCTGCAAATTTTGCTTCGAATCGCTTGATCACACTAGGAAATTTCTCTACTCAATATGCTGATATTCGTGGTGAAGAATGAACTTGATTTCATGTTTTTTGTTAAAATTTTGTCATTAATGCTTTGTAGGAATTAGGGTATTGAACTCGACAGACTGTCATCCACTATGCATTAATTGCTCGGTGAAGATTTTGCAACTCAGCAAACATATGAATTCTTACTGCTCTGACCTTACTCAGTAACCATATGAAATTAGGTTACTCCTGACCTTGCTCAGTGGTAACTGATACCGACCTTCCTGTGATCTTGCTGTATCTTGCATACTGATATGGATCTTTCTTCCTTTCAATTCAGGAACTTTTTGAAATTTTCTATGAAGATACAGTTCCATTGCTTCCTTGGAGACTTAGTTGGAATTGATAGAGGCACCCTCTTCATGAGTGACTTTATTACTTGGACTGGTTTGCTCGGTAGGTTTAGGAGTCCACTGTTGTTTCATTTGCTTCTTGATGCTATCTCCTTTTTCTTTCTTTTCATCTACAACTCTGCCTGTATTCATGCAATTTTTAGTTATATGACCAAGTTTAGTGCATGTATAACATCTTATGGTAGTATCCCTTTTTCTCAAGTGATGCCTTACACAATTTATGCCAGTGTCCATATTCTCCATAGTAATGACACCTACACCAAGTGTTGTAATCCCAACCAAACATTGGTTTCATAATTTGTTTTGCTGGAGTGGGTGTTTTAGATCTGCATTCTGATGCCTTGTGACCTTGTTTGTTACATTTGTGACATTTGCCTTTAAATCTTGGTTTCTCCTTGCATTCATTTGCTTTATGACCATGCTGATTGTAATTGTAGCATTTTCCATTGAATTTTGCTTTTCCATTGCTCCAAAATTTGTTTGAAGTATGACCAATTTTTCCACAGTGATTACAAGTAGGTTTCTGATTCTTTTGAGTACCTTGTTTGGAGGATTCACCTTCCTCTTTTTATCCAAGTCATGCTTTTCCTTTTTGCTTATGAAGGTTTCATTCATACACCTGATTCATATCTTCTTGAGATTTCAACATTCTCTCATTGATTTGCCTTTCAGTGTCTAGGTCATTCACCAATCTTAAATTGATTTGCTTTTCAGATCTCAGCTCCTCTCTTATATTTTCATTTTCTGATCTCAGAGTCAAGATTTCTTCATTTGCATTGGAGACTTGATCAATAAGGTTTTCTAGTTGAAGAGTTTGATTCTGGATTTCATTGTTCTTTCCATCTATTTCATCTTTCATCTTGTTTCTTTGTTCCAAGATTTCACAAAATCTTGTTGACTGAATTTCTTGTTCTCTTTTCAATTTTCTTACTTCTTCTTGCAGAGATCCATTCTTTTCTAGAAGTTCTTTGATTGCATTGTTTACTTCATCTGAGCTGCTTGAAGGGAAAAAGCCTTCAACCTTTTCTTCAACATACTGGTGGTCATTCATCTGATTTGCAAGTTCCTTCCTTCTTTTTAGGGATTGGGAAAGATGTTTTTTTGCTTCCTTAAGTTGAGCTATGGCCATTTCCAGATCTAGCTTTTCATTTTCAATTACTTTGTTAAGTCTGAATATCTCCATTGTCCTAAATCTTTTCTCAAGTTGTCAAACTTTATCTTGAGAACCACAAAGCTCTGATACCAATTGTTGGAAATATTCAAGACTAGCCAAGTTACTGAGAGGGGAGGGGTGAATCAGTAACTTCAAAACTTTTTACAAATTTTAGATCTTAACCATATTCCAAATAACATTTAGATCAATAAGCTAACTGTATGCATGAGTAACAGAAAGAATAAAACATTCATAACACTTTGAACACAATGATTTGGTGACCCAGAAACCTTCCAAATAGAAAGTAAAACTAGGGTGGGGATGATACCCAAAAAACTCCAATATTGTAGTATAAAGTTTGCCGGTTAAGACTTACAATGATCACTTTTGATGATCTACCCTATTAGGAGCAATTAGGACTGCTAGGTCCACCTTGCTAGAGGATTTACAAACATACAATGAAGTATGCACTCGGTTAAGAGATTTTACAAAAGACAGTTAAGTCTACCCTGTTAAAGGATTTGGGGATTGAATCACCTGTTAGGATGAAATAGTAGATCTCTTACTTGCAACTGTAGTTGCTGATTGAGATTCTTTGATGTACTGATCACCTTCTATGATAGATATATCTCTACTACTCCTTATACTGTTGTAGCCCTTTGTAATTCACTTATCTCTACCTTTCTTGCATCTTCGCATATGCACATATTCTTTACACTTCTTGCTTATACACACCTTGGATATGATACAAAATATTGTTTATATATCAATCCAAAACAATTACAGAATAATTACAAAGTCGGCTCTTAAACAAGCTAGCACAAATATTACTGAGTCGGCCCAAATATAGTTACTCGGTTACTGCAAACTAACTTGGTGACTTTCTGATACTTGGCATCCACTGTGTTACTCAAAATTGTCATGCTCTTAGTAGAAGTGGAGGCTCAGTCCATACTAACCACTCGATTGTAGTTTCAAACACGGTATATACTGGAGACTCGGTAGATATAGTGTCACTTGGTAGAAACTGAATTCCCTATTTACTGTGCTGGCACTCGATAAACACTGCTCATCTCATCACTTGGTAATGATAACTTGGTAAGCATTGCGAAGCTCAGTCTGCTCGGTAAACACTGTTCTACTCGGTTTGCTCGGTAAACACTGTTCTGCTCGATAAACACACAGAGTCTGAATAAGTGTTGTCACTAATGACAAACATACTTAATGCCAACACTAACAGGGCTATATCTTCTAACAAGGATAACTATACTCTTAGTACATCATTTGTGGGTGATAATTCCCACCGGTGTTTTTACCTTTAACAAGGTTTCCCTGAGATCAAAATATTGTGTTATAGTGTTGGCATTCATTGTGTTCATTGGATCTGATATTGTGTTTCTTAAAGTTTAAAGTTTAATGATTTGTTATACAACTGATTCACACCCCCTCTCAGTTGTATTGTGGACTATTATTCCTAACACCTTTATTCGAAGCCCTTGGGTGAAACTTCATAGCAGAGTTGACTAGGGATTTCCCAATAGCATGGAAAGTCAAAAAGCTCTTAGGCCCACCTCCTTGGGAAAGACCTTTAACTGAGTCTTTGTCTTCTTTTGAAGCCTTCGTGGAGCCCTCACCATTATTACCTCCAATCTTATGAAATCCTTCGGCCTCTCTTCCTGTAGAGATTCCTCCATTTTTAGGTTTCCCGCCAGTGCTTGAATTCAAACTGCTACCCCCTCCCACTCGTTGCCTGTCCATAGTGGATTGTTAATATTAGTTTTTTTTTGTGTTATTGTTATTATAAAAAACATGTTGATATAATATAAAAAATTATATTAATTTAAAAAAATAAATACTAATCAATCATAATAAACTAGTAATTGTACTATGATGTGCAATGAGTGGTCACTGTAAAAAGAAAGTAGAAATAAAAATGGAGATGGAGATAGAAGATATGGATATAAAGAGGAAGAGATAAAAGAGAGAGCAGAGAGAGTCTTTCATTTTCAGACATCTTCTCTTATTTTCTATTTATTTTTATGTATTATATATAATTATATTATTTTTTAGATAAATTAAATTAGAATCCTTTCCTTGTATATATATTTTTGCTTTGTATTAAGTTCCATTATTCTACACTTGTCTCTCTTTGTCCATAGATTTCCTCATCTCCTAATTTTCTCTTCTTTATTTTATTTTCTATATATATCTTCTCCCTCCTCTCTCATTATATATATATATATATATATATATATATATATATATATATATATATATATATATATATATATATATATATATATATATATATATATATATATATATATATATATATATATATATATATATATATATATATATATATATATATATATATATATATATATATATATATATATAATTCTTATTAATTTTATATGTTTTAATTATATATAATAATAAATATAAAATATATATTATATTATTAAATAATATAAATAAAGATTGATTTATTGGTATTGTCATTGATGTCAACATGTTTATCTTATATTAATTTCAACATTAAATCATATCTCAAAACTTCCCACTCTACTAAAATTTTTAACTTTAGCGATTCATGGTTGTTGATGGTGATGAGAGATAGACTTCCCCACTTGGGGAGGCCCCCAAACCTACAAAACTTATGCCTGAAGGAGTTGTGTGCCCCACTGCAGTAGAGAATCCATATTTTGTTGTAAGTTCTTCAATACAAGAGCTTGAAGCTCAGAAAGAAGGGGTTTTCGATCCTGAACCTGGAACCAAATTTTTAGATGTGGTTTCTCACAAATCAGAATATGAAAAAAGAACAAAGTGGTGGCTCATATGATGGGTGGAATTAGGTCCTTTTGGGTGTTATACATAAGGAGATGGAGAAATAGTTTTTTCTAGAGTGCTCACAAAAAGTGGGAATGACTATCAAGGTCCCTAACTCAATTGTTGATGGTATTGTTTCCTTGATAATCAATACCTTAGTTGGGCATTTTTTTTCCATTTAGACCAATTGTTGATATGGTCAAGAAGTGGGCATCCCAAAGATGGAAACTTAAGGGGAGTGTCAAAATCAGTGCAATGCCTGACATTCTATTTCTCTTGAAGTTTACTGTTGCATATGATTTGATTGATATTATGTCAGGGTCATGGGCCTATGGAAAACAATATCTTTTCCTTTGCAAATGGAAGCTAGGTTTTGTTCATGCTACTGATATCAATAGAATAACCTAAGTCTGGGTCAAATGCCTAGAAATCCCATTAGAATTTTGGGATGACTGTATTTTTTGTTAGATTAGAAACTCCTTTGGCCACTGTGTTACTACAGATAAGGTGACTAAGGAAAAGGTTAGTATTTTCCTATTTCTATGTTAATGTTTCTACCACCACCTTGGGATCAAGTTTTTCTCATGATCATCAAGTATCTACTCTCGAATGGAATTTAAAATTTTACTACTACTATCACATGCCCCTCCTTAACCATTTTAAAAAACTAAAATGATCTCCTTTCTATTTTTCCTTCTTAATTCTCTTGAAAGCTCTATTTTGGATGCAAAGGAGAGTGGTCGAACCCAGGGCAAGAAACCCATCCCTTTGCATCTAGTTCTTATTTTTAGGCTTTATAATTCTCATCTAGATCTATGCCCCCCTAAACTAGTTGTGATCTATGAGGCCCCTATTTCACAGCCCCCTCACCTAATAACATTATTAATGCACCAAAACCTAGTAAGAAAAAATGTATACACAACTCGAGATCCCTTACGATTGCCTCTCACCCTAGTACTCCTGAAGCATTTAAAAATGTACTAATGTGTCCACTCATCGATACAACCTAAAAATTTATTGTTTAACACACCGATTGCCAAATTATCTTCTCTTGAATTAAAACTTAAATCTTACAACACTAGATGTCAACATGGGTGTATAAGAACTAAAGAATTAATACTTACATGACATATGAATGTCATAGAACAAGTTAAAATAAAATCACAAATAAAATATTCTATTTTAGATATCATGTTTCAACATAAAATAAATTTCAAACACTATGGAAAGAAATGATTTAAACTTGATTTAATAGGAGATGTATCTCAATGTATAAAATAAGCATCAAAGCCACTCAATCTCTCCAACTTCATTGCACTAAATTTTCTATGCAATGAAAAATTGAAATATTTAAATTTTTCCTTCCTTGAAAATCTATTAAGTGAAATGATTTTTTCTCTCTTAACTCAAGACTTAATATTCCTGTAATCACCTAAAATTGGCCCAGTCTTATCAAAAGATCTAATTTCCCTAGAATCTTAATCAGAAGATCGAACCTTAATCAAGGTCATCAAATCAATTTAATCTAAATCATACTTGTGTAACTAAATTAGATTACATTAACTACATAGGTGATCAATAATCAAACATCAATGATCAACATCAAATCTTTAAAGTATTAATTTATTAATTAATCCTAGCCAATTCAACTAAATCAAACTCTAAAATACCATGGCTAGTTATATTAATTAAGGGAATTAATTATTTGTCCTATTATCCAACTCAACCACAAAAGGACAAAGGACTTAAATCAAACCAATGGGATGACATCACATGGATCACTCAACTTGCAATCTGAACCATCCTTTACGGGTTAATCTCAAGCATTGGATTAAAATTCAAATATATAACATAAACATCAATCAAGCTCATTTGATCATCTAGGATTTTTGTAAGGACATAATGTCAAATTATTTTTAGAGTTCATCAATTGCATTCAAATAACTCACATCATTCTATAGTTAATCTTGTTTAATTGTATTCAATTTCATAGAATTCATCATGGTAAACATGCATATGTTTAGGTACAATTTGATTAAATCTTCCATCTCATAATGGCCTGTCATTGATCTAACACATAACCTGAGAGAAAAATTCATAATTAGATCATACTCAGTATGATTAGGAAGCACTAAACTATTCTTGATTGGTTTATTGAGTTCATTTGAGGATTTAATATAGTAACCAATTGATGTAATGGCTTAGTAAAGTATTTGTGGTTGCACTATTACATACATATTTCCACACACACATTTTTGGCACCCACCATTGGGAAAACTTCTAAAATGCAACCTCAAAATATCATGAAATTTAACACTTGTAAGTTACTAATTAGGAGATGCTCGTACAATATAATCTTTAGTCATCTCGTATAATACCTTAACTCGTATGTTGTCTTTAGTCATTTGAAATGGTTCCTTAACTCTTATGTGGGATCATTAGTAGTATAGAATGCAATCATTAGTTGTATGGGTGGATACCTTAAGTCATATGATATTTATTGGTTTTATGAAGTTATGCACTTAATCGTACAAAAGGCATCAATTAGTCATACACCACCATGTCTTTAGTCATATGGTACTTAATTGTTTCAAAATCAGAGAGCATTTTTTAGCTTAATTTAATTTTGATTTCCATACTAATGCTAATATATGGTGTTGTATTCTATGTCGTGATGGTTTAAACAAATTAACATGTATTTTCAAGACACTTGATGAAGAAATATCAAACCAAATTACTCGTGAATCGATTTTGCAGGCTCCCTTTCTATGGAAATTGGCTAAACTTTATGCTTCTAGTTATTAATTTGATATTATTTAATAGGAATCTAGCTTAAATGGTCAGCACCCAACTGACCTTTCATTGTGTTAGGGAATTAGGCTCTCACATATTTTGAGATGATAAAAAATCTAGAAGCAAAATTGACTCATCTTGGCTTGGGAACATCCATAGATGTTTTTTATTTCATTCGAACAAGATTAAATAGTAAAAGCTAAAATGAATGTGTTCTTTATGTGCTTGGAATCTCAAATGCAATAGGAGAGTATGCTCTCACTTCATTGAGGTGTTTGGAAATCCCCACCTTCACTTGAGATTCAACATTACATTCTTGTAACACCTTAGAGAGCCTATCGCGGTGGGAAAAATTACTCACCCCGTGAGAACAACTCAAAGTAGACACAAGGAAAAGCTAGCTTATCCCATCTACTATAAATAAATTCTACCATGTCAAAACCACAGTAGATGGGTGTTGTTGACTATTCTCTTCTATGAGAGGTAGATGGTCCAAACAAGAACCTAATCTAATTCCTCTAGGTAGAAAGCCACCTTTTAGCCTTTGTTTTTATCATAGTGCATAGGGGTGTATTGCCCCTAGAGAATTTTACACTCACCATTTGTATACCCCTAGTCATGAGATGGAGGGTTCTTGGATGTTTCTACTTTGAACTTGGGAAATCCCCAAAAGGGATCCCCTACTCATACACACCTTGAACAATCAACTATGTGTTCCAATTTCTCAATCTCTCCACTTGAGATTACCCATTCAATGAAGGGAAAACTATGCACTAGATCCAGGTATACTTAGCATGGGCCAATGAGATTAACATTGCAGCCAAACCTCTGAGGGATAAATTATTTTTTTGTGCGCTTGTCAATATGTTATACCTATAAAAAAACTTTTAGGATCTTAAACTAAGTGTTTTAAAGGTCCTTAGAGACAAGACATCATGTTTTTTTTTCTTATGTGTGTGCTCCTAGTCACGAAAATTAAGAAATTCATCCAAACACATTGGAAAATATAAAATTTTATCATAATTTAGTGGAAGAACACTCAAATCCTCTAGATAGTTGTAAGATAACCTATCTTTAGTCAATTCATGATCCTAAGTCATATGGTACCCTTTCTTTGGTTGTATTCTATTTTAAATCTCGCATAGTATCTTTTCTTTCATTGTACAAAGATTTCAATCTTGCACAGAACCCTGTCTTTGGTCATCTTAGATTATTCAATCATATAGGTCCTCACAGTGAATCATATCTAGCTCTATAGTTGTATGGCATGCTATCCTAATTCATATGAGGTTATGCAGATATTTGTATGTGGAGTGTCATGTACCACACAGTGGGAACTTCCATATAGTCTAGGTCAACTTCAATCACAAATTTGAATACCCTTTTTGGTCCTCTTTGAGGTCAACTCATCATAGTTTTTGAAACCAACCATTATCACCTTATTTTCATCATGTCTAATTCAGTTGGTTCTTGTTCTAATCAATCATCATTCATGATCTTGTATGTTCAACCAATCCAAATATCTTTTTTTAGATGTCATCATCAGGGATTATCAAACCCTCACCTTAGACCTCCTAAATCAAACATCGACATTTCAATCCAAGTCAACCTTGGACAAACATTCCACAATCTATGAATGATCAAACACCCATCAATTGGACTTGTGTAGTCTTATCTCGGTCATCCTATTTTCATGGTGAATACAAGATCCAATAGTACCATTTTTAACAAGACTCAAACAAAAAACATAACTATTGATTGATGACTTTTAACCAAGGAGAAACATCTGGAATTTAGAAATCATGATAGTTATAATAGGGATGAAGAGATAACTAAAGAGAAATTTAGAAAATGTCAACAAGATAATAGATTTCAAAGGATGATGGAAAAAATCCTAGACGTTGATAAGGAGAAATACTTTATGCACTTAGCTTCTATGGGAGTTAAGCTTCCTAAGAACTTTGACATTAAGCAACTGAAAATGCGAGAAGTAGAAACTCTTTTTTCTATTCTCTCCAAATAGTTCCATGCTTTACAAATTGAAATCAAATACCTCAATAAATAAAAGGATAGGCCATCAAATGAGTACTCGATGAAATTCATATGTCCTTTTTCATTTAACAAAAGACTTGTATACGCCACCTTTTTCATCAAAGGTCAAAATTCCAAAGTATGACAAATATACCAAAAATACTGATCCTCAAGACCATGTAAGAGAATTTTGTACTCTTAGAATGAGATTCATGCATGATCATACCTATCTTATGAGGTTAATAGATTGGTTCTCCAAGATACCTATGAGTATTAAAACATTCAAAGATTTAGTCAAATAATTTATTGAGCAATACTCCTACAACATACAACATATTGTCACAATGCTAGATCTTTTCTGTTGGAAATATATTATGGGAAAGTGAGACACTTAGGGGGGGGGTGAATCAGATATCAACCAATTACTATATTTTGACATAAACTAACTTGCATAGCATAAACATAAAATTTAGTACTGTAATAGATCTAATATCCTAATCATCATCCATGAAAATAAAACATAACACAATGATTTTGGTTACCCAAAAACCCTTGAAAGCTAAAACTGGGGTGGGGATGAGACCCACAAATATTCACTATTGTAGTATTAAAGTTTGCTTGTTAGGGCTACAAGTTTGATCATAAACTAATGATCTACCTTGTGAGGGGTCTACCCTATTAATAGCTTTTAGACTTACACAACCTACCTTGCAAAAGGATTTAAAACTTACAACAAAGTAAGCACTCGTTTAAGAAATTTACTTAGGTCTATTAAAACCACTATGTTAAGAGATTTTCCCTGATTGACCTATTAGAATGTCTTAGTAACTGATCCTTCAATTTACACTATGATGCTGATTACATATCTTCTCCTTATAATATAGATTTGATCTCCTCTATCAAATATATCTCGATTCTATCCTTCACTTCTCTACGCAGTCACTGAACTCTTTTTTTGATAATAAAAACACTTCTTTATTCCACATGTATGAAATCCACTTCATACTCATACTCCTCTCTCATAATACATTTTAGGGTTTGGATCTCATCTTATATAGATAATTGATCATCTTCATGAATTAAGATCAACAATATGGATTGCCTTCTTATGCCGCTTAACCATTCCCTAATTCTGATTGGTCCCATGAATTACATAGGGATTAATGATTACAATTTTAAAGCATAATCACCTTCATGATTTCCTCAAAAAATAATAAATATAATATAGATATCGGCCAAAATGGTTTACCTAAGTGTTTGTGCCTTAACAAACACATATGTCAAATTTGGCTTGCTTGGCATTCAATATCTCTAGAACTTGACACTCATTGTTCTTCATACCTTTTTGCTTAGCATTGACATCTCTACATAACTCGAAAAACATTGACTTGGCTAATATTGAAGTACTTAGTGACCACTGACTTGCTCAACAATAACTAATGCTCGGTAAATGTACAATATACATGACTTGGCCTATACATGATGACTCGATCACAGTGATGACCAACAAACATTGCCTAGAAAATGATTAACTGTACTTGACACTAATAGACAACAACACTTAGGGATCAACAATCTCCCCCTTTGACATTAGTGGCAAAAACAATTTGTCATGACATTTCAATTACATTTACATGAGTACTTAGTAGTAAACAAAACTTCTATATAATACTCCCCCTAAGACTTGACTCGGTCTTCAAATTTTTTTACATATATAAATAAGACTCCTTATTTGACATACAATCAAATATATATATATTTGCAAAACTAGTATTTCATACCATTTGTCCACTATGTATGGATCTTCTTTTTGCTTTCTGATATCTGACACATATTTGATATTTCATATTCATATCCATTTCCCTTTTCCAATATTCTATCATGTCATGTTATTTCCCCCTTATTTTTGTCACTTGAAGTTCTTGAGGTGTGGGGGTTTTGAAATATTTGTCCAGGAATGATTTGTGAAGTTGCATTACCATCCTTAATGAATTGTCCCAACTGGACCTTACAAACTTCAAAACCTTGGACTTCACTTCTAGCTCGAAAGCTAACTCGACTAGGCTCTTGGCAATAGAAAGATGAGGGTCTTTTTGAACTAATTCCTTTGTCGTGACTAAATCCCTCTGCATAGCCTCGAGATGAAGTGTTAACACTATTTGGATAGAGAGTAGTCTAGCCCTTATTTTACAATCATTAGCCACCAACTTGGCTAATGTACCTTGGGCATGTAATAATCTGGTAAAATAAATAGAGTTGGAACTTGCATCCATGATTAGTGAGTGACATGTAGACTTTAGAACTAACTGCAATTTGTCTATCAGATCCTGATTATCCTTTGTAAATTCTTCCACATTGCATAATTTATTGTACAAAGAATGTACATTTTGTACAACTTCTAAATTTGTTACTAGGGTAGAGAGTTCTACCTATTTCACTGTAATGTCTACATAGACCTTATTGAGTACTTTGGTCTCAAACTTCCTTTCTAACCACTGCAACAACTTGTCATTGGCCTCACTGTTATCATTAGTCACCTTCTTGACAATATGGACAAGTTTCTCTAGAATAGGTTCAGATTCATTTACATCATTCATCTCAAAAGCATCAATGAAAATACCTTTTATCTCATGTAGTACTTTCTTTTGTTGATGTTCCCTTCTCATCTCTTCATTTTTACTCTTCTTCAATAGATCTTGTAGGATTTACATTTGTTCATAGGTCAAGTTATCAATTTCCCACTTAGAAATCACTATAGCTTCTTCCAGTGTTACTTGTGTGGAAGGAGATTTCTCCTTCTTCTTTTGTGACTTCTTCCTAGGTGTATTTCCACTTGGCATCTCTATTAAATCTTTTATTGCCTCTGTTCCTTAGGCTCTTGTGTTTCCTCTTTCTCTTTCTCCATCTTTTCTTTTTCTTTCTCCTCCACATGAGGACTCACTACTACTATATGCACCCTAAAATGGTCACCTATACTTTGGGCCCCCATTCAGCAATTCATCAAATCCTTGAATCAATATTTTTAAAAATCAGCATTTTATCAATTATATCAATTTCCTCGATCAAATCCTATTTTATCATTCTTGATTATTCCTTGGGCTAACCATCTTATCCTAAGTCTTTATTTATTTAAAAAGAATATTTTCTCCCATTTTATTAAATAAAAAGCCCTCACTTTTCCTCTTATCCTAAGTTGCACAAATAAAGCATTATTCTTATTTTATAAAAATGAGAAAAACACTTTTTGTCTTATATGGACACAAAAGTCAACTCTTATTTTCTCATTGGAGGATATTTGTGCACATGGATTGCTCCTCTTTTATGCTCCACCGTTGATTAAATCTTTTGCCTCTTAATCTCAATGGTCCATTCCTTCTTATTTCCTATAAAAGAAGAGCTCTCTTCCTCATTTGCATATCAATCTTTTTATGCTAATGTTATGCTATAGGTTTTCTAGGTCACTTTGGAGCTTTTGAAGATTTGGAGCATTCTTGGCTTTTGCATCTACATTCCATTCTTAGTTTCATTCATGCATAGTAGCTTCATGTTTGTGCTTTCATAGTTTAGATTTCCTTTCAAGCTTTAGAGTAACTCATCTAGTTTAACTAGGAAGGCTTGGTAATACTTGTACTTTCCTTTTCATAGTATAGCTTGTACTTTCATTTCCATAGCTTAGCTTGCACCTCTCATTTCTAGCTTGCATATTCATCTTAATCTAGTTTGCATTTGCATTTTATAGTGATTCTTGGGGATATTGGCATTCTTTCCCTTGTCTTCATTTGAATTTCTCATTGTGTGGTTGACTAGCAAGGTCATAAGCTTAATAGCTCTAGCTGAGAGAAAACCTCAAATAATCTTGCAACTCCATGCATAGAGAGCTCTAGGTCACTTTCTAAGGTTTCCTATTCATGGATTCCCTTGGATATAATGACTTAGAGAAGTACACCATTTGAGTGTGTACATTTTTGGCGCCCACCGTGGGGCAAAGCATTATTGTTTTATCCTTAATTTTTTGCATCACATTTTTCATTAGTTTTTAGCTTCATTTTCGGCTCTTGGGTTTTTTAGTCTCAGATTATCACATGATAGTTTTCTATTATTGCATGATAGTTCACCTGTGGTCACGTGATACTTTACCAGTTAAAAGTATCACCCCATTTGAGACATTTTGTCACCCTGTTTGAGACATTCTGTCACCTGCAGTAAAGTGAAGTATCACCCAGAAATATATTATCACCCCGATATACTGTAAAGTATCACGTGATTCTTTTGGAAAAAGAAACATCACCCAGACCTGAAAGTGGTTGTTTTTTTAGCTCTTTTTGATTTTTTTGAAAAATTGGCACCCAAACTCTAGAAAATTGGCACCCATTTTTTAGAAATTTTCACATACGGTATCAAAAATTTAAGTGTGATATATCATTGGAAAGCTCTTTCCAAGCCTAATCCAACCATGTTGGTTTCATTTTCAAAATTTTCCATTTGATCAACTATTTTCCTTATAGATTATCTGATTTTTGATGTGCTAACCATTATGGAGCTAACAAGTTGTGCTTGTAGGTGCTCTCATTGCTTGAAATATTTGCTTAAAAGAATGCACGTCAAAGCTCCAAATGCACAAGGGCTACTAACATTTTTTGTAGGGCTTCCCAAAACCATAAAAAATAAAAATAAAAGTGCTTGTTGTTTATTTCATTTCAAGTGTGGCAATTACTAGTTGTTTCATTTCATAGGAACATAATATCTTGTTGTAGGAATTTTTGGGTGGTAGGAGAAGTATGCTCTTCACCCTTGTGGTGAACCAGAAAATCTTGACCCATCTTTGGATTTTGAAAGCAAGAGGGTAATTGAACATTTTTTTGGTGTGTTTGGGAGAAAACTTTGAGATAGGGGAGTATGCTCTTCACCCTTGTGGTGAAACAAAAATGTTGAACCTCATAGGTTGATCCACTCTTTGTTTAGATCTTTAGAATCCTTTAGCGGGCCTACTCTTGAGCAATTAAGAGGAACGACCCAAGTGGGGACAAGCTAATACCAAGCTATTTTGACCCACTATAAACTCAAGGCTATCAAGGACACAAAACCTTGGTAGACGTAGGACTTGTCTTCACTTGATGTGAGTAGCTTGTGGGATTGTGACCATGAGGAAAATGTCAAGCAAGAATGCTTAAGGTACTCTTGAGGTCGCGAGGTCCCAGTCCTTTTTGAGGAGCAAGAGGGGTGATACAACTAGAAGCCCTTACTAAGAACCATAGATAGATGCAACCCTATTTTGCCACTTAGCTTCTTGGTGCAAGGATTGATCCAAGTGGAATAACCCGAATCACCCCAAGATTACTCACCATCTGTGTTCCTTTGGTTGTGTCATTGGCACTTCCATGACAAAGCCAATATCTATTGTGGGTAACCACTTTGTGTGAGGCAATGGGACATCAAGTGTGGGCTAAGTTGTTAAGTATTGAGCCATTGTCTTTTTAGGCTAAAAAGTGCTTGAAGTGTTCTCATTGTGATATACCTATGTAAACATTCTTGAACAACAAACATCACAGTAGCATTCATAGGATTTTATTGCTTTGATATCACAAGTGCTTGTCTTGGAAAGGTTGCTTTTGCCCTTGTTTCAAGTGTTTTATGAGATGTTTGATCACCTACTATTTGCAAACCTATCAATTTACTATTGTCACTATGATTGAGATCGAAAAAATCAACCCTCAAACTGAAATTTGGACCAAATTTCCTTAAAAAATAAAATTTTGACACTCACTAGTCAAGAATCATATGACATTGGAACAGTATCATTCTCTATCCTAGAAAATATCATGTGATAGTTTTCCCCTGGCAGACTATTGCCCCACTTACCTAGAAAGTATCACCCGAGCTTCTTGGAATGTAATGCCCTGCTTAACGCGAAGTATCACCTGGTCAGAAATTATCACCCTACTTAACGTGAAATATCACCCAAAATCTTTTTGCTATCTGCCTAATTCATGCAATTTTCATTCTTCTCTTAGTTGATTAGATTTTAGTAAGTTTCATACCCTACAACTAAAAGCTTGTTTGTACCTCAGGTTTTTGGCCCTAGACATCTTGAGTTAGTATCCTTTGACTTCACCAATTTTTTTTTTGTCATTAGTAAGTTAGGAATCATCCTTGTTGACAAGATTCACCTTTAGATTCTTTGATTGCACACTTGGAGAGTTTGAGTACTCTTTTGTCCAATTCCACTTTCATACAAACTCAATTTCAATATATTTTGGTTAAATCATCCTCCTGATCCATATGTGCTAGGATATTGGAATCCTTTTGTTATGCACCACTGTGGTAGTGTTGATTTATACCTTTTGTCAGCTTTTTATCTCACCATATCTCTTTTTGGATAATTGAATATTTTCACTATCCTAGTTTGACAATTAGTGATTCATAAGGTTATCTTCTCACTAAGGGTCTTTTCTTACATGCCAGTTACAACAAGATACCAAGTGGGTCAAGGAAAACAACCTTGAGTAGTTTTTGAACAATTACCTTTAGTTCAAACTCGTCAAAGGTGAAAGGGGAAGGAACCCATCTTCGATCAATCTCTTAGGAGTGCTTCAAAAGTTTGGTTTGAGCCTAGGAGTAGCTTTAGTGAGTTGATTACTTCTGTACCATCCTCTCAATCAAATATGGACATGAGCTACACTTTGACTAGGAGACAAAGAGAAACAATAGATCAAACTCTTGATGACATTTCTCAGAGACATAGGGGTAACATGTCATTCAATGATGACAATCAACTTGAATCACCTCCTATTAACTCAAGGTATCTAGATGCTCATCAATGAACTGAGAGACACTATCCACAAGCTCATCAAGATGCAAGGTCACAACATGAAGACCAAAAGAACCAATCTTGTGATGCTCATGTGAATGCAGCTAACTTGTTCAAACGTTCAAGGCCAAGCTCTCCACTAAAAACAACTTCAAGATATACAAGTGAGAGACTAAAAAGTATTGAGTGAGAAAAACAAGCATTCTTGAATGAACAAGCTGCAAAAGAAGAAAACATTAGGCTCCTAGAGGAGGAACAATGAGCCTTGTTGGACATAGAGAGAAGGGCCACACAAGAAGAACAAGATAGGCTTCTAGCCCAACAACTTAATGCACAATTCAACAATAGGGGTACCAACAGTGGGACCAAATCCCCACCATCTACTCCCTCAGGCACCCCACGAGGTAGAAAATATTCAAGGTCACCATCAAGATCTCCTAGTCCTAGAGGAAGGACTTTACAACATTCTCACTATAGGAGACAAACACCTCCTAGGAACTCAAGAAAACCCTCCCAACGAGCTCATTATGGCTCTCAACATGGAGGAAGTAATGAAAATTATGAAGCTCAAGACTTTATGAGAGTACAACAAGAACCACTTTTCCAACAATATGTGGAGAAATATGTTGAGCAAAATAAAGATAAGTTCCTAGAGAGCTTAATCAACAAGGGTGTGAGGGTCCCTTATAAATTTGATGTGGATAAGAAAATAAAGAAATAGAGCCCCTCTCAAGAGGAGGAGATTAAGCAAATCAAGAAGATGATGGAGAAAATGATGGCCCCTAAGAGTTCCTTCAACCTTGATTCTATTTGTCCTAATCCTTTTGATAGGAGTGTGAGCATGATGGATTTTCCTAGGAAAATTGAATTTCCCCAATATGACAAATATGACAGTAATGGTGACCCACATGATCATGTGTGTTAGTTTTATACCATGAGTTTTGAATTTCACCATGAAGATTCCTATCTGATGAGATTATTCCCAAGGAGTCTAAAAGGTCAAGCTATGGAGTGGTTTACCAACATAACCCCTCCCGTCAAAACTTTTAAAGAACTGGTCCATAGATTTGTGCAACATTTTGCCTATAATTTATCAAGATCAGTCACCATGCTTGATTTGTGTAATTTGAAATAGAATCAAGGGGAATCCTTTGTTAAATTTTTACAAAGGTGGAGATGATTATGCTCTCGATATTCTAGGACAATTCTTGAATAGGAGAGAATTGATATCATTGTGAGAAATTTAGTACTTGAGATGTGGTATGAGGTTCAGAAGATGGTCTTTGATTCATTCGACACCATGGTTGAAACCACATGTAGAGTAGAGGATGTCTTAAAAGAGCAAGGTATTTTGACTAAACAACATAATAACAACAATAGTCAAAATAATAACAACTCTCATAAGGAAAAAAGCAAGAACCTACATTGGAATAAAAATAAGCAAGTAGTCAATGATAGAGTTGTTGACTCTAACCAACCAAAGGATCAAGGTGTCCTTCATTTATCTAGTGCAGTTCAAGCTATGAAGCTTAACACATCCTCTAACCAACAAGAGCATAAACAAAGATATCAAGAAAGACCTAAAAAGGAAAAGTGATAGTTCTCTAAGCTTGGGGACTCTTATGAGGATGTTTTCAAAATGCTTATTGATAACAATCTTGCACAACCACAAGATCCAGCAAAGTTTCACATACCTGACATTAAGCCATATTGGTGGAATGAAAAAGCTTACTGCATATTTCATAATGGCATTGGTCATGACATAGAGCACTGCTGGAAACTTAAACATCTCATTCAAGATCTTATTGAAAATGGTAAACTTCAGATTGATGGATTGAAAAATAATGCAGATCACAAAGCATTTAAGGAACCTTTGCCCAAATATGATAAGGGGGAAACCTCTAAACCCAAAGATGGCAAAGCTGCAATCAACTACACCAATACGTCTGAAAAAAATGATATCAATATGCTTGAAGTTGTAGATGAAAATGTCAACATGATGCAAAACAAAGATTCTTATAGTCATGATATGGACTCTCCTTCTCTATTTTATGAAGGACCCGTGGTGGTGCTTAGAGGTCCTCACTCCCAAAGGTCATCCAAAGCTCTCAATGTTGTCACCAGAAGCCAAGGTCAAGGTCCTGTGGTCATTAGAGGTCCTAACTCCAACCAGTCTAGCAAACCAAAGCAAGTGACATCCAAGAATGTCACCACCAAGTCAGCCATCAATCTAGAAATGAGCTACAATCTTGTTGATCAGTTATAAAGAACACCAGCTCAAATCTCAATTTTTGAGCTCCTAGAGTTGTCTCCAAGACATAAGTGTGTCCTTGAAGATGCTTTGTGTACAACCAATGTCCCTAAAAATATAGACATTGATCAATTCCAAAACATGGTAAATCACCTTGCCAGCCCACATTACCTCACATTCTCAGAAGAAGATGACAAAGCCTTGAGCCATCTACATAATCTTGCCCTTCACATTGAAGTCATGATTCACAAGACCCATGTCAGGTGTGTGTTGATTGATGGGGGTGCTGGGGTCAATATTTGTTCCTTGAGTTTGTTGAAAATACTGGGTTACTCAGAGCAAGTTATTGATACTTGCAAGAAAATAACCATCAAAGCCTATGATGAGGCAGAGAGAAGCTCCAAAGGCTTGGCCATCCTTCCTGTCAGGATTGGCCCTGTTGAAAGGGACATCTTGTTCTAGATTGTTGATGCTAGTCCTTTAGCCTATAATATTCTGCTTGGTAGACCATGGATCCATGACATGCAAGCGGTGCCGTCCACCTACCACCAATGTGTCAAGTTCCCCTATAATGGAGTAGAGGTTTGTATACTCGGGGATAACACTTTATCTGTTAATGCAATTTCAGCAGGGACCCATGTTCCTCTTAATCGGGAAGCAAAAAATTTTGATGCAACTTTGGCATAATGTCAGAATAAGTTCAAAGCCATAGACCTTGGTATGGGTGGTTATCACATTGACTCCTTCACAAAACTACCAGTCTCACCTAGGTCCTATGGTAAACCTTCACAGGGGATGCATCCCTCATCCTCAATAATGACTCTATTTGATACATTTGTAGAGTCTTCAATACCCATTGAGGATAAAAAAGAGGAAGTAGCTGTTAGAGATTGGATTTACAAAGAGGAAAAATACGAGCAAAATGAAAATTTTTCTCCATCTCCTAAAACTTATGGGAGAGGATATACTTTGGTCAAAAATATGGGTTACCCAGGTCATGGTCCTCTTAGTCATAGACTAGATGCTAAGGCTGAACCACTCAATCATGCTCTTTTTGGGTGCAGATCTAAGACAATAGTTGGCCTAGGTTTTGAAAGTCAGAACAAGAAAGTTGCCCCTATCCTAGCTGCGATAGAAAGTGATGATGAATACATGCCCAATGTGCAAAATTGGCAAGATAGGCATGAAGATTGGGTCCCTTCCACCAATCTCCTTTGGGGAGATTTAGATACTACAGTTGATAATCCAACAGTTTCAGAACTAGAACAAGAACAATCCACTATTGAAGATCATGTTGAGGATCCTATCCAACACACAAATGGCATTCAAGAGGGTGTTACCCTTGGTGACATCAATGCTTCTACCTCAAAGTCTAAAAAATATGGTTGGTGTAAGCATCCTAGTCGGGATTCAGATATAGACTCACATGAGTATGAGTGGGAGACTCTTTCTGATTATTCTACAGTTTACATGGACATTACTATTGTCCATACATATAGTTCCCAATCTAAGGTAGCTAATGAGTCTAGTGTAGGATTAGAAGATTGGAATCCATGAGTCACTTTAGTGGATGATGCTTTGCTCAATAAGATAAGTCCTAATTTGGGTACCTTAGAGGGATACTTGATGGATCCTAACTCTGCAATCACCAGAGATGATGCCAGTCACATACACAATATTGAACCAACCATTGACCTACCCCTTGCCAATCCACGCTTAATTGATTGGTCTCAACACTATCAAGAGCCTCAACTCCTAACTTTTCAAAATGACTATGAGATAGTGTGCTACCTGAATGCCGTTGAACCTGTAGTCTCTTCCACTAGCGAACCAACTACAAGTATGACAGAGCTAGATATCAAGTATCTCAGTCAAAAAATAAAAAGAAAGGAAACAAAAAATAAGAGTTCTGATGGTGAAAACCACTATGTGGCGGTGTCAGAACTGAAAAAAGTAAAAAATAAAAGACGTATCCGAAGGTGAAAACCTCCTTGAGGCGCCTAAGGATGAGGTACATGATAATCTTCCAAGCTATTTTCAAGATAGGTCTTTAGTGCTTGTTGAGCCTACATAGCTAGTTAATCTGAATACACTAGAGGCTCCACAAATAATTCATTTGGCTCAATCATTGTCAACACAAGAAAAGGAGGCATATACCAAGTTCCTACAAAGAAAGAAAATTAATTTTTCTTGGACTTACTCAGACATGCCAGGATTGGACACTAGTCTCATTATGCATCATTTGTCCATAGCTCCAAGAATCAAACTAGTAAAACATAAATTGAGGAAAATGCATCCTCACATAGCTCTTCTTGTCAAAGTTGAATTATAAAAGCTCCTTAGTGTAGGATTTATAAGAGCTATTGATTATGCTGAATGGATATCCAATATTGTACCAGTTTCAAAATATGACAAGTCCATTCATGTTTGCATAGACTTTAGAGATCTTAATAAAGCATGCCCAAAGGATGAGTTTCCACTTCCAAACATAGACATGATAGTGGACATGACCGCAGGCTATGAGATCTATTCTTTGATGGATGGATTTTCTGGGTATAATCAAATCAAAATAGCTCTTGAAGACCAAGAGAAAATTGCATTCACTTGTGCATGGAGAACCTATTGTTGGAACATCATGCCACTTGGATTAAAAAATGTTGGAGTTACATATCAAAGAGCTATGACTACTATTTTCCATGACATGATGCATAAGAATATGGAAGACTATGTGGATGACACCTTGGCAAAATCCAAGAAAAGGGATACACACCTTGGTGATTTGGAAGTAATTCTAGATCGTATGGAATAGTTTCAACTCAGATTAAATCCAAAAAAGTGTACATTTGGAGTCACCTCTGGAAAACTCCTAGGATTTATCATTTTAGTTAAAGGAATAGAGGTGGACCCAGAAAAAGTTCAAGCAATAATGGATATGCCACCTTCTAAAAACATCAGTCCAATGAGGAGTCTTCAAGGATGCCTTCAGTCTATAAGGATGTTTATTTCACAATTGGCTAATAGAGCTCAACCCTTTAATAAGACTTTGCATAAAGGGGTTAAATGTGTCTGGAATGAGGAATGTCAACAAAGCATGGATCAAATCAAACAATACTTGGCTAATCCTCCAATCTTAATGCCTCCTATCCCAGGAAAACCACTTATATTATATGTCTAAAGAATAGAATCTTCCCTGGGGGCATTATTGGCTCAACTTGATGATATTGGAAAAGAAAGAGTTGTTAGAAAGTAAAGATCCCCAAGATAACTGAGAGGGGGGGGGGGTGAATTAGTTATCTAATAATTTATCCATTCAACAACTTTAAACAATATAATCAATGTACTGATCAACCATAGAAAGATAATCATACACAATTGCACAATAACACAAGATATGTTAACTAGGGAACCTCTTGAAAAGAGTAAACCCCAGTGGGAATGATGCCCACAAAATGATGCACTAATATGAAAGTTCCTTGTTAGAGGATGGACCCTGTTAGGAGATTTGAATCCCTGTTAAAAGATTCTAACCTGGTTAAGAGTTTATGGAAGATAGAAGGACCCATTGCCCAAACAGCTTCAAGGCAAGATCTCTGAACCCACTATCCAAAAGATCTTAGAAATATTCAATAGAATAATATGAAATATATTACCTCCTTCACACTATGCCAAAACTGCACTCTCTGCTGCACAAGATCACAATTCTAGATCTCTGTACCCAAAAGTCTTCCTTCATCACTGAATTAGATCTTTTCTTCACTTCATGCACATATTCGCATCTCACTCTTCATAGTACACATTACAATAAGGAAAAAATTCCTTCTTATATACCAAACTCAAATAACTACAAATGAGTCGGTCCTCAATTACAAAATAATAAATTCTACACGCTACACATAGAATTCACATAAAATTGTCAGCTTCCAGTTACTGTACCTTTCTCCAAACATATCCTCAAAGTTTGTGCTATGAAGCACATCATCATTAATGAGTCTCCAACATGCCTTTAACTGCACAAAATTAGATTCCATCCCAGCTAAGAGATATCCTCTGATTTCTGAACATCGCTACACAGAAACACTGTCTAAACACTGCTTTCACCAAAATGCTCATAACTCTTACAAATGAATGAATTTATTTTTGCACTGTTAACCATAGGTTAATAAAAAACCAAAGAACATACCATCAACTACACAAAATCCAATGTACAATACAACATGTGCACAAAACAAAATTGTACCTACTTTCCTACTAATATCCAGAATATCACTGTGTTGACATCAATGACAATCCAAGTCATGAATGCAACAACAACTGCTACAGAATGACTACCAAAACACTTTGCATTCATTCCTAACAATCTCCCCCATTGGCATTGATGGCAACATAGATGAAAAATATCCAATGTTCCAAAAATCCAATACTACAACATCACTGCAAAATATCAAATCAAATATTGCTTCTTTTTCCTATATAATCCACAATGTTTTTCATGTATATCTCTCCCCCATTGACATCAATGAAAAAAATTCCATCACTAAGTCAACAAAAACTTAATGTCAAAAGACAATTTTTAGAAGAATACAATAACAAGAGTCCTCATGACTCAGCTCATAAACTCCCCCATAGAGGAAGTTCCAACTTCCAATCCAGAAGAAAGATAGGGCTCATGTACCTCTGGATGGATGCAATCATCTACATCAATTCTCAAAAATAGGTTGTGGCATAACCCCAAGCATACCTCTCAGATAAACAAATGTATCCTTAGGTAAAGGCTTTGTAAATATATCTGCTATCTGCTCCTTTGTACTTATGTACTCCAATCTTACTTCTTTTTCTGCAACTTTCTCTCTTACAACATGATACTTGATCTCAATATGTTTAGTCTTAGAATGTAAAACAAGATTTTTTGACATACTCACTGTACTACTGTTATCATAATGTATAACAACAGGCTCATCAAACTTTATTCCAATATCTTTCAACATCTACTTCATCCAAATAATTTGATTATAATTATTTACTGCTATAACCTATTCTACTTCTGCTGTGCTTTGTGAAGTACAATTCTACTTCTTACTTAGCCAAGAGACCAATTTTCCTCCAAGAAAAAAGGCTCCAGCACTGGTATTTTTCTTGTCATCAACACTGCCTCCCCAATCTACATCAGTATAGGCACATAAGGTAAAATCATCAGAATTATCATACCATAATCCATTGTTCCTTTCAGATATCTCAATATCCTCTTTACTGCTGCATAATGTGATTCTCTAGGTTCTGCTTGAAATTTTGCTACAATCCCCACTGAATGTGCTATATCAGGTCTTGTATGTGTCAAGTACTACAATCCTCCAATCATAGATCTCTACTTTTTCTGCTCAACTCCTGGTGTCTCATCTTTGCTAGATAACTTATGTCCAGTTACCATAGGTGTTCCAACAGGTTTAGAATCTTCCATTCCAAATCTTTTCAATAATTCATTTAAATACTTAGTCTGACTTACAAATATACCTTCCTTTCTTTGTGTTATCTATAATCCCCAAAAATATTTCATTTCTCCAATCATGCTCATCTCAAATTCAGTCTTCATTTCATCTGCAAATTTGTCACTAGCTTCATCTTCTCCTCCAAAGATAATATCATCAACAAATATAACTATAAGCAACAAACCATTCTCAATTTCTTTTATGTATAAGTTACTATCTACTGTTCCTTTTATAAATCCCAATTTCAATAAATACTTATCCAATCTTGCACACCAGGTTCTAGGTGCTTGTTTTAATCCATATAAAGCTTTCTTTAACTTACATACCATATCTCCTTCTTGTGTCAAAGGAAAACCTTTAGGCTGCTCAATGTAGACTCTCTTCCAATTCACCATTCAAAAATGCTAACTTCACATCCATCTAATACACTCTGAATTTCTTGTAAGTTGCATATGCTAGAAACATTCTCACTGCTTCAAGTCTGGCCACAGGTGCAAAAGTTTCTTCATAGTCAATTCCTTCTTGTTGTGAATATCCTTTACATACCAATCTTGCTTTGTTTCTTATCACTTCTCCTTGTTCATTCATCTTGTTTCTGAATACCCACTTTGTTCCAATCACATTCTTGTCTTCAGGTCTAGGGACCAATTCCCATGTCTTGTTTTTTTCAATCTGCTCTAGTTCTTCTTTCATAGCATTGATCCAATGTTCATCTTCACAAGCTTCATTAGTAGTCTTAGGTTCAATTTGAGAAATCAAACATAAATGTACCTTATTTTGAGTCAAAACTTCTCTGTCTAAACTTCCAATAACTTGCTCAATAGGGTGATGTCTTGAAGTATACCTGTTAGGTGTCATAGTTACTGATCTTGTTCTGACTGAAGATTCTTCTCTACTTTCTTCTCTATTTTCTTCTCTATTTTCTTCTCTGTCTTCTTCAGTATGACTTGCATTCAGCAAATCACTGTTAGTTTCAAAAAATAATTCTGCATTTTCAATGTTAGGCTGAGGTTGTGCTTCTACATCAGATTCATAATCAAGCATTCTTTCCTAAATTTTAAACTTCTCATCAACTTTTACATTTGCACTTTCAACAATAGTCTTAGTTCTTTTGTTATAACATTTATATGCTTTTCTTTTTAAAGAATATCCAAGAAATATTCCTTCATCACTTCTAGGATCAAACTTTCCTATATCATCATCTCTCTTTATATAACATTTACTTCCAAAAATTCTAGAATACTTAATTGAGGGTGTATGTCCAAACCATAATTCATATGGTGTCTTGTTTGTATCTGCTTTGATTTGTACTCTGTTCATAGTGTATACTATTGTGTTCACTGCTTCTCTCCAAAAAGTTTTAGCCAAATCATTTTCAAACAACATAGCTCTTGCTGCTTCAGTTATTGACCTATTCCTTCTTTCTGCAATACCATTTTGTTCTAGTGTTCTAGGGGCTGAAAGTTGTCTCTTAATACCATTCATTTCACAAAAGGTGTTAAACTCTCTAGATGTAAATTCACCACCTCTATCAGATCTTAGGCACTTAATCTTCATTCCAGATTCATTCTCAAATTTGCTTTTCATGATCTTAAATTTATCAAATGCTTCATATTTTTCTTTCAAAAATGCAATCCACATCATTCTTGTAAAATCATCAACAAGAATCATAAAATACCTTTCACCATAGAATCCTCTAGTCCTAGTAGGACCACTCAAGTCTGTATGAACAATCTCCAACTTCTCTGCCGATGTGAACTTCTTGTTGCGAAATGAACTCCTTTTCTACTTTGCCATCATACATTCTTTGCAAATCATGTTAGTAGGTTTCATAATTCTAGGTAAATCTCTTACCACATGTGTAGTGATCACCTTGACAATATTATCAAAGTTTATATGACAAAACCTTTTATGCCATAACCAACTATCATCAATCCTAGTTATCAAACATGTCTTCTCAGTAGGATTCAACTGAAATACATTACCTTTAGTTCTAGATCCTTTTCCAATCAGATTTCCATCTTTATCTTTTATCACACAAGTTTTCTCAGAAAACCAAACTTATAACCCTTATCAGCCAATTGTCCAACGCTTAGTAGATTATGTCTTAGTCCATCAACAAAGTAAACATCATCAGTGTTAGTCTTTCCATCAAGAGTAATAGATCCTATACCCTTAATCAAACAAGGTGCATTGTTACCAACCCTAACAATTCCTCCATCATAATTATCTAACTTTACAAACTTTCTTTTATCTCCAGTCATATTATGTGAACAACCACTGTCTATAATCCAATCAAATTTTTTTTCAACTTGTGAAACTAATTCTTTTTCATCCCTTTTATCAGATTTAGAACTTTCTTCTTTAATTGCTACAAATCCTATTTCCTCAAAGTTATCATTATCACTGTCACTTAAATGTTTTTCAATTGCTGCTTCAAAATCTTCATCATTTGCATAATAACATTCTTTAGATCTCCTAGGTTTAAAGTTGCTTTTATACTTCTTAACTCTTTTAGGACATTTAGATGCAAAATGACCATATTCTTGACAAGTCCAACATTTAAATATTTTCTTACCATCTGGTTCTCTTTTTACAAGTAATGCAATACTTTCTTCAATCTTCTTATCTTCCACAGATCTGCTACTATTGGCATAATCTCCATTCACACTAGTACTTCTTGTAGGTCTAATGCTAAGAGCACTAAATGCTATTTCCATTCTAGGTAGCTCTCGTGATAATCTCAAGTTCATCTCTGCTGTTTCTAATCTTTCAAGAAGAGTCTGTCTTGAAAAGTTTGATGTACAAAGTATCACTTAATCAATCATCTGTGTTGTCTGCTTGAATACTGGTGTCAAAGTTAGAATTTTCCATATCACTTCATTCTTTGTCTTATCACCTCCACAAGACTTTATTCCTATCACAATCTCAGACATCCTAACAATATAACTTCTAATAGATTCATCTTCCATCATTCTGATATCTTCAAATGCACAAATCCAATTATGTAATCTAGCCTTCTTTGCATGTTCATCACCTTCAAAAGTAGAATGTAAAGCTTTCCAAATTGCATGAGATGTTTTCAAACATCTTACCTGACTATATTCATTCTCTGGTAGTGCTGATAAAAGTGCTTCTCTTGCAAGTATGTTACACATGAATAGATCTAGTTCATCTTTAGTCCCTGCCTCTAGATTGTCTTCCTCAATGATAGTCTTCTCATTCTTTGTAATCAACCAATAACTTGGTCCTAAACACAATAGATGTGTCTTCATTTTTTCTTTCGAGCTATCAAAATTTACTCCATCAAACTTAGGGCTTTCTTTTCTGAAATTCACCATGGATCTCCTTAAGTTGTTAAACTTTTCTTTCAAGGACCTGCCACTCTGATACCAAATGTTAGAAAGTAAAGATCCCCAAGATAACTGAGAGGGGGAGGGGGGGGGGGTGAATTAGTTATCTGATAATTTATCCATTCAATAGCTTTAAACAATATAATCAATGTACTGATCAACCATAGAAAGATAATCATACACAATTGCACAATAACACAAGATATGTTAACTAGGGAACCTCTTGAAAAGAGTAAACCCCGGTGGGAATGATGCCCACAAAATGATGCACTAATATGAAAGTTCCTTGTTAGAGGATGGGCCCTGTTAGGAGTCTTATGAAATACATTCAGTACATATAAATCCCTATTAGGAGATTTTGAATCCCTGTTAAAAGATTCTAACCCGGTTAAGAGTTTATGGAAGATAGAAGGACCCACTGCCCAAACAGCTTCAAGGAAAGATCTCTGAACCCACTATCCAAAAGATCTTAGAATTATTCAATAGAATAATATGAAATATATTACCTCCTTCACACTATGCCAAAACTACACTCTCTACTACACAAGATCACAATTCCAGATCTCTGTACTCACAAGTCTTCCTTCATCACTGAATTAGCTCTTTTCTTCACTTCATGCATATATTCACATCTCACTCTTCATAGTAAACATTATAGTAAGGAAAAAATTCCTTCTTATATACCAAACTCAAATAATTACAAATGAGTCGGTCCTCAATTACAAAATAATAAATTCTACACGCTACACACAGAATTCACATAAAACTGTCAGCTTCCAGTTACTGTAACTTTCTCCAAACATATCCTCAAAGTTTGTGCTATGAACCATGTCATAATTAATGAGTCTCCAAAATCCCTTTAACTATTCAAAATTAGATTCCATCCCAGCTAAGAGATATCCTCTGATTTCTGAACATCGCTACACAGAAACACTGTCTAAACACTGCTTTCACCAAAATGCTCATAACTCTTACAAATGAATGAATTTGTTTTTGCATTGTTAACCATAGGTTAATAACACACCAAAGAACATACCATCAACTATGCAAAAGCCAATCTGAAATACAACATATGCGCAAAACAAAACTGTACCTACTTTCCTACTAATATCCAGAATATCACTATGTTGACATCAATGATAATCCAAGTCATGAATGCAACAACAACTACTATAGAATGACTGCCAAAGCACTTTGCATTCATTCCTAACAAGAGCCATATATTACATCAGCCAAACACTTGTTTCATATGAGGTCAACTACACTAGTATTGAAAAATCTTGCCTAGCGGTGGTGTTTGCTTCCCAAAAATTGTGACATTACATGCTTGCACATACAATACACCTCATTACATAATTGATCCTCTAAAATACTTGTTCGATAAGGCTTCTCTCATGGGTAGACTTGCTAAATGGATGATGATTCTTTTAGAATTTGACATAGAGTATGTTGAGCGTAAGGCTATAAAAGGACAAGTCATTATAGACCAATTGGATAATTTTCCAATTCAAGACAAAGTACCAATTCAAGTTGAATTTCTAGATGAGCACATCATGTATATGACTACAAGAACATGGAAGATGTTCTTTGATGACTGTTTCATGCAAAATGATTCAGGCACTGGAGTGTTGTTTGTCTCTCCTCATGGATATACTATTCCTAAGTCCTACAAACTATTGTTCCCATGCACAAACAACATTGCTGAATATGAGGCCTTGACAAATGGATTGAAAATGGCCATAGAATGGGGAATTATAGAGCTGCACATTTACGGGGATTCACAATTGATTATCAACCAAGTTAATGAAGAATATCAAACAAAGGATGACAAACTGATACCCTATAAGAAGATGGTTGATTCATTGATACTTTACCTTTGTTACATTTCAAAAAATCCCTAGAGTAGAAAATAAAGTAGCTAATGCTATGGCTACATTAGCTTCACTTCTTCAGCTGGAACAACATGAGTCCAGATTTGAATTCCTAGTGGAAGAGCTACGTTACCCTATTTTTGACTCCTCAAAAAGCCATATCATTTGTACCTTGGTTAGCCATGAATCATCTCACTATGGTGCCATTTATTCATATCTCCATGATGGTACTATTCCTAAAACCTTCAATCATTCTAAAAGAAGAAACCTTGTTTGTAATGCCTCTTGCCACACCTTTATCTCTGGTGATCTATATAGGAGGGGTTTAGATGGGACACTTCTTAGGTGTTTAGAAAAGGATGAGTCCAACCAAGTGTTAGTTGACATTCACAAGGGCATTTGTGGAGGACATTCTAATGGTCTTGCCATGGCCTGATGGTTGCTTAGGGTAGGGTACTATTGGCCTACCATGCAGACAGATGTAGTAGCTTTTGCTAAATCTTGTGAAAAGTGTCAGAAACATGGAAATCTGATACATGCTCTAGGTAGGGAGCTTATTCCTTCTATTTCTCATTGGCCATTTTAGCACTAGGCCTTTGACCTTGTTGGGCAGATTCATCCCAACTCATCAGGTGGACACAAATTCATTATTACTGCTACTGATTACTTTGTCAAATGGGTAGAAGTTGTTTGACTTTTTGTTGCCTCAGGCAAGATAGTTTCTTTGTTTAATTTAAATCATATCATCTGTCGGTATGGAGTGCCCTCTGAGATAATCACTGATAATGGGGGTCAATTTAAAAATAAGGACCTTAAACATCTCTACAAGAAATTCAAGATAAAACAACATTGGTCCTCCATTTACTTCCCGCAAGGAAATGGACAAGTAGAGGCTTCAAATAAGACCATTCTCAAAATCCTCCATAGAAAAGTTCACAAGAATGGTAGAGATTGGCACCTACAGATAAATCTAACCTTGTGGGCCTACAGAATGAGTATTCATACTCCAACAGGGGCTACACCTTTTGCCCTCACTTATGGTGCTGAAATAGTGTTACCTTTAGAGGTAGAGATCCCTTCACTTAGAGTCTCTCTCAAAGGTTTAGTGATAGATGAAGACTACCATGCCATGAGGTTGTAGGAACTAGAACTTCTAGATGAAAAGTGAAAAGCATCTTTTGATCACATGAGAGTTTACCAAAAGTGTATGTCCAAAGCATTTAACAAGAAGGTTCGCCCTAGAGAATTCCAAGTGGGGGATCTTGTTTTGCGAGAAAACCCTAAGAACCAACAAAATAGAGAACAAAAAGGGAAGTTTGAACCTAATTGGCTTGGACCATACATTATCACTGCTGCTTTTTGTACAAGTTCTTATTTACTATCCGATCCAGAGGGGGAACAGCTCCCTGACCCTATCAATGTTTTGCACCTCAAGAAGTTCTATCCATGATGCCTATTCTATTTGGGGGCATCCGTTGTACATATTTTATGATCCTAAAAAAATTCTAAAAAAATTCATATATGATGCTGAAAAAATCCTAAAAAGCATATGAAGTCTTGAAAATATACAAAAAATCAAAAAAATGCAAAAAATTCAAAAAAATAGAAAAAGTGCCTTGGTGAAAACCTGGAAATAGGCGCCTTGGTAGCAAAAATTAAAAAAAAAATTGAAAAAAAATAAAAAAATCTCCAAGTGGTGAAAACCTGAAAATAGGTGCTACTTGAGGCCTTTACACCCTTGTCTTTTAGCATGTGTCCTCGACCCATAGCCTTTCTCCATCATGCCTTGACCTTGTGGCCTTCTTTTGAATTGGTCTTTGTCTTTGTCTAAGGGGCATCACTGTGTTAGCTTTGGTCTCTAGGATGCATTGGTCTTTGGGACATCTTGCAAATGGTGTTTTTCAACACCACCCCAAATAGTATTTTTCAACACTACCCTAGCGTCAAGTGTTTCTCAACACTTATCAATTATCCTACCCTACAGTTTAGCATGATATGATATTTCCACTAAGCAAATGTGATACTCAAAGATTGATTCTCTGACCTACACACACACACTTAAACACTTGACTCGCTGAGACTTGTTTGACTTTGTTTTCCTTGTGTGCTATCTATGATGATTTCTTTAATGAGTGCTCTCTCCCTATGATAGTTTTTGATGATGCATAGCTAGAAGACTGAGGGCATGAGGACATGTTTTATTGCTTTTACTGCTTGTGGGTATATTTTGTTGGTCCTAATTGTCATTAGCATTTATGCTTGATCCACTTGACACCTATGATCTACAAGGTATTATCCTTGAATGTTTTATGTGAGTGCATGCTTATAGACATCTTGACCTTCTTATGTCCTGATGCAAGCATAATCTCTCTATAGAAAACTTAGGTAATCTCACTGCACTAGTCATCTTGATTTACATGTCTTTGGTGCCTAGGTGGGATTTGCACATTCTATCTGATATAGATCATATTCATATACCCATAGTCATACTAGTGTGTATTGTATGATCTCACGATGCTACCAAAAAAGTTTGATAATGATTATTAGATGTCTATTGGCATTGTGACCTTGCAAGTCAACCACTTTTCATAGTAGCTTGCATTTCTAGGTTCATGTTAGATTAGTTTTGCATCTTGCATATGGAGAGAGCTCTCCTTCATCTTTCATGGACTTGTTGGTCAACTATGCTCAGCTTTCCTTTTCTTTGATCATGTCTTTCAATCCTTATCTTTCACATCACATTCTTTTCTATTCCTATCATCAATGACCTTTTCACCCCTTATATAGCATTTTTGACTTTTTGACCTAATTTTCAAAACACCTCAGAATTGCATGAAAATTGCACCCCTAGTTAATTTCGACAACCTGGATATGTTTTTGGGATCAAAATTGAAATCTAAGTTAATCTTGATAATCAAAATCACATTTTAAAATTTCTTCCTCTTCTGTGTAGTTGGCTAACCATTTGAGGGCTCATCCTTCGATCTTCACTGGGGAACCTTCATTTCTTCACCCCCATCTCTTCCAAACTCCTACTCTATCATTCATTTTCACTCGCTTCATCTTTCTAAGGTTTGACTTGGTCAAACTAGGGCATATCTTCACTAGTTGATGGTTATCCTATCATTCTTTACCTTCGATTATGATTTCTAGTGACTTGATCAAGTTTATCTATTTGTTGTTCTCCTCTACCTAATTTCAATTTCGATTCTGAGGGGATAGTACCTATCAGCTTCAATATTTGATTCAGCTTTATCATTCATCTCAGCTTGAGATTTTTATTTTGAGACTTGATTATCACTTAACAACAATGGTGTTCATCTTGTCTTTTGATTTTTATCTCTTATTTTCAGACTTGACTATCACTTAACAACAATGGTGTTGGTCTTGTCTTTTAGCCGGTTTATTTTTGTCCTAGCATGTTCCCAGAATGATCACACGTCTAGATTGTTTTGTGATCCCAAATTGATCTTACATTTCAATTTTTCTTTGACCACATGTGTTCCCAGAATGATCACACATTAGTCAAAGAGGGGCAAATGTATGCACCCTAAAATGGTTGCCTAGACTTTAGGCTCCCATTCAGCAATTCATCAAATCTTTGAATCAATATTTTTTAAAATCAGCATTTTATCAATTATATCAATTTCCTCGATCAAATCCTATTTTATCATTCTCGATTATTCCTTGGGCTAACAATCTTATCCTAAGTCTTTATTTATTTAAAAGGAATATTTCCTCCCCTTTTATTAAATAAAAAGCCCTCACTTTTCCTCTTATCCTAAGTTGCACAAATAAAGTATTATTCTTATTTTATAAAAAGGAGAAAAGCACTTTTTGTCTTATATGGACACAAAAGTCAACTCTTATGTTCTCATTGGAGGATATTTGTGCACATGGATTGCTCCTCTTTTATGCTCCACCGTTGATTAAATCTTTTGCCTCTTAATCTTAATGGTCCATTCCTTCTTATTTCCTATAAAAGAAGAACTCTCTTCCTCATTTGCATATCAATCTTTTTATGCTAATGTTATGCTGCAGGTTTTCTAGGTCACTTTGGAGCTTTTGAAGATTTGGAGCATTCTTGGCTTTTGCGTCTACATTCCATTCTTAGTTTCATTCATGCATAGTAGCTTCATGTTTGTGCTTTCATAGTTTAGAATTCCTTTCAAGCTTTAGAGTAACTCATCTAGTTTAACTAGGAAGGCTTGGTAATACTTGTACTTTCCTTTTCATAGTATAGCTTGTACTTTCATTTCCATAGCTTAGCTTGCACCTCTCATTTCTAGCTTGCATATTCATCTTAATCTAGTTTGCATTTTCATTTCATAGTGATTCTTGGGGATGTTGGCATTCTTTCCCTTGTCTTCATTTGAATCTCTCATTGTGTGGTTGACTAGCAAGGTCATAAGCTTAATAGCTCTAGCTGAGAGAAAACCTCAAATAATCTTGCAACTCCATGCATAGAGAGCTCTAGGTCACTTTCTAAGGTTTCCTATTCATGGATTCCCTTGGATATAATGACTTAGAGAAGTACACCATTTGAGCGTGTACAAATACCAATGTAGACTATTTTGCTTGCTCTTTTCTTGTCACCTTGACAGATATAGGCTTTGTTGTGATTGTTGACTTGTCCTATTTCTTGGCATTAGCACTTTGGGAGACTAGCTGATAAACTGTGACTATAAGTGGGCTTTCTAGTGTAATCTCAAAAGTCGATGTGCTCTCAATGTGTGGATAATCTTGCACTTGTAGTAATACCATATTGATTCTTGGTAGATATTTATCCTTGGCTGCCTTGGCTTGTATATGGTGCTGAATTTCTTCCTTAGTTAGTATATTTTTTTTCACTAGAGTGTCTTTAGTGATATCAACAATAGTTATCTCATCTTGTTTCTTTCTTTCTTTAGCCTTATGATCTATTTCTTTCTCAACTTTTTATTCACTAACATCCTCCTTGTTGTCCAATTCTACTCCCTTGGATGTGATCGGCTATGGAATCTTATCAATTATAAGACCAAAAATTATTTTTCGTAACCTTGTGCTTTGTTGTACAATATCTTCAACTTTGTTTTGTAGGATGGAATATGATCAGATCTTGGCGATAAATCTATTCCTATATTTCTCCATATATTGCTTGATGTATTCAAGGGATAAGTCAGCGTGACTTGAGCAAGAGTGCTCCCCCTGATTTGCTTCTCAGTTATTAAGGCATATTCCCATTTTTGAGCTATCCTCTTGTACAACTCATCATAAATCTAGTTCCCTAATTGAAGTGCTATCATCTTGAATGTACAGAGCATCTCAAGCATAGCTTGTTCTAATCTTTCTTTATCTTCAATGCTCAGTTTTTCAAATTTAAGCTGCTTAAAGCCTGCTAGGCCAACAGTGCTCTTGATGTTGTGGCATATTTCATCCATAGTCACTGAGTTCTTTTGTGATGGAGCCTTCTTCTTTACATCCTCATCACTATTAGTTTCCTCATCATCCTTTTCCAATATAAGATTTCTTCTTGGTTTCTTCATTATCTAGCTCAACGCTACCTTAGCTTGAACTTGTTTTCTTTTTCCAGATGCAGGGGTCTTTTTTTATGGCTCGACAACTATAACATTAGAAGCTTCTCTAGTTCTAGGTCTAAGTACCGGGGAGGAAATAGGCTTAGAATTTTGTACTAGTTTCTTGATGGGCTCAGCAATTGATGCCTTCTTGCCTTTCTTCACAACTAAAGTCTCCTCCTCTTCACTTTCTTCTAACTCACTAGATTTATCTTCTCCTAATCCCTGAGTCAAAGCAAGAGGTGCATCTACCTCTTCTCCTTCTAACATTTTCTATAAGTGTTTCACTATCTTCTTTCTTTTCCTCTCCATGGTAGCATATTTTAATCTCATGGTTATCTTGGCTTTAGCTTCCTCATATGTTCCAAAATATTTAGTCTCCTTGTCAATTTATTTAGCTAATAAGACTACGATTGCTGTTGTTGTCTCATTTATATTCACTTCATAAGGTAATGGCCTTAGCCATGATACCCTTGGTGTGACTGCTTGTGCATAAGTGAAATCTATATCAACTAGGAAACATAAGTCTTTGTAATACTTTTCTACTAGTGATACTGATATCCTACTTCTTTTCCTCATTTTCTTCTTCAATTCTATAAAGTAACTGTCCATTACACTCTCAAAATTCTCACCCATCTGATCAATAAACTCCCTAATCTATAATGTGATAGATCTATTCTTATTTCATTCTACATCCCCAATAGTAGGAAAACTATTATGTATGTAGAAAAATAGAAAGACAAGTAAAGAACCAAACTTACACATAGAATTATTTTCTTTTCTGATGGATGTGAGGTTTTTAGCAAGTTGTATCAATTGTAGCTCAGCAAGGTCATATGTATGATCCTTTTTCACCATCTTCCAACCTTGGTCAACTGTTATGCACGAGACACTATCCAACTGACTTGACTGATAAAACTTATGAGCTATCACCCTCATTGCAAAATCAATTTCTAGATCTATGATAGTTAAATTATCATTCCCCATTTTTTCCACACCGCCTATGTGTTGGCTTGAATTACCTCCTTGATTTGACATCTCATGGTTTTCTTTTATGTGAGGCTAGCGTATCCAGTTATCCGGTATATCATTTCTTTGGTAATCTTGACTGGTCCATCTTCTAGCCAAACTTTAATGTCATGCATGTTAGAGTAACTAAGAGGGGGGGTGAATCGGTTAGATTAGTTATGCTACAGTCCCAAATACAAATATTTAACACTTAAAACAATTCCAATAAATTCTATAGCTCGACAACATAAACTATTAAACTATCTGTGCCTTTTACTGATTACCAATTAATTAACTCACTGTTATTACTGACCAAATCAAATATGCAGTATGTAAAGTATGATGATAAAAAAATCATCACAAAAACATATAACACAATAATTTAACGTAGAAACCTTGCTAAGGGAAAAACCACCTCGGACCGGCAACCCAAAATAATTTTCACACTTCTAAAAGTGAGCTTGGTGAAGAGCCAACCCTGTTAAAGGTTAAAAACACACTGTTAGTTGTGACCTTGTTAGAGGATTTAAGACTAATAGTTAACTTTTGACTAGCATTCACTATGGGGTCAATAAGATAACAATGTACATTCCTTGAATGACATAGGGGCATAACATAAGATGGTTAAGTCCACTCGGTTAGGAGATTTTCTATATCAATGATTAAACTAAAACAATAGTTGATCTGATTGCAATACAACTTAATTTGTAGATGTTCAAATCTATTCTAAGCCCATACAAATCCTCTAATCAATATTTCAATTCACTTACTCAACTTACTTTTACTTGGTAGTAGCTCTCTAACGCTCGGTTCTATTTTGTAGTTCAATTCTCCTTCAACCCATCTGATCAGGCATGCATGAAAATGTAGGAGTTTAAAAGACTATATAGTAAGACTTGTTAAGGGGTATGTCCTCTAAAACTCATTCCATCCTGTATCGATGACATATAATTTTCATACCCTAGTTGAGTGTGGGATTATACCTAATTCTTAAATGGGATTTGAACTAAATTTTTAACCTAAGCAATTTATCACACCAAACCTTGTTAGGGATAGTTTGTCATCTAATGTCAACCAACAAATAAGGGATGATGGCACGTCAGCACATGCCATGATTCCCCTTATGGATCATTGGGTGACTTGTCTTTATGTCTTAGGCTTCACATTGAGTGAGTTTGTTGTAACCTTAGTTGTCGTAGTGTGTTCTTTCAAAAAAATTGTGGTTGTGTTTTGTCCTTGAAATTTTGGGCATTTCATTCAAATAGAGTCACTTGAGAAGTTTTATGTAATTGTGATGTTGAAAATATTTGTATAAATTAATTATGCTAGTTGATGTTCTCATGGAGTTATTGTGTTGGTATATCTGTACCTGCTCATTCCTATATTCATAAATTAGATACTCTTGTAAGTATTGTAATAGTGTTATTTTGTGCCTTATTGGCCTAATTGTATTGGCCATTTACTATTGAGTAAGTATGATACTGCATTCCATATTGTTGAGAGTGAGAGAGAAGTGAACTAAATTGTGGTGAGAACTTCTCTCAAGGAAAGGAAGATGTTGTGATGTGAGTGCATTTAAAAATATGTTTGGAGGTAGTGAAAGAACTATTTGGAGTAGGTATTGTAATACCCCAAAAAAGGGCTATATGTTCATTAACCTCCTACATCCTCAAATCGAACAAAATCGACATCGAAGTCCTAACCAAAGGCACATCTGAACATCATCGAATCATAATTGATTATTCTAAATTTTGCATCAGGGAATATTCCTAGTAATATTCCTAATCATCATAATTATCTTTGATTTAATGATTATTTGGCGATAAATCTAATTTATCCTAAAATTTGATTAATTGAATACTTTGCATATTTAATTAATTAGATTTAATATTTTCTACTTAATTGTTTAATTAAATTTAATTCTATCTATTATTAATTATATTATTTAATATTGACAATAAATCAAAATTCCTATCATTAATTGATTAAATTTTTATTTAATTAATTAAAGCAAGTTGTCATATTTAATAATATTATTTTTGGAATAAAAGTTTGAAAAAATAATTGATTAACCCATAAATCAATTGTTCTATTTTTAAAAGCAATTAAGTTGGAAATAAATCACTTTATTATTAAATTAATTCATAAATAAAACATGCACAATCAGAAAAGCAGACAACTATCAATTATCAATTAAAGCTAAACTCTATTTTGAGTTAAACTTTGCTTTTGCATATTTTTGTGAGTTAATTATTCTTTATTTAAAAATAACTCAAAAATCAACCTGAGTTATTTGAGTGATTTATGGCTTTTTTTCATGCACCTCTAAAGCCCTGGATTTCTATAAATTAAGGCTTCAGCTCATCTCAAATAATCTCATAATTGTGCAAACTAATGCTGGAGAATCGACATCTGGAGAATCAAAGCTTATTACGAATCAAGGCTATTGTGAGATCAATTTGTTTTTTTTACATTCATTTAGATTCTTTTTCATATCATTGTTAGATCATTTTAGCATATCAATTTCCATATTAGCATAGATTCATATCAGTTTTTCATTATTATTGCATAGAAATTTTTTATAAAAAAAGATTAATTGCATTCATATTTCATATCAGTTTTGCATTCAAATCCTTCATTTAGGTGTCGTCTAGGTCACTGATCTCGATAACAATGTGAGAACATCAATCTCGCACCTATTAGAAGGCAGTAGATTGCTTGGTTAGATTAGATTTCAATTTTGCACGATTTCAATTTTTGCTAACCTCTAATGTTTTACTAAAGTGTTGTGTCTATAGATTAGGTACAATTTTCACACACACATTTCAGCGCCCACCGTGGGGCAACCCACCTTTGCATGCTGATTTTGATTCTTGGAGCTAAAACCCTAAAGTTTCAAAGATTTAATTTTATCTCCCAAACAACTTGGATTTTTGCTCTAAAATGTTTTTTGCAGGTTGGATACATATTAGAGAAGCTATAGTAAAACATTCAAAATTTTTTGAGTTGTTTTGAATTTTTAATAAGTTTTTCTTGAAATTCCAAAAAAAATTAATATCTAATGCATATCAGCATATTTTTTAAAATTTTTTATATTTTCAAAAAGATCTTTAAATTCTACAGGGGGTCCATTCTTTGTGTTTTAAATTTGGACACAATATAGTAGCTCAAATAGTCAATTTACAAAAACTGGTCTATTTTGATAAAACAGGTCTCTAGGGCACAAATGAAGAGATTTTCCTAAAATTTTTACATTTTTGGAAATATCTCTATTTTTTAGTAGGGGCCTCTATTTTAAATTTTTATTTTTGTGGCCAAAATCATAAAAAAAAAATCAGATCTTGTTGACTAGGTCAAATGCAGCAAAAAAAATAAAGTTTTGTGATGGGTATGCACTTATTTTTTTTACATGGTTCAATGAATGATATGAGTTGTCATTTGGGTTAATTGCTGGTTATTATTGCTAATAATAATTAATTTTTAGAGCTAACCCTATGGTTTTCATAAGTTGAATATATGTTACATATCTTGTTTGCTTGTTGGAGAGTTCGTCACTTGCTTGATGGAAAAGCTCAACAAGAATTGCTAAAAATTAGGTAAAATTTACTAAGCGCATTGCAAGGATCCCAGGTATTCTCCTTCATCTAATAAAATTTTGATTTGGACTTAAAATAAATCTCTTATGTGTCTGGCTTGTGTGCATCTTTTCATGCTCTTGTCTATTTCTACACACTTGCATAATTGATACTAGGTTGTGACCCCTTAAGGATTCATTAAGTAGTCTTACATACTTATGATTGATCTTGATTTCTATCTTGGGTTATTGGACTTGCTAATCCACTGACCCCTCATTCCAACCTGTGGTTGCAAGGTCAACGCCACATTAAAGGGGAGGGGTCAACAAGACAGAAGCGTTAAGTGTTCCACTTGGCAACCCATTTATGCTTTTAGCAACTCACTTGTTTTCTAAGTTGGGGACTCATTTTCAGCTTGTGTGAGGTGTTAATTGTTCCACCTTGTGGACTCATCTCATATTCGCTTTAAGCGTTAAGTGTTCCTCTTTTTGCTTTTTGGGTACTTTTGGTAGATTTTCTTTTTGGAAACATACATCTGTGCTCACATAGTAATTAGGCCCTATGAACACTATTCATGATTCTTGAGAGATTGGATTCCCAGTGAAATCCTTCTTGATGACATAATCCTTATAGGTAGGGAGGATACTTAGTGCGTTTCACATTCAACTTGGTTAGTGCATCTTCTCTTATTGATCGATACATTCTCTCCCAGGAGAGGTTGATAGATCACATGGGGTTGACATCACGAGCTTTGGTGAATCAAAATTGGTTAGTGCACCTTCTCTTATTGATTGATACATTCTCTCCCTAGAGAGGTTGATAGATCATGTGGAGTTGACATCATAGACCTTGGTGAAGCAAAACTTTGTCTTAGCGTGTTGGATTTATCTGCCTACTTTGTTTGGGTTAAAAGTGAAAAGGCATCAAAACCTTGGATCTGGAGCCAAGTCCCCTTGTGGTACAATACTGTGAGTCATCTTTAGAGAGGGTTAACCATAGTGGACACTCCCTTCACAAGGAAAACTACATTGACAGAACGTCAAGCGGTAATAGCCATTTTCACCGTGGTAGTGATAGCCGCTATATAAATGTCCTTGTGGAAGAAATCTCCCTGGGTATGGTTCATTGTTGGGTTGTCAGATCTCCCTAGCAGCTCCTGAAGATTAAGTTCTCAGACTATGTCAAAACCCTGGTGCGCCAGGATTGGAGTTCACCCCTTTGGATCATAAAAGTTGCAGAGTCAAACCATTAATAAAAACCCTAGCGATGCCAAATTTTTATTTTCTAGGGTATATGTGCATCATTGCAAAACATTTTGGAACATACACAATTAGCACTTCTGAGGATTAGAATAAATAAGTCACTTGATTGTTCATGCGCAAGGTTGCTTTTGCCTTTGTTCATTGTTTTCAGACATGCTTGAAATCACTTGCTTGCTATTTTGTGTGGTTGTTTATCTATCTAGTTATTGAAAACGGACAAATTTGTTACAATCCTCAAATCTGAACATTGAAATTTGCAAACAATTCAAATCTGAAAACTCAAAATTTGTAAAATCTGAAGTAAAATCCTTTTCTAGAGTCAAAAGTCATCTCAGGAGGTTAGAAATTCATACGAGTTTTCTCAAAGTGTCATTTCATTATAGCCCATCTGTCGTATGATTGAGTACCCAGTGTCGTACGAGTTTTCATGCTAGCAAATTCTCAAAGTCAAAATCTTGCAACTGTCATATGAGATTTTCAAGTGTCATTTCAGTGGCTACCCATTGTCGTACGAGTTTTGCAACTATCATTTCATAGCATACCCACTGTTGTATGAGTCTGCAGAGTGTCATTTGGGAAAATTGTTAAGAGTTGTCAAAAAATTGTCAGAATTGCCAGATATTTAGCTTTTTCAGCCTAATTTCAGAATCTGTCGAACGAATGACTGTGTCAGGAATAGAGCAGTAGCTATTGAGAATCCAATCATTTTCCTAAAGTGGCCTTTTGAATCCGATTCAGCCTTCTATTTAATCGATTTGAGTCTTTATCATCTCGTGTCAAAACCTTGTCATAACTATCAATCTTCAATCAATCAATCATCAAAATGACTAAGTGTTGTGATATCTTGTCCGCTATCTTTTGGGAACCTACCCATACATCTAGGGCACAGTATCCTTCATCCACGTCTAATCTTGATACTAGTATATTGAGTTTAAGTAATCTTGTACTACTGTAATTGTAAAAGTGAAAAGGATTTACTATTTCAAGCTACTTCATATTAAAATTATTGTTCTTTAAAAGTTAAATTGTTGTAATGTAAAAAGGTACTTTAAATCAGTATCCTACATTTATGTTATCAAAAATTATTTGTGATGAAAATGTTCAGTTTTATAAATGACTTTTAAACTTGTAATTATCAAAGAAGATAAATTCTGAGAAGTATTATTGATTTATTTGCCTTCAATTTCTAAGAAAAATTCTCTGTTTTATAATTTAAATTTCCTGCAAATACATGTGATGATAAAATTACTACTCAATTCTACTTTACATTATGTAATGAAAAAGAAAAGGGTTTCAATGAATACTTATCATTTAAGAATTCTCTGGTTTTTGTTTTGAAATAATAATAAAACCTTTTCTATACTTCCTTTCATTTGGTTTTGTAATGGAATCTGAACATTAGAAATTAATTCTGGTATAAATTTAAGCTGTGTAATCCCCAGTGGATTTTGGGCATTACATTCTAGTATCAGAGTAGGGTTACATCTCTAGGACCTAGGCTATTACATTCCCTTGCAAATGTTATTAAATGATGTTAAATAAAATTAAATAATCCCTGATTTCATTTTCCTGTAAATTCTATGATGAATTCAAATGTTAATACAATACTAGGAAATTGCTATAGTAAAAATTTATCTTGCAAGTTTTTCGTAGACATAAACAAAACTTATTGAATTGATAAAATAAAAAGAGGGAATTTTTTTCTAAAAAAAATATAGTAATATCTGATCAATAATTTAAAAGTTCCCTTGAAATGTACTGTTAAACTGATCTAGAAATTCTGCTCCAAAATTATGTGACAATAAACAATATTAGTAAATTAGTAGAAAATTTGACAAAAAAAAAATATACACCTTCTATAAATAAGGATATGTATATACATATCAAATGAGATACATAAGTAAGTACATAATATTATAATATAATCTCTGCAACTTGAAAATAAATATTAGGTAGAAACATTGCATTATTTACATTCTTTTCACAGCTATGTAATCTTTCATATGCACCCAGTTTTGTTCTGTCTTGATGTGCTTCCAGTATTTTAGCTTTAAAAAGATATATATAAGTACCTTATATAAATACAGCTTGTACATTCCTTATATGTTTATATATATACAAACTATGTATATATAAATATAAATTATGTATATATATATATATATATATATATATATATATATATATATATATATATATATATGTTCCTATCTGAAATTACTGTATCTACAAATAGATATGCATATAAAATTTGTACAAGAAATATATTATATTTTATATATTTATACTGTACATATTATTATATATATATATTTGATGAACTATATATATAATATACTATACATAATATATATTATCTAATGCTATTGTTCCTTTTTAAAAAAAAACTTTGTATAAAAAAATTTTATTATAAAAGAAAAATACTATAAAATATCGGGGGGGGGAGGGCCGAACCCTACCTCCCCCCTTTCCTTCTTCCCGTCAGCGGCCGGTACTACGAAAGAGTACCCGCCCCATGTTGTATGACAACACCATTCACGGTGCTGACATACAACACCCGCGAGGTGCTGCATTGCAACACCGTTCGCAGTGCTGCAATGCAACACCTTTGGGGGCTACCTTGCAGCTTCGTATCACCCCCCCCTCTCACGCAAGCATAGGATTAGAATGAAAAAATGTTGTTGGGGACAGGGGCCGAGGATGACCATGGCCACTGGCTCTGTACCGGTTAGGGTATGAGGAACCCTAGTTAAAAAAATAAATATTATTGTTAATGTAATAACAAGAATAAAATATATCAAATAAAATAAAAGAACATTATTATTTCTTGATGCGTTTTGCTAAAGAAAGATACATATCCAGCTAAAATGGATCAAAAGGTTACATATTCAAACCCTAGGAACAAATTTTTTTTTATAGAACTTCAAAAGATCTAAGAGCTGCATGCTTGTAGAAGTCAAGTAGTTGGTCACACCATATTTCGTCATAAGAGAATAAGTGTGTATATACACACCATAGGTGTGTATATACATACTTGCTCTCATGAGAGATCACAATAGATATCACTCTCTCCAGACCTTGCTCCACCTTGCCTGCAATGAACAAATGAGAAAGTTTAGGGTTTCTCATGTTTTTTAAGAGGCCTCAACCCTAAATTCGGATTAGGGTTTGGGGAGCCTCTAAGTTATATTTTATCTTTATTTTATTAATGGTTTATATTTTGCACTATTTTATTCCTTTGAACGTGTGCTTTCATATTATTATTTTTAATTGAAAGTTATGAATTAATCGTTATAAGGTAATGGATATTACCTTCATATTAAACTATTAGTAATACTTTAGGACTGCTTTCAGAAGATGAAAATTAATTAAATGAAAATTTTTGGAAATTATGATTTATAGGAAATTATGCTAGTCAAATTAATAAATTGGATATGTGTTATTTTATAAAGATTGTATTAATGAACCAATTTATAAATTTTTAAAAAATTTATTAAGTTTATGTTGTTTTAAATATGTATTTCATTTTAGAAATTTGATTTATAGAATTTATGTTGTATAAATTTAATTGTATATTTATATTGTCATTTTAATGCTAAGACTAACATTAAATTGAGGATAATTTTGGTAATAGTGAAAGGAAATTGGCATGTTAAATTAATTATGTATCTAGACCTTTAAATATAATATTAAGGATAATTTTGGAAGAATTATTAACTCAATAAAAAAATTGATGGCTGCCCCTTGACCCCGCAAAGGGCTCTGCCCCTTGACTCTGAGCTTGGGGGCACTGTCCCAATCCACCGTAGATAAGTCTGGGGGGAAACCGCACCGAAAGAACCTGAGTCTGATTAGGCTCCACATACATAACAAAAAATATAATATCGTTGTAACATTTGCCTTTTATTCTTTCATTATTTTTCATAAGATAAATTGTGGAAGTGGAGATTGGAAAATTTATATGTTAAAGAATTAATATTGTGTCTAGATTTAAAAAAAAAAATAATGAGTAAATGTAAATTTGAAAAGGCTAATGATGATGATTTAATTTGAGCATTATCAGAAATTAAATAAGGACCTAAGGTTAAAATTATCAATTTAATCTATTATTCAAATTGCTTTTAAATGCTATTTAAAAATTATAAAGAAGGGGATTCTAGCACGATTTATTCTACAGTGTCCCTTCTTCTGGCATAGTTTCATAAAGAAACTCATATCTCTTATATAGAAAGATAAACCATTTTCATATCAACCATCATATTTTACCACTTATTATTCTTTGTTGATTTTACCTCTTAAACCTTCCTTAACAGTTGTTTCAATAACACATTTCAATTCCATCCTTTAGATCTTCTTCAAATTTTATCAGTCGTGGATCTCATAACAAACATTATCCTCATTCTCGAAATCATAACAATTTCCAGCTCATCAAATTCTGTCAGCTGACCTAAACATTTAATACTTTCATCCATACTTGGTTAAAAAATAAATGCATCGGCGAACACAAGCTCGGTTAATACTGTCGCTTGGTATGCACTACATTGGCTCGGTGTATACTGAAGTGCTTCATTTACCGACCACATTGCCTTGTACAATTTTTGTCCTTCTACATATTAGATTAATGCAACATAATCAAGTCAACAATATGAGATCATAGACTAATCAATAAGTTACCCAAAGTATTCCTTATCCTCATCTATCATATCCATCTCTCACCATGTAGATATCTTAGTTCTTCATCTTTTCTCTCCTTTTTATGGATGTTTAGATCTTTGTAACTAACATGATAAGTACTATCAAAACTAGTTGACATCAATGACAACGTAATGACTGATTTAATTATCTTACATATCATTTCAGTAACTTGGTGATCTCTAATAACTGATCTTCAAGTCATTCAGGTATTCAATCAGTTGTAGTTCATCAATCTCTCCCTTTGGCATTGATTGCAACACAAGAAAAATGAAATATGCCATGCACATACCAAACATATATTCTACAACTCTATAAGTAAATGTTGTAGCTTAGTAAGCTCTCCCTAGCTTGATTTTAATATGTTTAATCACTACGTTACATAACATCATTACGAGTGCAGACTCTCCTCTGTAGATTTGATCTTTTTAGCTCTCAAATTCCTTCTATTCTCAGCAACAAATCTTCAAATCTCTCCCTGAATTTCTCAGATTATCTCTCCCTTAGATAGATATTTCATTGAGCTCTATGTTTATCTCTCTACTATTTATCTCTCCCTTTAACAACAATGCCAAAGAAAAACATAAAACATACAGCTTTGCAATAGCCAAGTAACTCTCTGTTGTTCGGTGCAGACAATGTATCTCTGTATATTGATATGCAAATCTCTATTCTAGCTTCTCAAATATTTCACAACCTTAGATATAATCCAAAGTGTGAGATATGTTGCATCAACATGAATGATCTTCTGATAATATTAGGCTGATGCAACCTCTAGATCACATTAGTGATCGGTAGATAGGGGATGGACCCCAAGTCTAGTCCTCAAGTATTCAAAAGTGTCCTTTGGTAGAGGCTTGGTAAAAATATTAGTAAGTTGCTCCTTTGATGTAACATATTCCAATCTTACTTGCTTCTCCTGTACTTGTTCTCTTAAGTAGTGATACTTAATTGAAATATGCTTGGTCTTTGAATGCATTAAAAGATTCTTAGAAATATTTATTGCACTAGTGTTGTCACAATATATAATCATCAACTCAGTGATTACCTCATTCATCCCTTCCAACACTTGTTTGATATAACAAATGTTTGAATAGTTTGTAGTAGCAACAACATACTTTGCTTCGGTAGTAGACTAAGAAATACAAGGTTGTTTCTTACTTGTCCAAGTTACAAGTCTTTCACCAAAGAAAAATGCTCCTCCAATTGTACTCTTTTTGTCATCTATATTTCTAGACCAATCTGCATTGGTGTAAACTCTTAGTTCAAATTTTCCCTCCTTGGGATACCATAAACCATAATCCTTTTTTTTCTTTAGATATTTCAAGATTCTTTTTACTACAACCATATGTGAATCCTTTGGATTGGTAGAAAATATAGCCTCAATCCCTACTGCATGTGCAATATCAGGCCTACTATGTACTACATACATCAATTTACCAATCATAGATCGGTACAATGTCTAATTTACCTTTGCAAATTCATCATCTTTTGTTAATTTGTAGCCTGTGACCATCAGTGTTCCTACTAGTTTAGCACCTTCCATGCCAAATTTTCTCAATACTTCCTTTATGTACTTTGATTGTGTGATGAAAATTCCACAAATATTTCAACAATCAAAATAGTATCATTAGATCCTCCTTTCATGGACAAATTGTTGTTTTCACTAGTTCTTACAAAACCAATACTTAAAAGATAAGTATGTAACCTTTGAAACCATGCTCTTGGTTTTTTCTTTAATCCATATAAAGCCTTGTGCAGTCTACATACCATGTTTTTCTGATTCGGATCAACAAACCCTTCTGGTTGTTCTACGTAGACCTCCTCTTCTAGTATTCCATTTAGAAAAGCTGACTTGACATCCATTTGATAGACTTTGAATTTCTTATGTGCAACATATGCAAGTAACATGGAGACTCCTTCCAGTCTAGCAACAGGTGCAAAATTTTCACCATAATCAATACCTTCTTGTGCAGATCCCTTTCAAACAAGTCTAGCTTTGTTTCTTGTAACTTGTCCATTCTCATTTAGCTTATTTCTGAAAATTCATTTAGTACCGATAACATTTTTATCTTTCGATCTAGGTACTAAAGTCCATGTCTTATTTTTCTCAATTTGTTCTATCTCTTCATTCATAGCATTGATCCATTCATCATTATCAAGTGTAACCTTAACATTCTTTGGTTCAAACTCACAAACTAGGCATATATTTTGTCTTAACTTACTTCTTGTCAGCATCTTGGCTTGCTTGTCTCCAATGATTTGGTTCTCAGGATGATGTCTTCTAAAAAATTTTGCTAGCACTTGATCTCTTCTTTGTTCTTCATTTTGTTCAGGCTCATTTCCTTTCTCGGCAGCTTCTTCCTCATCCTTAGTTTCCCTTTGTTGTTCCTCAGTGTTATTTTCCTGATGCTTGGTCGACTCAACATGTGGCTTTGATAGGTACTCTGGATGTTCAACATAAATAAATCTACCATATTCTTTCGACTCCTTAGTGCTTTCTTCATCATTTTTATCAGCAAATTCATCAACTCTAACATTAGCACTTTCAATCATCTTATTAGTAACTTTATTCAGAAACTTGTAAGCTTTACTTTTAGTAGAATATCCAAGAAATATTCCCTCATCCCTTTTAGAGTCAAATTTCCCGTTCCTATCATCTTTCAGAATAAAACATTTTCTACCAAAAATTATGAACTTACACTCGGTGTGTAACCAAACCATAACTCATAGGGTGTCTTATTTATGTCTTTATTTAATTGTACTTAGTTCAGGACATATACAGTTGTGCTAACTACTTTTCTCCAATACATCTGTGCAACATTTTTCTCTATCATTAGTATTCTTGCACAATCAACAATGGATCTATTTCTCCTTTCAACAATCCCATTCTGTTGTAGTCTTCTAGGTGCATAAACTTGTCTTTTGATGCCATGCTCATTACAATAGTTAGTGAATTCATTAGAAATAAACTCACCACCTTTATCAGACGTTAAGCATTTTAGTTCTTTTCCAATTTCTTTTTCTAATTTAGCTTTGTACCATTTAAACATCTTAAATGCCTCAGATTTCTCTTTTAAAAACATAACAGTCATCAATCTATTATAATCATCAACAAACAGAATAAAGTATCTATCTCCATAGTAGCTCTAAGTTCTCATGGGACCACACAGGTTGGTGTGAACTAACTCCAAGATTCTTTTTGTTGAATAGTCTTTACTTTTGAAACTAGATTTTGTCATCTTCCTTTTCTGACATTGATGACACAACATGATCCAGTTTAGTTAGGCTAGGAAGTCCTCTAACTTTTCTCTTTCTACTGATCTTAATCATGTTATCAAAATTTACATGACATAACCTTTTATCCCATAACCATGCATCCTCATTTTTCACCAGTAAACAAGAAGTCTCAGCATTATCAAGATAAAATAAGTTACCTTTTGATTGTCCTCTTGTTTTGACAAGCTTTCCACTCTCATCATATATCTTCACCTTCTTTCTTTCAAATGCCACATGGTGTCCTGAGTTGTTAAGATGTGCTACACTTAGAAAATTATAATTCAGTCATTTTACCCAATAAGCATTATCACATTTGATTTTATCATTTATCAATAAAGATCCTTTTCCTTTAACCATGCAAGGTGTATCATTACCCATTTTTACTGAACCTCCATTATAGTGTTCAAGATGATCAAACTTATCTTCATCACCAGTCATGTGATGTGTACAGCCACTATCTATGATCCAAGTATTAGTTTTACTAACTTTAGAAATGAGTGTTGTTTCTACATACATTTCTTCTTCCTTAGAATCATCTTTCATCACAGCAAATACTACCTCAACATCATCATTCGTGTCAGTGTCTGTATCATTCTCCTCAGCAAAGTAACATAACTTTTTACCTTTATCTCTATGATCTTGATTGTCTCTATTGTACTGTCAGCTATCTTTGTTATTCCTTATGTCATAGCTTCCACCTCTAGATCTGTCTCTATCATTCTCATATTCTTTGTTGTTTGGGCATCTAGCAGCAATATGACCAACTTCTTTGCAATTAAAACAAGCTAAAGGTAATTTACCCTTATATCTACCTTTACCTTTAGGCAGTCTCTAGGCCATTAGTGATTCTAGTTCATCAATCTCATCATTGGTATTACTATCACTTTCATTCCTTATAATGTGCTTACTACTAGATTTACCTATCTTAAGAGAAGACATAAAAGCAAACTCAACAGTTGGTACAACACTGTTATCATAATTGTTTAGCTCAAAAGTGGTAAACTTTCCAATCAGACTATCAAGATTAAGTGTGCTATTAAGTGCAGACCTCATTTCATGAATTGCAGATATTCTGATTGCATAGATAGGAAAAAGTGTTCTCAAGATTTTACTTACCATAGTATCCTCATCAATGGTACCACCAGCTCCATGAATAGCATTTACGACCTCTTTAATTTGGTTTGAGTACTGTATTATGTTTTCTCCTTCCTTCATTTTCATATCATCAAATCTAACTCTTAAGCTTTTAGCTTTGGCTCTCATCACATTTTCATCACCACCATGTACTAGGGAAAGTTCCTCCCACATTTCCTTTGAAATTATGTAGTCCTTGATGTCTTGAAATTCAGCATCAGTAAGAGAAGCTGCTATCTGTATCATAGTGATGTTGTGTTCATGTCAGTCTCTTAAGTAATCAAGAGTCAAAGGACCAGGTGGTTGTAAGTAGCCATTCTCTAGTATGTTAGAAATAGGGAATACTGAGGGGGGGGGGGGTGAATCAGTATTCTACAAAATTTTACTTTTTCCCAATTATCGATATAACAGATTATCTTTATGCTTGCATAATAGAATAAACTAAAGAACATGCATAACAATAAAGCAAATGAACTCATAAGACATTATTTGTTCTTGAGGAAACTTTGGATAAGCGGAAACCTCGATGGGGATGGTACCAACAAAGATCTACTAATCAAAAGTATCCTATTAAGGATGTTGACCCTGTTAGGAGCTTGTTACATATATATAGTGTCTCAGTCCTAATTAAGGGACTTTAGGATTTGTTAGAAGCCTCAACCCTGCTAAGAGTTGGTAGTACAAAATGGAATGATTACAAGATGAACCCAATGCACAAACATGTAATTTACAATAATTCTTGATTACAAAAATAGGGCAAGGTACATAACCTTATACTTCTTGCATGTCTTTCACAACTTCGCATCAATACCTTTCACATTCATATGTTCACTTTCACTTCCTTTTTTTCATCTATTAAATTCAACTTCTTCACATTACATATGTCTTACATTTATACAAGTTATTAAGAATAATAAATTTTACAATTGGCTTTACTAAACATAAAGCACTTTACAAAATACATTTTAGTATGTGCTGCCTATGGGTTAATAGCTAGGATGTCATCCCTTCATATGATTAAGACATTATTTTGATAAACAAAATAATCCCTTAACTCTTTACCAATTCTGTCTTCTATTATGTCTTGTCGGCTTTAGCTTTGTTCCTATAATATTGCAATTACTGTTGGCATGTGATGTTTTGAAGTACTAGAAATATTCTAAGGGTTTTCATTTATGGAAACACTTATGATAGTATGATCGCATGTTGTGGAGATTGCCATTGTATTCATAGTCATGAAAATGACTATGTCCAGAATCAGGAAAATAGGGTACAGTGCCACAGTTTTGGATGGCGATGAAGACATACAAAGTATTATGGCTTGAAAAGTTAATTAGATGTATTTTGGGATATGTACATGCCTTAGTTAAGATCGCATGAGTTTTGGATAGCTGGTGTGCAAGATACAATGTTTGGAAGGTGTGTGAAGACAATAAAATAGTATATTAGGGTACATAAATAGTTGCGAAGATTAAGGAAAGCATAATCGATATGGTAACATGATAAGACTTGTAAATAAAGTATAATGCTGACTCTTTGGTGATATAATAGTGCTGACTCCATATATATCATTTGCACAAGTTTCTATTATGTTTTGTATAACAATTGTGGAGCCGACTGGAAGGCTAATTTTGTATAAATATAGATTTCTCTTGTAAAAGAAAATATGTGGATGATTTTGATATGACAAATTTGTGAATAGAATAGAAGAAGTCAGATGTGAGATTAGTAAGAGGCAGAGCTACAACTGGAACTATCTAAGCAAGATAAGTGCTTGCATTGTTCCCTTTTTGAAAACTATTTTGGGATAGTTTTGATTGTAAGAGTAGTGTGCTCACCACCTCTAACTAGGTGTTTTTTGTAAGGAAACTCAGGTACGGAAATAGCTTCCTACACTAATCTCTATAGGAGAGTATTGTGCAAATTCCTTTAAATCCTTACAATTTCAAATCTGTTAACTACTTTAACAAAGATATTGCAACCACATACCATACATATAGAAAAATAGAGAATGACACAATGATATACCTTGGGGAAACCTTTTGGTAAAAACCCTAGCACTCCAAAACCTGCACAATGTATTGATCAAAACTATTACAGCTTACAATACACTTGCAATGCAAGTTCTTTCAGAAGATTTCTAAACCCTTGAAGACAAATCACGGTAGCATAAAATGTTCCAAAAATACACACATCATATCTCTTCATAACCCTAAAAAATCTTATATCATGCGCTTCACTCTTTAGGGCTACTCCCAAAGATAACCGTATTAGGGTTTTACCATTCTCTGAGAAAATAGGAACCCCAACCCGAACCCCACGATTGGCGAAGAGTGTACAGTACTCAAATTTATCAGTTGCCAGATGTCTTCACCTATCATTGAATCTTCTTGACATAGCTCTTACATGTCATAGGAATCCATCATAACCGTTTTAGCCATGATCTCCTTACACACAATTCAAGATGCTGACACATCAACATTATTTGCAAGAAATACATTTTACAAAACAAATAATAAGAATAGGAATTATCCAAGGTTGAGACACCTTATTCCTAACATTTTTTATGCCCCCTAACAGGGTTTTTGTAATCCTCTAACAAGGAAATGTATTATGTAATAATCAGCTCCTAACAGGGCTAGGACTCCTAACAGTGACATTATATTTTAGTACATATTTGTGGGTACCATCCCCACCAGGGTTTTCCCTTTAACCAGGGTTTCCTCAAGAATAAATCATGTGTTATGCTTAGCTATTCTTTTCATTTATGCATTACTTTGGATTGTTTATAATTGTTTGAAGTTAAAATCAAAGTTCTGTAATACTGATTCAACCCCCCTCTCAGTATACCTATTCCTAACAATTGGTATCAGATATGTTGGCCCTTTGAGAGAAAGCCTAACAGCTTAAGGGAGATCAGAATGGATTTAGAAGACTTTCACGTAAACTTTGAAGATGCACTTGAGGATCTAAATAAGATGAAAGCTGAAAATGGCAAACTAAAATTCAAATTGAGAAGAGCAAAAGGTTTCATGAGGAAACTTAAAGAACAACTTGTTATTGTAAAAGATCAGAGACAAGACGTTATGGAGAAAATCAAAGAAAGTTTTGACAATGACACATCATAAAAAGTAAAGATGTTGGAACAAGAAAAAGAGAAAATCAATCTCTTAATGATCAAGGAGATTTAGCATGAGAAGGATGAAAGAAACAAAGTTGAAGAGTCACTAAAACAAGCCAACATTTAGATAGAAAATATGAAGACTAAACTTGACCATTACAAAGATAAATATCAGGAATTGGACAATTACAATCAGATCATCAAAGGTGAACTCACTCAAGCCAGACTACTCATTGAGGAGTTACACATGAGGAATAAAAAGAATAATGAACAAAGAACTAAAGGTGACACAAGTGGAGCCAATGAAGCTGGAAGTTCAAAAACTCAAGAAGAACCAAATGAAGCCAAGATTGAGGAAAGATCTATTCCAAACGAAAGACCTACAATTGAAGACTCTAGAGAACAATTCAGACCCTTCAGAGGTAGATGCTTTGGATGCAACAAAGTTGGTCACATGAAAAGAGAATATAGAAGTAATGGTAATTCTAAACCCTTTTCCAGCTACTATTTTAATTTCTATGAGTATGGACACAAAAAGACAGATTTCAGAAAACTTCATCAATCTAGGTATAAGCAAGATTATATCAGAGAAGAAACTGTAGCCAAAATTATATGTTAGAAGTGTAATAAATTTGGACACATAGTAAGGTACTATTGTGTGTGTGAATTTTGTACCTAGCTGTAGACACAACACTTCAGTAAAACATTAGAGGTTAGCAAAAACTAAAATCTAGAAGTAATTGAAACTATGATAACCAGGTGATTTACTACCTTCTAGTAGGTGCGAGTATGATGTTCTCAGATTGAAATCAAGATCAGTGACAATGCAACACCTAAATGAAGGATTTAAAATGATGAAAGCAATGAAATATGAATGCAAATTAATCTATTTTTTGGGATTTTTGATGCAATAGGATGAAAACTATATGAAATTAATCTAGAATGAAATTGAAATGATATGCAAATTAATCTAAGAATTATATGAATTGATATGCAAATCTATGAAAAACTATGAATTGATCTCACAAAATTGTCTATCGCAAAATCTTTGTTCTTCAGTAGTAAATTCGCTAGAGTAATTGTGCAAATTCGAGAGATGTGAGATATTGAAAGCTTGAGAGATTTAGAGAGGGATTTGTGAAGAGTTGAGACTTGTTTTTATAGAAATCTAGGGCTTTGAGGATACAGGAGAAAAGCCATAAATCACTCTTGATAAACTCAAGTTGATTTTTGAGTTAATAAGAAATTAAGAATAAATAAACTCATAAAATCTTGCAAAAGCAGTTTTTATCTCAAAATAGAGCTTTAGTTCTCTTTTTCAACTCATCATCAGATGTTGAGTTTAGAAAGTTAACAAAATAAAAATAATAGTTGTTTTAAAGTTGACTGCTTTTTTGATTGTGCATGATTTAAGATAAATTAATTTAATAAATAAAGTGATTTATTTTCCACTTAACCAATTTTTTGAATTAAAACAATTGATTTATGGGTTAATCAATTATTAAATCAAACTTTATTCCAATCAAATCATTAAATTTGACAACTTTGATTTTAAATCAATTAAATACATATTCAATTGATTGTTTGTAGGAATTTTGATTTATTGTCAAAATAAAAACAATATTAAGAAGGAATAAATAAAATTAAATCTAATTAAATAATTAAGTGGTAGAATTAAATTAATTAATTAATTAAATATTCATCATATTCAATTAATCAACTTTAGGATAAATGAGATTTATCACCAAATAATATTTAATTAAAGATAATTAGATAAATTAGGAATATTTAGGAAATATTCCCCGATGTAGAATTTAGGATAATCAATTAAATTTGATAATGTGCAGAAGTGCCTTAGGTTAGAAATTTTATATCGATTTCATTCGATTTGAAGATGTAGGAGGTTAATGAACCTATAGCCCATTTTTGGGGTATTACATTTTGGCCCTCTTTGAATTATTGTGTGAAGCACAGTGGTTCAAAGATAGTCTGTGTATGATAAAGATGTTTGAGATTGAAACTGATTTTGAAATATGAACCGATTTCGAGATAGAAACTGATTGAAAGATTTAAAGATTTAAGATTGAGGTCCTGACTGACCAAAGATAATGTTAACTATAATAACAATGAACTGGTGATTATGAAAAAGTGCCAAAACACATGATTCTGAACCTTATGATTGTGAAGAAGTGAGTGATTGATTCTAGACCTGATTGTCCAAAAGAATCATAGTGGTATCACATCCTGAACCCATCAGTTATGAAGAAGCAATGAAATAACACTAATGAACTGATGGTTATGAAAAGCTAATACAGTTTACAAGATAGATTTAGGATACTAGATTGATATGGATCTCGATGAATCTAATATGCCCCAAGAGATGATAGAGTTTTCCCCAAGAAATGAGGTCTTTTGATGAATCAATAACTAGATGTGGTTGTTGTCTTGATTACTAAGAAAAGATTTGATTACAAATTTATATTTACAGACTTGAATGATGTGCAATACCATGCCCCCTTCGGGATTAAAATTGAAATCTGACAAGAAAAGCTAGCATTATAGTTTAGAAGCATGTTAATTGATTTGAGAAGTGGTTATACATGTTTGAGAACGTGTTCTGCATCTTTTAGAGGTCTTGGAGACCAAGTTTGACTAGGTCAAACCATGAGTTGACCATAGTTGACCAAGTTGAAATTTTCTTAGTTCGATGTAAGATAATCAGTTAAGTTGAATTCTAGATTTCTGTGATGATTGAAGGTCGATTATGCAAGCAGTTTACAATATAAATGATCTCAGATTTTGATTTTGATCCCGAAAAAGGATTCTACTTGTTGTTTCATTGAAGGAACCTTCATACAATGCTCAATCCTTGTGTCATGTTTAGCATTTTTGGTTTTGAAGAATCATTTAAGTGTTCAAGTAATTTGTAAGGTCATGAAAAGTGCAAAATGAAATGCAGAATGAAATGCAAACCTAGGACCTAGGACCTAGTCACTGATCATGTGTCAATTTGTTGTCATCATTGAACTTTTAGGTAACCAAATAAATCAATACAATGCCCACTAGTTATGAAACCATAGACATATGAATATCGATTTGTATGTGTAGGAATCAATACAACACCCATTGGTTAGGCAACCATGGACATATGAATATTGATTTTATTTTTGGAATGTTGGATTAGATATAATCAGCAAGGCACAAATGCTAGGATGACCTGAATATCATGTCGATTTTGATATAGCAATTTGTATAAGCATCAAAACATAAACATTGTGATGACCTGAATATGCCTTGCATTCAAACACATCAAACAATCAAGAGATCATTCTAAATCCAGTGTGAATTACCCGTAGTGACCCTTTATCGTTCACATCCTTAGGCAAGATCATGTTTCACAGTAGGAGAAAGAACTCACTCAAAAAGACAATAGTTAGATCAAAATTCTTTGAATTTTTTGGGTATCAATGGTCAAGGTACGCATGGCCATCCAATTTGAGATAGAGGCTCTTATAGATGGACACCATTTCAATCCATAATTTCCAAAGTTGTTAGATTTTCACATACAAGTAGAAGATAAAGAAAATATTATGCCCCTAGTCATCACTCTTTAAATCTTGTAAAGGACATCATCGAAGAGCTTGAAGGGACACAATATGAAAAAATCTCAATGTGAATCAGTAAGCATACACAGAGATAAAAGCATGAAGAAGCACATATTATTTTCAGTTTGTGTTTGTTGTTTGATTGCATTATTGTAGATGCAAAATCCTTTTTGGAGAGGAAACACACGAACTGACTCAGATGTAGCTTCAAAGGACTCTAATTGGATATGACATGTCTAAAATATACTAGAGACCATAGGATATGACTTTGATTGCCTCCAAGTATTAAGCGTTGATAGGATATAGACACTTGAGCTAATTGGTGTACAGACCGACTTTATTAAAAATAAGAATGCAAAAACAAACTGGGAAATATGTACAAACTAAAGCAAGACTAAAAGCTAGGAAAGACCAAGATTGCACTGATAGATGGAGCATTTTGAAACAAGTGGCACCCGTTTGCTGGGTTTTCACCATCTTGGCAGAGATTCTATTTTTGCTACCAAGGCGCTTGTTTCTAGGTTTTCACCAAGGCACTTTTTCTTTTTCTCATTTTTTTGTATTTTTCATTTTTCCAATTTTTTTGATATTTTTGGTATTTTTTGATTTTTTTGCGAATCATCAAGGTGCCTATTGCTAGGTTTTCACGAAGATGTTCATTTTTTTAGGATTTTTTCATATTTTAAAGATTTTTTTAGGACATTTTACCATACACTAAATGCCTTAGGCATAAAATTTCTTCAGGTGGAGAACGTTGATTGGTTCTCAAAGCTGTTCTCCTTCAGTCGTTGAGAGTTGATAGGCTCCAGAGCCAAAAGTAGCAATGATAACAAAGGGACCTAGCCAGTTGGGTTCAAACTTCCCCTTGCATTCTTGATGTGATTGATTTTTAGGATTCTCTCTCAAGACTAGATTGCCAACCTGAAATTCTCTATGTCTGACTTTCTTGTTGTAGCCTCTAGACATTCTTTTGATACACTCTGAGATGATCATATGCTGATTATCTATGCTCATCTAGTAGTTCAAGTTCTTGCAACCTAGACACTTTGTAGTCATTGTCAGTTACTAGACCATGCATTCTGATTCTTAGTGATGGGATTTCAACCTCAATAGGTAGTACCACTTCAGACCCATAAACTAAAGCGAAAGGTGTAGCTCTAGTGGGCTTTTTGATACTTGTTCTATAGGCCTAGAGAGCTAGATTAATTATTAGATGCCAGTCTCTTCCTATTTTATTAACTGTAGAGTGCAAGATTTTCAATAGATTCTTGTTAGAAGCCTCTGCTTGTCCATTCCCTTGAGGATAGTAGATAGATGACCAATGTTGTGTAATCTTGAATTTGGCACATAGATCATCTAAGTCTCTATTCTTGAATTGTCCACCATTATCTGTGACTATAGAGTGTGGTATACCATACCGGCATATGATGTAGTTTAGAATGAACATTGATATTTGCTTGCCAGTTGCTTGAGTCAAAGGGACTGCTTCTACCCACTTTTTGAAATAGTCTGTAGCTATTATGATATGGGTATGTCCATTAGAAGAATGAGGATGTATGGATCCTATAAGATCAAAAGCCCATTGGTGAAAAGGCCATTGTGTAGTAAAGGGAATTAGATCTTTCCCTGGAGCATGAATTAAGTTACCATGTACTTTGCACTTTTGATAGTTCTTAGCAAACTTGATTGCATCTTTCTCCATTTCAGGCCTATAGTAGCCAGCCCTAATAAGCTTTTGAGCTAGTGTTAAACCATTCGAGTGTGACCCACATATACTTTCATGGACTTCCTTGAGTGCATGTTGAGACTCTTCTCATTCTAAACATCTAAGTAGTGTACCATCTAGACCTCATTTGTATAGATCATTACCAATGATGACATACTGGGACACATTATGGATAAGGTATCATTTCTCATGGTGATTGAAGGTATCAGGAATGATTTGGTCTTGGAGATAGGAGAAAATGTTATTGTATTGAGATGAATCATGACCAATAATAGTGCAGATCATGTAGGTTTCAAGGGAATTATATGCAGGATAAGATAGTGCTTCCACTAGGAACTCATAGCATAGCTCATGTTCAGGCTACTGTAATAGAGTAGATAGCATTGCCATTGCATTAGTAGCCCTGTTGTCTATTCTAGGAATTTTCTCAAATGTGATAGATATGAAATATTTCTTTAGATCATCTACCATTCTTTTGTATGGAATGAGCTTTTCATCTTTCATTTGGTACACATCATTGAATTGATGGATAACAAGTTGGGAGTCCCCATGAATGTGTAACTCAATCACTCTCCACTCAATTTCTAGTTTCATACCATTAAGAAGGGCTTCATATTTAGCAATATTATTTGTGCAAGGGAACTTTAATCTGAATGCTTTGGGTATTGAGTACCCTTGAGGAGTGATAAATAATATGCCTTCTCCAGATCCATTTTGTGTATAGGAGACATCAAAGAAGAATTTCCATTCTCTAGAAGAAAGATTCGTGATAGAGGAATCTGGGAACTCTATTTGCATTGGTGTATAATCAAACATAGGAGCATTTGCTAATTGATTAGCAATAACTTTTCCTTTGATAGCTTTTCTTTCAACATATTCAATGTCAAATTCACTTAAGATCATGACCCATTTGGCTAATCTACCTGTGAGGGAAGCTTTGCTTAGTAGGTACTTTAGTGGATCAATCTTAGCTACAAAATGTGTGGTATGAGCTAACATGTAATGTCTCAATTTCTGTGATGCAAAGATCATAGCTAGACAAGCTTTCTTAATCATTGAATAGTTTTTCTCATATGCAACCAATATTCTACTGATATAATATATAGCCCTTTCCTTTTTATTCTCATCATGCCATGCTAGCAATGCCCCCAGTGATGTATCTATGGCAGAGACATACAAGATCAACGGCTTCCCCTGAATATGAGGCATCAAGATAGGAGGATTTGATAGATATTTCTTGATATGGTTAAATTTCTTCTCACATTCTTCATTCCATGCAAAAGTCACACCTTTATGTAAAGTTTTTGTAAAAGGCTGTGATATGAAACGGCTGATAGATTGTACTCTCCCTTGTAATGTTCTTATTTGACTAATATTCTTTGGGAGTTACATCTCCATTATAGCCTTTACTTTAGCTGGATCAACTTCAATGCCTTTCTTTGAAACTATGTATCCTAAGAGCTTTCCACAAGTGAATCCAAAAGCACACTTCTTAGGATTTAGTCTAAGAGTAAATTTTTCCATTCTATCTAGTATCTTGCTCAAGTCATTTAGATGTTTAGCTCTAATCATAGATTTTTCTAAAGTATCATCAACATAATCCTCCATAGTTTGATGCATCATGTCATGAAAAATAGATGTCATAGCTCTCTAATATGTAGCACCAGCATTTTTAAGCCCAAATGGCATGACATTCTAATAGAAAGTACCCCATGCACATGTGAAAGTAGTTTTCTCTTGATCCTCTGCAGTAATTTTTATTTGGTTATATCCAAAAAAACCATCCATTAAAGAATAAATCTCAAAGCCCGTAGTCATGTCCACTATCATATCAATGTTAGGTAGCAAAAAATCATCCTTTGGGCATGCTTTATTCACATATCTAAAATCTATGCACACTCTGATTGATTTATCTAGTTTTGAAATAGGTACAATATTAGAGATCCATTCAGCATAGTCAATAACATGAATGAATCTGGCTTTTAGTATTTTCTCTAATTCAAATTTGACCAAGATTGCAACATGTGGATGCATCTTTCTTAATTTTTGTTTAACAGGTTGTACTCCAGGAGAAATAGATAAATGGTGCATTATAAGATTAGGATCCAACCCTAGCATATCTGAATATTTCCATGCAAAGTTGATCTTCTTTTCTATTAGGAATGTAGTAATTTTTTTCTTTTCTTCTTCTGATAAGGATTGTGCTACATGGATCAACTGTGGTTCCTCTACTATTCCCAAGTTGATAGATTGAGTGGGCTCAATTAGAACTAGAGATTTGTCTTGTAAATGACTCAGAAGGATATCAAATATCTCATCCTTAGGCACCTCAAAGAGGTTTTCACTTTTGGATACGTCTTTTATTTTTACTTTTGTAGGTTCTGAGACTACCACAAAGTGTTTTTCACCCTTAGAAATCCTTTTCTTTTTATTTTTATTCTTATTCTTTTGACTAAGATACTTGATGTCTGACTCCATCATGCTGATGCTTGGTTCACTAATGGAAGTCTTCATAGGCTCAACTACATTTAGGTAGCAAGCAAGGGCATAGTCATTCGGGAAAGTAAAGATACCTTGGCTCAGATTCATGGAAGTTTGGTCAAGAAGGTCAGGATGTTGGATAGTCAAAGTGGGAAAATATTGGTAGATAGTGTTTAGAAATATGGATCTATCATCATTGGCCCTAACCTGATGCTCGAGTTCAAAGGTGATATTACAACTCAAAATGTTCAATTTGTGAATAGGCTCAATGTCATTGTGGGAGTCCAATTCAGCCATAGGTGGATCAGACTCGTTAAGTTCATTATTTCACTCTAGACTTACATTGGTTTTAGGTGCATATTGGTGAATAACATCAATATGTTTTTCTATGATAAGCTCATCTTCTTCTGGAATGGCTCCCCATTCATAGTCATTAGATTCTTCATCTATGCCTCTAGGAAATTTAAGAACATGAGTAAAGTCAGGATGAATACCCCAAGAATGGTTACCCTCAGATTCTAATTTGAATTCATACTCATGGGAATCTATCTCAGAATAACTACCACCTTCCTCTTTGTCTATTTGATTGCCTTCGAGATTAGCTGGTTCTTGTGGTGCAACTATCTCTTGCTCTATAGTAGGTTCTTGTGTCTCTACTACATTGATTCTTTTTACTAGATCATCTTTAGTTTCAAGAAGGTCTTTGATTTCCTTAGGCAAACACTCATAAGGAATGAGCTCTTCAGTGGTGTCTGAATCATCACTATTAGATTGTTCTATTCTTTCTTCCTTTAGTTGATTTTCTGTGGAGGGCTCAATCTATTCTAAGACATGTGGGGAGTTCTTGCTAAGATAGAAACACTTCTTATATCCTAGACCCATTGTATTCTTTTTTGTATGGCCATGATGGTCAAGAGGTGATAGAAGACATTTACCCTGTAGTCCTAGAGGTCTTTTTCCTTTATATCCCATTTTTGTGATCAATTTGTCCCCTGGGCCATATGACTTAGAAGGGATCTTTGGTGTTTTAGAGTCATATTTTTGAAGAACTTGAGATTCAAGTTCATCTTTGTACAGCCATGCAAGGACAACTTCATCTTCTTCAAACTCTTGTTTGGACACTTATTCTGCAACGAAATTTCCTTTATGTGCTTCAAGAGGTTCTTTAGACTCCTTTTTAGACCATTTTAGAGTTTCTCCATAGGACTTAGGTGAGATAGGGAGAGATGTCAAAGATAAGATTGGCTCTATAGTATATTCTCCCATACCATTTTTTTTGATTTTAACCTCTTTAGCAATGTCTTCCATCTTGAATGTTGAAGCAACATCTAGCTGCATAGTGGAAGATTCTTTGTTATTAGGAACAAGTTTTATTATTACTTTCTTTCAATGCATTGCAAGTTGTATATAGATCAATGGGAATCATCACTTCTACTCCTTCATAAGGAAATTTCAAACACTGATGGTATGTAGAAGGAATAGCTTTCATTTCATGTATCTAGGGTCTCCCTAGAAGGATGTTATAAGCCAAAGGTAGATCAAGAACTTGACATATAGTATCTCTTATGACTGGACCTATCCTGATAGGTAAGACAATTGCTCCCTTGGAAGATCTTTCTTGCTCATCGTATGCTTTGTTAGTTATCTTCTTTCTAGGATCAATGGCCATTTCTAAAAATCCCAATAATGTAATCAAGCTGAAAGAAAAAATGTTAAGACCAGGGCCCCCATCTTTCAACACATATTTCACTTGATAGTTTTGGATCAAGACTTCAATATGCAAGGGTTGGTTATGCAGATGACTCAAGGAGTTATCATCTTCCTTTGAAAAGGAAATATACTATGGAGACATAAGATGACCAACCATAGTCTGGAATCTATCTAAATCAAGGTTTTTAAGAACATTGGATCTGAGCAGAGCTTTGTCTAGGATGGCTCTATGAGCTAGAGATATCCGAAGCAACTCAAAGATGGAGATTTTTGTGTTTGTATGCTGGAGTTGTTGGACAATACTATATGATGTAGGCCTTGTGTCTTTAGGATTTGAAGATTTAGATGTAGCCTTCTATTTAGAAGTAGATGAAAGATTGAAAGGCATCTTAGGGACATTGGATGAATCTAGGATTTGTCTTAGCAGATGTGCCTTAGCTTGTGATCGAGTAACTACGTTAACTAATTAATTTTCTCTATCTCTTCATACAATTGTGATGACATTGCAATGCTCAAATAGACCAGGTTCAACCATATTGATGACAACATTATTTGCAGAGTAGGCATAATTGACTTTAGCATCCATATTAGGCTGAGAAGAAGAATCTTCTTTATCATGTTTCAGAAATGGTTTTGTGAATGCTGTATGATCATTATTGCTTTTATGATTGTCAATCATGATTTCTCCATTATCAATTTTGTCTTGTATGAGGTGTTTCAAGCATGCATAGTTATTGGTTTTATGACCCTTATTATGATGGAAGTCACAAAAATCAGTCTCTTTCCACCATTTTGGTTTAGGTTCAAGATCAAATGGTCAGATCTCAAGCAAGTAAATGATGTTGTTAGCCAATAGATTTTTAATGGCAGATTCCAAGGACTCTCCAAGAGGAGTGAATTTGCGGTTAGGATCTATAGCCCAAGGTTTGTAAGTAGATGGTTTCTTGTTAGATTCTGTTGCTTTAGCTTCAAAAGCTTTGATGGCTTGGGTGCCAATAGTGAGATTGAAAGTAGGTGCCTTAGAAGGGGGACATATATTATCAATAATGCCATCTGTGAAAAAACCTTTATTCTTGTCCCAATTTTTGCCTCTATCTTTAGAACTAGATCCAAATTCATACTTGTCCTTTTGAAGTGATATGTCTCCTTTTTGCACAAGTACTTTCTCAATTTTGATTGCATTTTCTACCATCTTATCAAAGGATGTATGATTTTGCATTTGCAAGTCGTAGTTGAGTTCTAGAACAAGATTGTTGATGAAGATTTCTAGCTTCTCAATTTCTGGAATGGGTCTAGCATATAGAGAAAACTTCTTCCTCCATCTTTTGAGAAAAGTTAGGAATGGTTCTCCTGAGTATTGTTTTAGATTGCAGATGTTGATCATGGTCAATGGATGCTGGATGTTATAGGAGTATTGTTGATAGAACAATTTGATTAACTCCTCAAAAGTTTTGATAGTTGGAGGCATTTTTCAGAACGAATGAATGGCTAACCCTCCCAGAGATCGAGGGAAAAGATGCATTAAGTAAGTTGGTTTGTGCATGAACTCCATAGATTGAGTATAGAATTCTCTGACATGATCTTGAGGATTAGAGTTTCCATCATACTTATCACACTTAGGTATCTCCACTCTTTTACAAAATGGTGACATGTACAAGTCTTTATCATATGGAAAAGGGCATAGAACCTCCATGGAGAACTCTTTAGGTTCCTTTTCTTTTTCAAGTTTGTTAAGTTTGACTTGCATGGCATGCATCTATTTCATCATAGCTATGATTGGAGTTTCTTCCTCATGTGTAATGATATCTTCAACATTAAAGTTGGGAGGAAGTTTAGCCCCTTGATGAGCTAGTTCTAGAAAGTATATTTCTCTGTCTTCCTTCAAGAAATGCCTATCATTTTCTTGAAGTCATCATCATTTTGATATTGAGCAATTTCAGAAGGTGTGGTTTCTTGATCTGCACCATGTTGAGAGTGATGTCCTTGAGACCCATGATGTGTCACTCTGTGAGACATGTTAGGAGTTTTAGGACTCCCTGGAATAGGTTGATGTAGAGATTTTTGATTGACCCCTTGGATTGATGGAGGAGAGGGTATGTACCTAGTTTTTAATCAAAGATTTCCAAGACCATCGTCTTCATAAAGACCTGAATTATAGAGTTCATCAAAGGTTGGACCCACGTGAGTAGACATAGGTAAGGTATGAGATGCTTCTCCAGATTTAGTGTGATGAAGCTCAAGTTTCCACCATTAACCTTGGGTGAAGAAAGAGAGCAAGATGAAGACAACTAAAGAATGACTTGATTCAAGAAGATTTAATGATGCAACCTTGTCAAGATTGAATTGATTGAAGATTAGATCGGATGTAAATGAAGGATATTGTGCCACAGTAGTATGGGTAAACACCTAATAGATGGTGGACATGAGCTCTCAACACTTAGCCATTTAGTAAGAAGACTAAATTTGAAGATAATTTTGACAAGGTTTTGACACAAGATGAAAATGACTCAAATCAATAAATTAGAAGGCTAAATCAGACTCAAGAGACCACCTTAGGAAAATGGATGGATTTGTTATAGGTTCTTCTTTGTTTCTGACACAATTATTTGTTTGATAGAATCTAGAAGTAGGTTGTAAAAACTAGATTTATGACAAATTTTGGATTTTTCTGACAACTTTGACTTTAGCTTTGATATGAGTTTTGGAATTTCAGGATGACTTTTGACAGCAAAAAGGAATTTTTCTTCAGATTTGCAATTTTTCAATTTTCAGAATCAACTTTTTTGCAAGTTTTTCTTTGTTCAGGTTTGTAGATTTGTGTAATAGTTCAAGATTGTTCATTTTCAATAACCAAGTAGAAAAAAAACACGCAGAACATCAAGCAAATGGAAGCAATCAATCATTTGAAAATAATGAACAAGGGAAAAAGTAACCTTGCGCATGAACAAGCAATAGTGACTTAATGTGCTAATCCTTAGGAATGCTACTTGTGTATGTTCCAAAAAGTTTTTCAATAATGCACATAGTCCTAGAAAATGAAAAATTTGGCCTCGCTAGGGTTTGTAGTAATGGTTTGACTCTGAAAATTTTGTAATGTCAAGAGGGTGAACTCCAATCCAGGTGCACCAAGGTTTTGACATAGTTTGAGAATTTAATCAATCGAGAGCTGCTAGGGAGATCTGATAGCCTGATAAGAGACCACACCTGTGAAAGTTTCCTCCACAAGGACATTTATATAGTGGCTTCTACTACCATGGAAAAAATGGCTATTACCGCTTGAGGTTCCATGCACATGGTTGAACCAATTAAGGGAATGTCCACTATGGTTAACCCTCTCTAAAGGTGACTCAGAAAATATACCACAGGGGGACTAGATCAGATTCAAGGATCTTGGTTTCTGGTACTATCCAAAAAGGAAGTAGAGCATAATCCCCTAGCCTCTTCACTTCACCAAAAAAAAGAAGATAGATTAATCTGACATGCTAAGACTAAAATCATCTCACCAAGATCTATGATGTCAACAACTTATGGTCTATCAATCTCTCCCAAGAGGGAATGTATCAATCAAAAGCTGAGGATGCAAATCAAGGGAACGTGAGACAATCTCAGTATCCTCCCTACCTACAAGGGGATCCTTCATCAAGAAGAGATTCACATGTAACCAAGTGAAAGAATCCCACTCTCTCAAGATCATTCGCAAATAGTGTTCATAGGGCCTAATTACTATGTGTAACAGATATGCAAAAAGAAAATCTATGTTCATTTTATATCCCAAAATTGAAGTGTGAATTATGAAAGTTGTAAAGGCACTCAAGCTTGAAACAAGAGAGTTTTTTTTATGTGCCAAAATGAAGTTTTATGAGATGTAATAGAATACTTGAGTTCCTCACAACACGCTTAGTAGATTTTACCTATTTTAGCAATTTTTGAGCATTTGTCTTCTATCTTTTGTACCCACAAGACGTACCTGCACCTGCAAACCACTGTTATGAAAAACTTACCTATTCTTGTACATGAAACCAATTGTTATAAAAATCCATAAAAAAAGATACACAACTTGTCAACCCCATGTGGTAGAAAATCAGGTTAATCAAAGATAATATGTCATTTGATAATTGAAAAACCTATTGTCATAAAAAATTATATTCTAACTAGTCTGCACTAAATCAATCATAAATTTTTCAAATCAAAATGAAATTAATCCAAACCAATGGAAAATGAAAGCTAACTCAAATAAATTTCTATAAATATAAATTTTGGATCTGTATCATTTCATATGTGCATGTACCAATAAAAACATTAGTCGGATTTCATAAAATCAGGTTTAGACTAGTCTTCACTAAAATGATCATAAATTTTGAAAATAAAAATAAAATTAATCCAAACCAATGGAAAATGAAATTTAACTCAAATATCTTTTCAAAAATATAAAATTCAAATCTTTATCATGTCATATGTGCATGTACCAATAAAAACATCAGTCGAATTTCATAAAATCAGGTTCTGACTAGTCTTCACTAAAATGGTCACAACTTTTGAAAATCAAAATGAAATTAATCCAAACCAATGAAAAATAAAAGCTAACTCAAATAAATTTCTAGAAATATAAATTTTGGATCTTTATCATGTCATATGTGCATGTACCAATAAAAACATCAGTCAGATTTATGGAAAAATAGTCCAGAAATTTATCACAAAACTCACAACAATTAACCGTGTGGTCGTGGGTTCAAGAAAAATGATAGAATAGAATGGAAACCCATTTGAAGGCCCCAAAGTGGGCACCATAAATGTGTGTGTAAATTTTTTACCTAGCTGTAGACACAACACTTTAGTAAAATATTAGAGGTTAGCAAAAATTGAAATCTGCAAGTAATTGAAACTATGCTAACTAGGTGATTTACTGCTTTCTAGTAGGTGCGAGTATGATGTTCTCATTTTGAAATTGAGATCAGTGACAATGCAACACCTAAATAAAGGATTTAAAATGATGAAAGAAATGAAATATGAATGCAAATTAATCTATTTTTTGGGATTTTTGATGCAATAAGATGGAAAACTGTATGAAATTAATCTAGAATGAAATTGAAATGATATGCAAATTAATCTAAGAATTATATGAATTGATATGAAAAGCTATGAAAAACTATGAATTGATCTCACAAAATTGCCTGTCACAAAATCTTTGTTCTTCAGTAGTAAATTCGCCAGAGTAATTGAGCAAATTCGAGAGATGTGAGATATTGAAAGCTTGAGAGATTTAGAAAGGGATTTGTGAAGAGTTGAGCCTTGTTTTTATAGAAATCCAGGGCTTTGAGGATACAGGAGAAAAGCCATAAATCACTCTTGATAAACTCAAGTTGATTTTTGAGTTAACAAGAAATTAAGAACAAATAAACTCATAAAATCATGCAAAAGTAGTTTTTATCTCAAAATAGAGCTTTAGTTCTCTTTTTCAACTCATCATCAGATGTTGAGTTTAGAAAGTTAACAAAATAAAAGTAATAGTTGTTTTAAAGTTGATTGCTTTTCTAATTGTGCATGATTTAATATGAATTAATTTAATAAATAAAGTGACTTATTTTCCACTTAACTTATTTTTTGAATTAAAACAATTGATTTATGGGTTAATCAATTATTAGATCAAACTTTATTCCAATTAAATCATTAAATTTGACAACTTTGATTTTAAATCAATTAAATACATATTCAATTGATTGTTTGTAGGAATTTTGATTTATTGTCAAAATAAAAACAATATTAATTAGGAATAAATAGAATTAAATCTAATTAAATAATTAAGTGGCATAATTAAATTAATTAATTAAATATTCATCATATTCAATTAATCAACTTTAGGATAAATGAGATTTATCGCCAAAGAATATTTAATTAAAGATAATTAGATAAATTAGGAATATTTAGGAAATATTCCCTGATGCAGAATTTAGGGTAATCAATTAAATTTGATAATATGTAGATGTGCCTTAGGTTAGGACTTTTGTATCAATTTCATTCGATTTGAAGATGTAGGAGGTTAATGAACCTATAGCCCATTTTTGGGGTATTACAACTGTAAGCTGCAAACCAATCAAGACAGAAGAAGACCACCCATTTGTTACAATAGAAGATGACCAAGAAGACCTAATGATCCAGAAACACCACCACCTATAGTCATAAGAAAGAAAATTAGTGACAGTGGTAAAAGCCTAAATGATTACATGAGTGAAAACAAGAAGGTAGAGAATGAAAAGATATGGCAAGTAAAAGTTTGAAATAAGGTAGTGGTTCAAGGAGAAACCCAAAAGCTGTCTCTCGCATGATGAATTTTTTGAGGCATCAGCCTAGAAGGCCTCATGGCCTGATGGGGAGGAGTGGATGAAAAAAATAGAAATTATCCAACCCCTCTATAATTAGAGTAAGCTCATGCGAGCTTGAGTATGATGAGTATTGATGTTTTTAAATTTGTGGATGGAATCACAACACTTGAAGATCCATCTTCTGTGTTCACAAATTTTGCGTTGATTGGATGACATGCAAAGTTGAGCTACCTATATTTAATGCACACACTCAACTTGTGAAGGATAAAAGACTCAATATATTTTATTTACACACCATTTGTTGATCAGCAATTAGGAAGAGCAGAAGTGTGAAAGCAGAGCAGTAATCAAGCCGAGTAACTTTGCGTTCGTGTGAGATCAAACATCATATTCAAGTGTTTAAGGTATTTAGACCTAATCTTTCATAGTAATCATGGATGCACCAGTAATATATGATGTTGTAGATAGACCTAGGTATAAATTTAAGCGGCATCCATACAAATCTTGTGAGGATGATCTGGAAGGGTTATTTTCTCAAACCCCCATAGGTGTGTTGCACGTAGAAGATATTAGGGCATAGATACACCACAAGTATGAGATTATTAGGGAGGTCAACATATTCTATGAGTTGAATGGTATGATAGATGTAAATGAGTCTTTAATAGAAGAATTCAAACATTTGAAAGACCTATCAATACTCAAGTTGACCCGACTCACGAAATTCACAAAAGTCAAATGGTTCAAGATCATTTTGAGTAGAATTCATGATCAGTTCCTATGGATAGGTGATCAACTAGTAAAGATATGTGCTTAGTTGATCCATGATATCACAGGGCTCGATAATGAAGGAACCCTACCTGTTAGTGAGAAAAATCTAAGAAAAGATGCTGAAACCCTCACACACTCCAAATGGGACAAGAGGGCTATGACTGTAAATGATATATACCTACAAGTTATCAGATTGGTAGCAATTTTGATTGGCTACAAGTTATTTTCCAGCTCTAGACTTAATTCTGTATCAGCTAGAGTTATCATGATGGCCTATAGAATGGTTAAAGAAAATAAACAGTATAACCTTTGTTAAGTTTTGACAAATAGTTTTTTGGAAAATGTTAAAGTTATTAAGAAGGAAAAATCCAAGGCATTCAGGTTTGGGTCACTACTAGTTCACATGTACCTACATGTCATTCACAACTTTCCTGGTATGCATCCTAGAGCATGGAAAGACAATGAACCCACTGGTCTACAAATCTCAAAATATTATAGAAGGCAGAAAAAGGATTGGATCAATGGAGAACTATTTGGCATTATTAAGATCTTGTAGAGATAGATGAAAGAAAGATATAGAATACCAAAAAAGCTAGTGGAAAAATATGAAGATACTATATGTTTCATGGTTGAAACAAATTGTGTCTTCTTTGAAGCAGTTGAGCCTAAAACCAAGTGGTGCTATCCTATGAGATATGAGGTAAGTGCTAAGGTACTGACCATGCAAGTAGAGCATGCACTTGCATCACAAAAAGACCCTACTTAGGAAAGATGGAGTACATACAGAGAAAAATATGAAAAAGTTAGAGAAGAACAAGAGAAAGTAATAAGAAAGAGGAAAGTCAACAAGATAGTAGAAGAAATTACTGTGAAGGTAGGAATCACAAAGAAGCAGTATTTGGACTTGAAAAATAAGATGGAGGCATCTTCCAGTGTTGCCACTAATTCACCCATCTCATTGGAAACAGAAAAGATAGGTACCACTGATAACTTCATTGATTTATCAGTTCCCCAAAAGAAAGAAACACATGAAATTGAGACTACAGAGGTTCTTAGAAGATCATCTAGGAATGTCAGTCCACAAGAAAAAGAAATAAAGGTGAAGAGGAAGAAAAAGGAAGAAAAGGTTATAGAAAAAGAGGAAGAGAAAATGGTTCAAAAGAATCCACAAATGTTGTGGAAACCTAATATGAAATTAGTATAGAAGAGGGTTATCCAAGATGGAAATTTAGCATCTATAAAAAGATACTATATTGAGAGATATAGCCCTAAGGATCAAAAGATCATTGAGGACACTATCATTGAGCACTTGTTAGTTTTCAAAAAGAATTTGTTGGAAGTTGAATCTAGTGTTCCCAAAGAACTATACAACAAGCTAGAAATCAGAAAATAGTTAGCACATTCAGAGGATGAGAACATAAGAAACAAACAATTGATGATATGTTGCCTATTGTGTCTATTCATGAAAGAGAAAGAATCATAAAAGCACTAAAACCTTTTTTAAGAACAAAGACTAGACTAGTCAAAATCATGGCTAGAAGATATGATGAAGTAATTGAAGATACCCAAAAGGCATTAAATAAAGTTTTAATGCAAAATATGCCTAAAAGGGAGTCATCACCTAAGATTGCTAAGCCTATGTCCTTGGGTTTAGGAGAGAGTTCACAAATAGTGGATAAGAGTGCTCAAGTCAGCTTGCAACCAGACTTCTTTGTCACTAGTGTCCCTGTTAGCCTTGACACTTCTCAGGTTATAAATGATCCATTCATGGACAAGATGGATAATGAAATGGAAGTCAAAGATCAGGAACATACAAAAGAGAAGAAATCAAAATAAAAATAAGCAGAAAAATTACAGGAGAAGGAGTTACAACAAGAAGGACATAAAAAAAAACAACCTAAGGTAGAAGAGACCATTGAAATCAGACTCGATTCATCTCTATTATTAGAAAGTGTTTCCAAACTAGTAAGTTATGATGTGGATAGCATGGATGAAGATGATCTGATGAGACTCTCATTCATGGCATTTTCTAAAGAGAAGGAGAGATCTACCCAGAAAGGAGACAAAAGAGCCAAGATAATGGGTAGGGTAGTAGAAATAGTAAACAAGCTACTACCCTCTCCAATTATCCTAAAAGACAAGGATGAAATTGAGAATCTCGGTATAGTACTAGATAGCTTTGATAGTCACTTTGACTCATTGCTAAAAGCAACAGAGGAGCAAGCTGAAAGAAAATTCTTGGAGAATAAGTTAAGTGAAGTTCATAAGTCCATCTCATGGGACTTAGACATTCTTAAGGCTACCACTCTCAAAGCCAAGAGCTATGTGGCACAAGGCAGGAAACTATATAGCCATTGCATAAAATCCCTGCAGATATTTGAAAAAATTTGAGGAGGCCATAGAAAAAGATAGGGTCATTCTTGACAAAATAATGGACAGTTGTGAGTCATCTTCACAAACTGTGGAATAAATTGACAAGGAGACATCCAGGTTATTAGAGAAAATAAGGTTACTGGAAATGGAGAAAGGGAGAGTTGCAGATAGATTTGGTTTGTTAAGACACATATTAACTCCCAAGCTCTCAATATTGGAGACTCATCTCTTTGAGATGATAAAGGTTGAAAGTTCAATGACAGTATCTACTCTCACTAAGCTTAAGGCAGCAGAGACAACATCATATGCACTGAATGGGTTAATCCATGTCAGTGAGCTACTAATAAGTCCATGGATTGAGGAGATTAAGAACTTGGAAATATATTTCCATGATGTCTTAAATTTGGTAAGCATGAACTAGACCACCTATGCTTTAGTTTTGAAATTTTGAGAATAACCTTTACCATTGATGTTAAAGGGAGAGGAAGAAAAAGAGAAGAGAGAAGGAAAAGAAGAGAAGTGCTTTGTGACACTTAGTCATTTTTCTAAGTGTTTCCATCAATGCCAAAGGGAGAGATTGTTGGCATGTCATGTTTTGGAGTACTAGAAATCTTCTAAGGGTTGTCATTTATGGCAACACTTATGATAGTATGATCGCATGTTGTGGAGATTGGCACTAGATTCATAGTCATGAAAAAGACTAAGTCTAGAATCAGGAAAATAGGGTACAGTGCCATAGTTTTGGATAGCGATGAAGACATACAAGGTATTATGGCTTGCAAAGTTAACTAGAGGTATTTTGGGATATGTAAATTCATTAGTTAAGATTGCATGAGTTTTGGATAGCCGGTGTGTAAGATATAGTGTTCGAAAGGTGTGTGAAGATAGTAAAATAGTATACAGGGTACATAAATAGTTGCAAAGATTAAGAAAAGCATAATGGATATGGTAACATGCTAAGACTTGTAAATAAAGTATAATGTTGAATCTTTGGTGATATAAGAGTGCTGACTCCATATATATCATTTTCATAAGTTTCTATTATGTTTTGTATAACAATTGTGGAGCCGACTGGAAGGCTAATTTTGTATAAATATAGATTGCTCTTGTGAAAGAAAATATGTGGATGATTTTGATATGAAAAGTTTGTGAATAGAATAGAAAAAGTCATATGTGAGATCAGTAAGAGGCTGAGCTATAATTGGAACTATCTAAGCAAGATAAGTGCTTGTATTGTTCCCTTTTTGAAAACTATTTTGGGACAATTTTGATTGTAAGAGTAGTGTGCTCACCACCTTTAACTAGGTGTTTTGTATGACCCTAACAGAGTTTTTGTAATCCTCTAACAAGGAAATGTACTATGTAATAATCAGCTCATAACAGGGCTATGACTCCTAACAGGGATATTATATTTTATTACATATTTTTGGGTACCATCCCCATCGGGGTTTTCCCTTTAACTAGGGTTTCCTTGAGAAAAAATATGGTGTCATGAGTAATGTGTTATGCTTATCTATTCTTTCATTTCTACATTACTTTGGATTGTTTATAATTGTTTGAAGTTAAAATCAAAGTTCTGTAATAATGATTCACCCCCCCTCTTAGCATTACCTAATCCTAACAATAACTTATTCCGTACATGTCGTAAAAACTTGCACTCTTAGGTGAGTCTTCAATATGCATCATAGTATCCATGTTCAAGTGCACAAGCATTGAACTTACTTCTATTGATGTCACCAATCAAAACTATCTCTGGTTAACTAGGAAAATATTGCTTACACTTAAACAATTTTGCTCTGCGCTCTTTCATACTTTCTCTTTGTCACATGTGGTCTTCATGTAGATCATATGTTTCCATAATGACAACATCTAGATATCTAACTCAGCCAAATTTCCAACAATCTCCCCCTTTTCCATTGGTGGCAACATATGAGAAAATTGGTTAAGTCTAAAAAAATTTCAAAACTCAAAATTTGTGGCCATAACAAAACTTATATCTTCACTATCCTTATAACTTCATCTATCTTATCAATTGTCTATACTCCCCCTAGGAGTATACTTCCTTATCATATATACATCAATTTTCTACTATCACTCCCCCTTTGACAACAATGACAAAAAAAAGGGTGCCAAGTTGTGTTCTCAAAAATTGTTTACCTTCATTCAAAATTGCAGAGCCAGTAGGCTTGCAACAAAATCTGTAAAGTTCACTTTTATGCTCTCTATTTCTTTCTCCCATGCCTTCATAATGGTCTCTACAACACTGAGTAGTGCACACAAACCATAAGATGCAATCTCACATGCTTGGATATTTACAAAGTTAAACTTTTCATAAGATGTCTTTGATGAAAGACATTCTTCCAACTGTCCTTCAATGATATTTATCTTTATTGAAATGTGATCTCTTAGAAGAGTGAATCTTTTTAGTTTCTTATCCTTTTCATCATTAAGAATCCTTATTTCATCATTTATTTTACTGATTCTTTTCTTAATGTCTAGTATTTTTGCATTGGGGCTGGTTAATAGATTTACTTCTGACTGAATTTTAGCCTCTTTTGCTCTTATCTTCTCAGTCACTTCTGATACATGGTTCTCTTTATTTGTACACTATATATATAGTGATTTTCCTCTATCCAAATTCCTTCTCAAATATTTTATGCACACATCCAAATTATTGATATCATTCCTGATATTTTGACTTATGTCAAGAAACATTTTGGCCTCATAGGTTGCCTGAGCCTTCACTGTAGCAATGTCTGACAAATTAGTGAATTCATTGTCAAATGTCTTCATCACTTCACTAGATTTAATTTATGAATCTATCTCTATTACTTGATTGGTCACAACACTCTATAATTTCCCTATTACTTCCTGCAATAATCCTTCAAGTCTTTTCACCTTCTTGTTCTTTCCAATTATCTTGTTCAGGGATGAGATCAACTCCATTTGATCATCATCATCAACTTCTTTTCCAATATCAACAAAAATAGATTCAATCTATGGTTTCTTTGCTACAATCTTAGGGCTAGGACTAATTTCCACTTTTCTTGGTGTTTCTTTCTATCCTTGAATCTCTGTATTAACTTGAATTTCTTCTTGTTTCTCTTCTTTCCTTATTTCATTCCTTTCTTCTTCAATTAACCTATCCTGCTCTTCCAAAGCCAAATTGTCAAAAATGTTCTCTAGGTTACTAAAAGGATTATCATCAATGTTTAGTGTGATATTGATTCCTTCCACATTCATTGATTCATCTTCAATGTTAATTGATGGTGGTGGAGAGGGACTCTTCTTATGCTCAGCTTCCATAGGTTTTTCTGCTACACTAGACTACTTACCAACACTTGATATCATTACCTTCACAACTGCCTACTCAATTTCCTTATTAATTTCCACATAATTACCTCCCATTATTAGAATTGTCCTCTTTTTGTCCTTAGAAGTGTACCAAGTTCTTTCATGATTTCTTTAAAGTTGTCTTCATCTCTAATTTCACAGAGCTTTCTTACAAAGTTCTCTATGGTTTTGTTATCTTCTTCAGCCGCTCTCTTCTTCTTGTTAACCAATTTCTCAAATAAATTGTTGGGTATCTTTCCTTGAATTGTATCAAACTTCTTGTCTACTAGAATCATATGTCTCACAATTGCATTTTCCAAAGTTAATCTCTCATAATAGTTATAGAGATCACAATACTTGTTCATCTTTGAAAAATCTCCATCATTGATGATTTGATCATTTACTTTCTCAATCTTAGGCTTCCACTTCTTTTTAACGTCTGTATCCTCATCATCTTTAATTTCTGCTACTTTCCTTGGCACTGGGGAACTATTTTCTTCTGTCTCTTACCTAGTCCAGTGGCTATTTCCTTTACTCTCTTTCCTAGTGGAGTGGAGGAGGAACTTGTAGACTTCCTAATTTCTTGTTCCTTCTCAAATTTCTCTACTTTTACTACATGCTACAAATTTCCAGTCTCAACTGCAACTACTAATAGGGGTGGAACAAAAAAAACTTCCTTTTGTCCAATATCTCTAAATGTTGATGCTGTATTCTTTGCAATTACAAATTACTATTATGTCATACCTTTGTCCTTTATAATTTTCTTTATAGTGCTTTCCACTCTCTTCTTAGATAGCTTTTCTTCTTGAATAGACTTTGCAGAGTTGAAATTCTCCTCATAAGTCCCAAATCTGTTGTTGTGTACATCCAACTTACATTTCAACATGTTAGAAAGTAAAGATCCCCAAGATAACTGAGAGGGGGGGGGTGAATCAGTTATCTAATAATTTATCCATTCAATAGCTTTAAACAATATGATCAATGTACTGATCAACCATAGAAAGATAATCATACACAATTGCACAATAACATAAGATATGTTAACTAGGGAACCTCTTGAAAAGAGTAAACCCTGGTGGGAATGATGCCCACAAAATGATGACTAATATGAAAGTTCCTTGTTAGAGGATGGACCCTATTAGGAGTCTTATGAAATACATTCAGTACATATAAATCCCTGTTAGGAGATTTTGAATCCCTATTAAAAGATTCTAAACCGATTAAGAGTTTAGGGAAGATAGAAGGACCCACTGCCCAAACAGCTTCAAGGCAAGATCTCTGAACCCATTATCTAAAAGGTCTTAGAATTATTCAATAGAATAATATGAAATATATTACCTCCTTCACACTATGCCAAAACTGCACTCTCTGCTACACAAGATCACAATTCTAGATCTCTGTACTCACAAATCTTCCTTCATCACTGAATTAGCTCTTTTCTTCACTTCATGCATATATTCATATCTCACTCTTCATAGTACACATTACAATAAGGAAAAAATTCCTTCTTATATTCCAAACTCAAATAATTACAAATGAGTCGGTCCTCAATTACAAAATAATAAATTCTACGTGCTACACACAGAATTCACAAAAAAACTGTCAGCTTCCAGATGCTGTAACTTTGTCCAAACATATCCTCAAAGTTTTCACTATGAACCACATCATCATTAATGAGTCTCCAACATCCCTTTAACTACACAAAATTAGATTCCATCCCAGCTAAGAGATATCCTCTGATTTCTGAACATCGCTACATAGAAACTCTGTCTAAACACTGCTTTCACCAAAATGCTCATAACTCTTACAAATGAATGAATTTATTTTTCCACTATTAACCATATGTTAATAACACAACAAAGAACATACCATCAACTATGCAAAATCTAATCTGCAATACAACATGTGCGCAAAACAAAGCTCTACTTGCTTTCCTGCTAATATCTAAAATATCACTGTGTTGACATTAATGACAATCCAAGTCATGAATGCAACAACAGCTGCTACAGAATGATTGCCAAAACACTTTTCATTCATTCCTAACAATCTCCCCCATTGGCATTGATGGCAACATAGATGAAAAACATCCAATGTTCCAAAAATCCAATATTGCAACATCACTACAAAATATCAAATTAAATCTTGCTTCATTTTCCTATTCAGCTCTCTCATACAATCCACAATGTTTTTCATGTATATCTCTCCCCCATTGACATCAATGATAGAAATTCTTTCACTAAGTCAACAACAACTTAATGTCAAAAGACACTTTTTAGAAGAATACAATAACAAGAGTCCTCATGACTCAGCTCATAAACTCCCCCATAGAGGAAGTTCCAACATCCAATCCAGAAGAAAGATAGGGCTCATATACCAATGGACGGATGCAATCATCTACATCAATTCTCAAAAATAGGTTGGGGCATAACCCCAAGCATACCTCTTAGATACACAAATGTATCCTTAGGTAAAGGCTTTGTAAATATATCTGCTATCTGCTCCTTTTTACTTATGTACTCCAATCTTACTTCTTTTTCCGCAACTTTCTCTCTTACAACATGATACTTGATCTCAATATGTTTAGTCTTAGAATGTAAAACAAGATTTTTTGACATACTCACTATACTGGTGTTATCACAATGTATAACAATAGGCTCATCAAACTTTATTCCAATATCTTTCAACATCTGCTTCATCCAAATAATCTGATTACAATTATTTGCTGCTGCAACGTATTCTACTTTTGTTGTTCTTTGTGAAGTATAATTCTGCTTCTTACTTAGCCAAGAGACCAATTTTTCTCCAAAAAAAAAGGCTCCACCACTGGTGCTTTTCTTGTCATCAACGCTGCCTCCCCAATTTGCATCAATATAGGCACATAAAGTAAAATCATCAGAATTCTCATACCATAATCCATAATCCATTATTCCTTTCATATATCTCAGTATCCTGTTTAGTGCTACATAATGTGATTCTCTACGTTCTGCTTGAAATCTTGCTACAATCCCCACTGAATGTGCTATATCAGGTCTTGTATGTGTCAAGTACTGCAATCCTCCAATCATAGATCTGTACTTTTTCTGCTGAACTGCTGGTGTCTCATCTTTGCTGGATAACTTATGTCTGGTTACCATAGGTGTCCCAACAGGTTTAGAATCTTCCATTCCAAATCTTTTCAATAATTCATTTAAATACTTAGTCTGACTTACAAATATACCTTCCTTACTTTGTGTTATCTGTAATCCCAAAAAATATTTCATTTCTCCAATCATGCTCATCTCAAATTCAGTCTTGATTTCATCTGCAAATTTGTCACTAGCTTCATCTTCTCCTCCAAAGATAATATTATCAACAAATATAGCTATAACCAACAAACCATTCTCAATTTCTTTTGTGTATAAGTTACTATCTGCTGTTCCTTTTATAAATCCCAATTTCAATAAATACTTATCCAATCTTGCATACCAAGTTCTAGGTGCTTGTTTTAATCCATATAAAGCTTTCTTTAACTTACATACCATATCTCCTTCTTGTGTCAAAGGAAAACCTTCAGGCTGCTCAATGTAGACTTCTTCTTCCAATTCACCATTCAAAAATGCTGACTTCACATCCATCTGATACACTTTGAATTTCTTGTAAGTTGCATATGCTAGAAACATTCTCACTACTTCAAGTCTGGCCACAGGTGCAAAAGTTTCTTCATAGTCAATTCCTTCTTGTTGTGAATATCCTTTACATACCAATCTTGCTTTGTTTCTTATCACTTCTCCTTGTTCATTCATCTTGTTTCTAAATACCCACTTTGTTCCAATCACATTCTTATCTTTAGGTCTAGGGACCAATTCCCATGTCTTGTTCTTTTCAATCTACTCTAGTTCTTCTTTCATAGCATTGATCCAATGTTCATCTTCACAAGCTTCATTAGTAGTCTTAGGTTCAATTTGAGAAATCAAACATAAATGTACCTTATTTTGAGTCAAAACTCCTCTATCTAAACTTCCAATAACTTTCTCAATAGGGTGATGTCTTGAAGTATACCTGTTAGGTGTCATAGTTACTAATCTTTTTCTGACTGTAGATTCTTCTCTTCTTTCTTCTATGTTTTCTTCTCTATCTTCTTCAGTATGACTTTCATTCAGCAAATCACTGTTAGTTTCAAAAAATAATTCTGCATTTTCAATGTTAGGCTGAGGTTGTGCTTCTCCATCAGATTCATAATCAAGCATTCTTTCCTGAATTTTAAATTTCTCATCAACTTTTACATTTGCACTTTCAACAATAATCTTAGTTCTTTTGTTATAACATCTATATGCTTTGCTTTTTAAAGAATATCCAAGAAATATTCCTTCATCACTTCTAGGATCAAACTTTCCTACATTATCATCTCTCTTTATATAACATTTACTTCCAAAAATTCTAAAATACTTAACTGAGGGTGTATGTCCAAACCATAATTCATAAGGTGTCTTGTTTGTATCTACTCTGATTTGTACTCTCTTCATAGTGTATACTGCTGTGTTCACTGCTTCTCTCCAAAAAGTTTTAGCCAAATCATTTTCAAACAACATAGATCTTGCTACTTCAGTTATTGACCTGTTCCTTTTTTCTGCAATACCATTTTGTTCTGGTGTTTTAGGGGCTGAAAGTTGTCTCTTAATATCATTCATTTAACAAAAGGTGTTAAACTCTCTAGATGTAAATTCACCACCTCTATCAGATCTTAGACACTTAATCTTCATTCTAGATTCATTCTCAAATTTTCTTTTCATGATCTTAAACTTATCAAATGCTTTAGATTTTTCTTTCAAAAATGAAATCCACATCATTCTTGTAAAATCATCAACAAAAATTATAAAATACCTTTCACCATAGAATCCTCTAGTCCTAGTAGGACCACTCAAGTCTATATGAACAATCTCCAACTTCTCTGCCGATGTGAACTTCTTATTGGGAAATGAACTCCTTTTCTACTTTTCCATCATACATTCTTTGCAAATCATGTTAGTAGGTTTCATAATTCTAGGTAAATCTCTTACTGCAAGTGTAGTGCTCACCTTGACAATATTATCAAAGTTTATATGACAAAACCTTTTATGCCATAACCAACTGTCATCAATCCTAGTTATCAAACATGTCATCTTAGTGGGATTCAACTGAAATACATTACCTCTGGTTTTGGATCCTTTTCCAATCAAATTTCCATCTTTATCTTTTATCACACAAGTTTTCTCAGAAAACCAAACTTGATAACCCTTATTAGCCAATTGTCCAATGCTTAGTAGATTATGTCTTAGTCCATCAACAAAGTAAACATCATCAGTGTTAGTCTTTCCATCAAGAGTAATAGATCCTATACCCTTAATCAAACAAGGTGCATTGTTACCAACCCTAACAATTGCTACATCATAATTATCTAACTTAAAAAACTTTCTTTTATCTCCAATCATATGATGTGAACAACCACTATCTATAATCCAAGCAAATTTCTTTTCAAGTTGTGAAACTAATGCTTTTCCACCCCTTTTATCAGATTCAGAACTTTTTTCTTTAATTGCTACAAATCCTATTTCCTCAAAGTTATCATTATCACTGTCACTTAAATGGTTTTCAATTCCTACTTCAAAATCTTCATCATTTGCATAATAACATTCTTTAGATCTCCTAGGTTTAAAGTTTCTTCTATACTTCTTAACTCTTTTAGGACATTTAGATACAAAATGACCATATTCTTGACAAGTCCAATGTTTAAAGATTTTCTTACCATCTGGTTCTCTTTTTACAAGTAATGCAATACCTTCTTCAATCTTCTTATTTTCCTCAGATCTGCTACTGCTGGCATAATCTCCATTCACACTAGTACTTCTTGTAGGTCTAATGCTAAGAGAACTGAATGCTGTTTCCATTCTAGGTAGCTCTCCTGATAATCTCAAGTTCATCTCTACTATTTCTAATCTTCCAAGAAGAGTCTCTCTTGAAAAGTTTGATGTACAAGGTATCACTTGTTCAATCATCTACATTGTCTGCTTGAATACTGGTGTCAAAGTTCTCAGAATTTTCCATATCACTTCATTCTCTATCTTATCACCTCCACAAGACTTTATTCCTATCACAATCTCAGACATCCTACCAATATAGCTTCTAATAGATTCATCTTCCATCATTCTAATATCTTCAAATGCACAAATCCAATTATGTAATCTAGCCTTCTTTGCATGTTCATCACCTTCAAAAGTAGAATGTAAAGCTTTCCAAATTGCATGAGATGTTTTCAAACATCTTACCTGACTATATTCATTCTCTGGTAGTGCTGACAAAAGTGCTTCTCTTGCAAGTATGTTACACATGAATAGATCTAGTTCATCTTTAGTTCCTACCTCTAGATTGTCTTCCTCAATGATAGTCTTCTCATTCTTTGTAATCAACCAATAACTTGGTCCTAAACACAATAGATGTGTGTTCATCTTTTCTTTCCAGCTATCAAAATTTATTCCATAAACTTAGGGCTTTCTTTTCTGAAATTCACCATGGATCTCCTTAAGTTGTTAAACTTTTCTTTCAAGGACCTACTGCTCTGATACCGATTGTTAGAAAGTAAAGATCCCCAAGATAACTGAGAGGGGGGGGGGTGAATCAGTTATCTGATAATTTATCCATTCAACATCTTTAAACAATATAGTCAATGTACTGATCAACCATAGAAAGATAATCATACACAATTGCACAATAACACAAGATATGTTAACTAGGGAACCTCTTGAAAAGAGTAAACCCTGGTGGGAATGATGCCCACAAAATGATGGACTAATATGAAAGTTCCTTGTTAGAGGATGGACCCTGTTAGGAGTCTTATGAAATACATTTAGTACATATAAATCTCTTTTAGGAGATTTTGAATCGTTGTTAAAAGATTCTAACCCGGTTAAGAGTTTATGGAAGACAAAAGGACCCACTGCCCAAACAGCTTCAAGGCAAGATCTCTGAACCCACTGTCCAAAATATCTTAGAATTATTCAATAGAATAATATGAAATATATTACCTCCTTCACACTGTGCCAAAACTGCACTCTCTGCTACACAAGATCACAATTCTAGATCTCTGTACTCACAAATCTTCCTTCATCAGTGAATTAGCACTTTTCTTCACTTCATGCATATATTCGCATCTCACTCTTCATAGTACACATTACAATAAGGAAAAAATTTCTTCTTATATACCAAACTCAAATAATTACAAATGAGTTGGTCCTCAATTACAAAATAATAAATTCTACACGCTACACATAGAATTCACGTAAAACTGTCGGCTTCCAAATGATGTAACTTTCTCCAAACATATCCTCAAAGTTTGTGCTATAAACCACATCATCATTAATGAGTCTCCAACATCCCTTTAACTACAAAAAATCAGATTCCATCCCAGCTAAGAGATATCCTCTGATTTCCGAACATCGCTACATAGAAACACTGTCTAAACACTACTTTCACCAAAATGCTCATAACTCTTACAAATGAATGAATTTATTTTTGCATTGTTAACCATATGTTAATAACACACCAAAGAACATACCATCAAATACAAAAAATCCAATCTACAATGCAACATGTGCGCAAAACAAAACTGTACCTGCTTTCCTACTAATATCTAGAATATCACTGTGTTGACATCAATGACAATCCAAGTCATGAATGCAACAACAACTACTATAGAATGACTACCAAAACACTTTGCATTCATTCCTAACACAACAATCTATTTACATATTCTTCTGCTTCAACCTTAAAATTTTTATAACCAAGAGGGTCTATAAATTCTACTCTAGGTTTGACTGCTTCAATGAATGTAAAGTCAGTGTCAACCATAAAGCATACTTCATTCTTATATTTCTCAACTATAGCCTATGGAATTCTTGATCTATTCTTCATGAAGTTTAGAAATGTTTTTATTACCAAAGTTGTACTTTCATTGACCTTGTCTATAGGGTGTCTCCTATATAATCTGTTGATTCTTTGCATTGTGATCTTGTCATCATTCCAATCTTCACCAATAGTGTATGGAAATCTTCTTAATAAATGGAAAAACATATAAGTGATGAGGGATGAGAATCTGAATTGAGAGTTCTTTGTCTTCTTAATCTTTTCTAGGTTCTCAAATAACTGAATCCTCAAAATTTCACACATATCCACTTGCACTTTATCAACACACATTAAATAAGTTGCATGAATCATACCAGCTTCCATATCATCTTCTCTAGAGTTGGCACAAAACTTAGATGTTAATATCTTGCATAAATATATAACATCATCTTGTTGAATCTTACTAATCACTATTCCTCTACCATTGTAGGATGACTTAGTATTATCCAGTACTATTTTTCAGATGTTCTTCTCATTTAATGGTATAGCTCTAGATTTTGACAAACCAGTTACAACATGGATTAGGTCTGTTGTTATATCAATCACTCTGTCATCTAACCAAAACTTCCCATTATGAATTCTACTCAAAATTATCTTGGTGCATTCTTCATCATCAAATTCATATTGTAGTGAATACTTTATGATTTCATTATCATTCAAATTTTCAAACCCCACTTTGAGTGACATATCTTGATTATAAAGCTTCTCATATTCCTTAGTAAAATCACTCTCACTGAGGGTTTCAAGCTTGCATCCCAAATATCTTCTAACATTCTCCAAGGGTTCTACTAGTTCCCTTTTAATCTTAGGTTTGATCTTATCTCTTATATTGTGAACCGATGAAACATCCATATCTTCTACAAATTCTCTAACTGACTGATAGATTTGCTTAGGAAAATACCTTAATTCCATGATTTAGGGCTTTGTGCAAATCCGACAAGAAGTTCTTTCACCAAATCCTTGCAAACTACTTTCAATCACTACTATTTCAATCTCATTTGCATTTGTATTCACCTTAATGGTCAAACAATACCGATCATAAGCTTTTAAATTTTTGAATCTCACAAGATTCTAACAGTGCATTCAATTCTTTTGCCACTTCTTTCCAAAAAGATGTTCCTGCTTTCCTGCAAAACCTAAAACTTCTTGTGAACTCACATAAATTCATATTAGCTCATGCGCTCTTAACCATAGCATCATTACATCATATACTACCTTACATTAACTACACAAGACTCAATTCATCCTATACTAACTTCTACACTATCCTAAGTTCCTATTCTAATGCATTCTTCATGAATTAAGTACTTTGAGATGGGTTAGGAAGAGATTCACTCTTACCATTTGATACTTCACCTTTCTGATTACCTTCAATACTGAATGTGTCTCCTTGATCTGTGGCTTTAACAAAATTCACTTCTTCTAAATTACTACAACAACCTCTTTGACTGTTGTTTGCATTCTCATTTCTCCTTGTATGATTTCTAGGATTAGGGTTTCTCATATTGTTCATTCTACAAAACCTTGTTGTATGACCAAATTTTTTGCATATCTGACAAACTACTCCATTGTTCCCATATCTCGGTCTAGTCTGGTTGATTTGTGATTTGCAATTCCTGGCAATGTGTCCAACCTTGTTGCATCTATAACATACTACTCCATTTCTTCTTTTCTCATCTTTAGTAGGTTTCTTATCTACATGATTAGTATCTCTAAACATTCTACTACTATTATTATTATCATTAAATTTAGGCTTCTTACATTCAATAGCTCTATGTCCAAAGCCATGACAATTATAACAATAACCATTAAGAGGTTTAAATTGCTTACCTGTACAATCTTTCTTCATATGACCAAAAGTGTTACATGTAAAACATCTACCTTTAAATTCTCTCTGCGTACCTTTAGGTGATTCTTCTTGTTTAGGTGTTTTTTCTTCTTTAGGTGTTTCTTTAGATTTATCAACTTCATCAGATTTCTTTTCTTCTATGCTTTCAGGAACTTTCATATCTAGTTCCTTGTTTTCTTCATTTACCTTAGATGAGTTAAATCCAAGACCAGTTTTATCATAGAATGGCTTTTGATAAGACATTTGTTCATTAATCTTCTCACTAGTGGAATATAGTCTCTCAAGTTGTTGCTTGGATTGAGTCAGTTCACCTTTCACAATTGCATTGTACTTTTCAAGTTCAACATACTACAATTTGGTTTTGTCAAGTTCAGATGTCACTTTACAAAGTTTAGATTTCAGATCTTCTTTCTTAGATTTTAGATTTTCATTCTTGGATTTCAGATTTTCTTCATTCTTGTTGTTTCCATCTTTCAAACTCAATTTCAGATTTACTATCTTTAATTCATGTTTAAGGATCTCATTTTCTTTTTCCAAATTATTATCACAATCTTCAATTTGAATTGTAGATTCCTTTTCTATTTTAAGTTCTTCCAGCTTCTTTTTTAGCTTCTCAATGAGGTTCTTTGCATCATCATATTTTCCTTTTAGAGTATCTCTTTCTTCAGTAAGTATATCAATCTGTTCATAAGCTTCTTCAATATTCATCTGTAGCTGATCCATATCCATAGAGATCTTACTCAGGCTGCTAGGATTTTTCTGAATGATTCATTTTCAAGTAACTAAGCTCTGATACTAATTGTTAGAAATAGGGAATACTAAGAGTGGGGGGGGTGAATCAGTATTCTACAAACTTTTACTTTTTCCCAATTATGGATATAACAGATTATCTTTATGCTTGCATAATAGTTTAAACTAAAGAACATGCATAGCAATAAAGAAAATGAACTTATAACACATTATTTGTTCTTGAGGAAACCCTGGCCAAGGGAAAACCCCAGTGGGGATGGGACCCACAAAGATCCACTAATCAAAAGTATCATGTTAAGGATGTTGACCTTGTTAGGAGCCTGTTACATATATATAGTGTCTCAGTCCTGATTAAGGGATTTTAGACCTTGTTAGAATTCTCAACCTTGCTAAGAGTTGGTAGTACAAAATGGAATGATTACAAGATGAGCCCACTACCCAAACATGTAATTTATAATAATTCTTGATTACAAAAATAGGGCAAGGTACATAACCTTATATTGCTTGCTTGTCTTTCACAACTTCACATCAATATCTTTCACATTCATATGTTCAATTTCTTTTTTCATCTATTACATTCTACTTCTTTGCATTAGATATGTCTTACATTTATACAAGTTATTAAGAATAATAACTTTTACAATTGGCTTTAATAAACATAAAGAACTTTACAAAATATGTTTTAGTATGCGCTGCCCAAGGGTTAACATCTAGAATGTCATCCCTTTATATGATTAAGACATTATTTTGATAAATAAAATAATCCCTTAACTCTTTACCAATTCTGTCTTCTATTCTATCCTATTAGCTTCAGCTTTGTTCCTGTAATACTACAATAACTTCTTCCATACATGTCATACAGACTTTTTCTCTTAGGTGAGTCTTCAATATGAATCATTGTATCCATGTGGAAGTGCGTAAGAACTAAAATCACTTCTATCGACATCACCAATCAAAATTGTCTCCGATTACACTGGGAAAATACTGCTTACACTTAGACAATTTTACTCTGCGCTCTGTCATACTTGCTCTCTATCATATGTGGTCTTCATGTAGATCATATGTTTCCATAATGACAACATCTAGATATCTAACTCAACCAAATTGCCAGCACAGTAAAGGTAGAGCGAATTCTCCAATTCCAGATAGATGAAGTTTCATTCAACTTTGCCATGTACTAAAGTTTTCCTTCTTCATCTTCGACACTTCCCTCTTATACATCTTGTAAACTTTCTGCTAAGTCCTTAAAACTCTATTCCAAGCAACCAGTGCTTTGATACTAATTGTTAGAATAACTGAGAGGCAGGTTGAATTATTTAGATAAGTTACAGGCCCAAAAACAAAGATGTAACACTTAAAATAATTCCAATAAATTCTACAGCTTGGTAACATAAACTATTAAATTATCTGTGCCTTTTACCGATTACTAGTTAACTAACTCACTATGATTACCAACCAAATCAAATATGTAGTATGTAAAGTATGATAATAAAACAATCATCACAAAAACACATAACACAATGATTTAATGTGGAAACCCTGGTAAGGTAAAAACCACCTGGGACCGGTAACCCAAAATAATTTTCACTCTTCTGGAGTGAGCTCGGTGAAGAGCCAACCCTATTAAAGGTTACAAACACACTGTTAGGTGTGACCTTGTTAGAGGATTTAAGACTAACAGTTAACTTTCAACCAACATTCACTATGGGGTCAATAAGATAACAATGTACATTCCTTGAATGACATAGGGGCATAACATAAGACAGTTAAGTCCACTCAAGTAGGAGGTTTTCTGTGATCAATGGTTAAACTAAAATAGTAGTTGATCTGATTACAATACAACTTAACTTACAAATGTTTAGATCTATTCTAAGCCCATACAAATCCTCTGATCAATATTTTAATTCACTTCCTCAACTTACTTTTACTCGGTAATAGCTCTCTAATGCTCGGTTCTGTTCTGTAGTTTGGTTCTCCTTCAACCAGTCTAATCAGGCATGCATGAAACTATGTTCACATGAAATCTCTATAGTGTTCCTTCTTCTTGTATAGTTTCATAAAGAAACTCATATCTCTTATATAGACAGATAAACCAGTTTCATATCAACCATTAGATTTTGCCACTTATTCTTCTTCATTGATTTTGCCTCTTAAACCTTCCTCAATAGTTGTGTCCATAGCATGTTTCGATTCCATCCTTTAGATCTTCTTCTAATTTTTTCATCTGTAGATCTCATAACAAACATTATCCTCAATCTTGAAATCATAACAATTTCCAGCTCATCAAATTTTGTTAGCTGAACTAAGCAGTTAATACTTTCATCCATACTCGGTTAACAAGGAAATGCGTCAGAAAACAAAAGCTCAGTTAATACTATCACTTAGTATGCACTACATTGGCTTGGTGTATATTGAAGTGCTTCATTTACCAACCACATTGCCTTGTATAATTTTTCTTCCTTCTACATAGTAGATTAATGCAACATAATCAAGTCAATAATATGAGATCATAGACTCATCAATAAGTTACCCAAAGTATTCCTTATCCTCATCTATCATATGCATCTCTCACCATGTATATATCTTAGCTCTTCATACTTTCTCTCCTTTTTACAAATGTTTAGATGTTTGTAACTAACATGATAGGTACTGTCAAAACTAGTTGACATCAATGACAACATAATGACTAGTTTAATTATCTTGCATATACTTTCAGTAACTCGGTGATCTCTAATCACTAATCTTCAAGTCATTCATGTCTTCAATTAGTTATAGTTTATTAGTGTACTCATCCCAGTACAATTTTGATTCATTAAACTTTTAAATTCTTTGGGAAGTCAAGGGCATGCACCAACCCTCACTCAACAACCTTCTAGTGTTCAACCTTCAACACCCTCTTGCTAGACAATTTATCACATGTTCCTCTAATCTCATAGTCTCCAATCTCTCTAATTTTACACATGTAGCATGTGCAAAAGTCATTGATCAACAAAACCTTCAGAGGGATAGATGATAGGGCTCCAGTAATATCTCCCAATATTGCACTCTCAGGGATGGCTTGGAAGTTTTGTAGCTTACATGTGTCGTTCCTTACAAGTTGAACAATAAAAAATTCCTTCCCTTGCTTCTTCACTACAGTTGATGATGAATATGCCATTTCTTCAAATTCAAGGATTCAATTTATAAAATAAATAACTTGGAAAAATACCTTGCACAAATAGTTCTCAGATATTTTACTGACAGAACACTATGAAGATTTATGCAAATCATGCTTAGCACAAATCACTATGGTTAATCACTCTTGAACCACTCTGAAAATTTCTCAAATCTTTGGTGAAGTGAGAATAAATGGTAACTTCCTGCTTTATAGACTTCAAATGGTTGGATTAGGTCTTAATTAATGACTTGTACACTTTCTAGGTAAGATACAATTATGTCAGCAATCTCATGTCAACATGGTTAACATAAGCTTAGTCGATACTACCATTCAGTTATGACTTGGTGTACATCATATCTCAGTGATTATAGGAGGTCGGAAAACACTAGTGACTCAGTCACTAGGCTAAAATATAGATGCTTGACATCAAATATACAATGTATCTCTTTACTCAAATTTTTCCTAATGCAGCTTGATCTATGAAGATATGGACCTTATGTTATCAAATATTAGGAACTAATGTAAAATAAAACATTATAAGATTTAGTTCCACACATACCTCCTTCACTTAGTTTGAAGTAGTGTGATCACCTAATCCATTGGATTGGGTGACCTCGGGTTCACTGGCTCAACTACTGCTTGCTTCCTCTTTCTTTGTCCATGTCTTGTTCATCTGATTTCTCATCTGGTCAATAGTTTCTTCATTCTTGCTTTGTTCATGGTTCGGTATATGTGTTTTGTAGTCATTCTTTAAGTGACCAATCTTATTGCATTTATAACATACCATACTTCCACTCATCCAACTCTTGGATTTGCCTCTGAAATGTGTCTTTAAATAGTTTTATCTAGTATGTTCATACTTTCTATAGTAATGACAACTATACCATGTATTGTAGTCCCAATTGTATGTATTACCCTTCTTAGGTGCCTTGGTCTATTGATTGGATGTCCGCTTAGCTTTGGATCTACACTCATATGCTCTATGTCCATATTTCTAACATTTGAAATAATGTCCTTGAAATCTAGGTGAGGTAGGTGGATTACTGACCTTTGTCTTGCATTCATGTTCCTGATGTCCATGTTTATTATAGTTAAAAGAATATCCATTGAAGTTTGGTTTAGGATTAGACTTACCATGTTTTCTTTTCCATATGTTGGTTGTGTGTCCTACCTTTCCACACTGATGGCATGTAGGCTTGTTATTCTTTGGCTTTGCATTCCTTTGTTCTCCACTCTTTGATGATTCTCCTTCCTCAGTGGATGATAGGTGCTCATCATGTCCAAGTCTAGATGTATCACTGGATCTTCTAGGTGACCTCAATAGTTCTTCAAAGTATCTTATAGCTTCATTAGGCTTGTTCATCCTTTCATTGATCTCATTTTTAGATCTTAGTTCATTCTTCAATTGACTATTTTATGATCTTAGATTTGAGATTTCCACATCTTTCTTGCCCAATTCTTGATTAACAAGTAATAGTTGATTTACCATGTCCAATTGATTATTTTTTATCCTTTTCATATCACATGTTCTTTCATCATGTCTCATATATATTTGTCTTTTAGCTTCTTTAGCCATTGTCTTATCTTCTTCAGCTTTCTTTTTTTGTTCAACAACTTCATAGAGTCTTACAGATTGTATTTCTTGTTCTCTCTTCAGATTTATAATGTCTTCATTTAGTATATTATTTTTCTCCAGTAGTTATTTTATGGCTTTTTCACTTTTAGCAGAGTTTCCACTATCAAATAGTCCTATAGTATCTTCTTCTTGATATTAAGTTTCATTCTCTTGTATTTCTATTTCTCTTCTTTTTCTTAAGGATTTATTCCATTCACCTCTGGCTGCTTCAAGTTGTTGTAATGCAAGCTAAAAGAGAATATTCTGATTGTCTATGATCTTTCTCAACTTATAAACCTCCATCTCAGATCTTTGACTCACAAGTGGTTAGACTTCATTAAGAGACTAAGCTTTGATACCAATTGTTGGAAATCTATTATGGGAATGTGAAATATTGAGAGAGGAGGTGAATTAGATATCAACCAATTACTGCATTTTGACATAAACTAACTTTCATATCATAAACATAAAATTTAATAATGTAACATATCTAATATCCTAATCATCATCTATGAAAATAAAACATAACACAATGATTTTGGTTACCTAGAAACCCTTGAAATGTAAAATCGGGGTGGGGATGACACCCACAAATCTTCAGTATCGCAGTATCAAAGTTTACCTCTTAGGGATAAAAGTTTGATCATAAAATAATGATCTACCCTCTGAGGGGTCTTCCCTATTAAGAGATTTTAGACTTGTACAATCTACCTTGTAAAAGGATTTAAAACTTATAACAAAGTAAGCACCTAGTTAAGAGATTTACTTAGGTCTGTTGAAACCACTCTATTAAGATATTTTCCTTGATTCACTTGTTAGGATGTCTCAGTACCTAATCCTTCAGTTCGTACTATGATGCTAATTACAAATCATCTCCTTACAATATAGATTTGATCTCCTCTATCAAATATATCTTGATTATGTCCTTCACTGCTTTTCTTGGTCACTGAACTCTATTTCTGATAATCAAAACACTTCTTTGTTTTGCATGTATGAAATCCTCTTCATACTCATACTCATCTCTCATAATACATTTTAGGGTTCATATCTCATCTTATATAGACAATTGATCATCTTCATGAATTAAGATCAATGATCTGGATTATCTTCTTATGTTGCGTAACCATTCCCTAATTCTGATTGGCTCCATGAATTACATAGGGATTAATGATTACAATTTTAAAGCATAATCACCTCCGTGATTTCCTCAACAAATAATAAATATAATATAGAGGTCGACCAAAATAGTTTACCTAAGTGTTTGTGCCATAAAAAACACATATGTCAAATCTGGCTTGCTCGACATTCAATATCTCTTGCACTTGGCACTCTCTATTCTTCATACCCTATTTCTCGGCACTGACATCATTATATAACTTGACAAACCCTGACTCAGCTAATACTGAAGTACTTGGTGACCACTGACTTTCTTGGTAGTAACTGCTGCTTGGTAAATGTACAATATACATGACTCAGCCTATACATGATGACTCGGTCGCAGTGATGACCGACCAACATTGCCTAGAAAATGACTCAGTGTAAGACACTAATAGACAAAAACACTTAGGGATCAACACTTTTCAACACAAAAAAATGTAATGGGGAATATTTTATCACTTTTCTTCAAAGGTGGAGAAATATGTTTGAAACATGTTCTAGACAAATCCTTGAAAAATGAGAAAATGGATATCTTAACCAATAATTTGATCCCATAAATGAATTTTTCTCTTTAATTACAATGTCCATCTAGTTTTGATAAAATGGTGGATAGTGCTATCAAAATTGAAGATGTTTTGGTGAGAAAGGGGGAGATTAAGCTCTACAAAGAAATCAAGTTCTCTAACAATCCAAACTACAACAACAAAAATGACAAGTCTAAATTCTATAATTAAAAGAAAATGTGGTAAATAATGGAGTTATGGAAGCATCCAACATTTTAATCTCTCAAGTAGCATCGAAGATGCTAAATCTTCTAATACTACTTCCACATTCAAAGGAAAACATGATTCAAACAAAGACCAAGCACCTTCGACTTCAAATCTTAAGAGAAAATTCATTCTTGGAGAACCACTTGAAACAACATTGAAGACTATTATTACACACAAGATCATTAAGTTACCGAAGTCAAAATCATGGGAACCAAAAATCAAACCTAAATGGTGGAATGAATATCACTACTGTGAGTACTACGGCAACATAGGACACAAGATAAATGATTGTATGAAGCTCAAACATATGATCCAAGACTTGATTGATAATGAAAAAATCATAATTTATGGACATTAGACTAACAATGATCACACAACATTTAAAGAGCCGCTACCTAACTATGAGAAAGGTGGATCATCAAACTCCAAAGATGCTAAAGTAAACTAAATTGACTCTAATGACAATGTGACCAACATGCTTGAAGCCTATGAACAATATGTCAATGTCATCATCATCAAAGATAAGGAGGATGAATCTTCTAAGTTATAACAAGAATCCAATCAAAGTTTAATCGCAAAGGAGTCTCATTAAAATAACCAACAATGTCATCAAAACCTTCGGCATCCAAGAAGCTCAAATCAACCTCATCATCAAGTTATAGCTTGGTACAAAAACTTTAAAACACTCTGTCTCATATCTCAATCTTGGAATTGCTTAAAATCTCTCCTTTGCATAAGGAGATTCTTGAAATAGCTCTATTGGAAACAATTTTACCAAAATATATAGATGTTAGTAGATTCCGATCCATATTTAGTCATCTAAAAATACCACATTATCTCTCTCTTTTAGAAGAAGATAAAAATTCTTGCACATAGAGGTCCTAATTCACAAGGATCATGTCAAATACATCTTGAAAGATGGAGGGGTTGGTTTGAATATATGTGCACTAAATCTTGTAATAGCCTTAAGATTATCTAAACATGCTATAGATCCAAGAAGGAAGATAACTATAAAGTCATATGATGAAGAAGAAAGGTCATCTAAAGGATTGGTTGTATTGCCTATCACAGTGTGATTGTTGGCAATTTGGCTAATGTGGATGCATAGATTTTTTCATTATGGCAACATATGGTCTCTATTAAGAGCATAGAATCTAGAATGCAAGTATGGCAAGTTGAAGGAGGAAATTGTCTAAGTATGGATACAGTGATCCTAACAGAGCACCCGATGAAGATTTAGTTGGCGACATCCACTGGAGCAATATTTTTGTTTGCATAGTTAACTGAAGCTTCTACAGAGTATGAGGATACCCCATCTCAGTGTGCATAAAGTTTAGAGCAGTATAGACAAAGTTATTCAAAGTTTACCGAAGATATTTTTTGCAGACAGAACAGTTTTGGAGATAGTATTAGCGAAAGAGTTAAGGGATTATTTTTTGCTTGTCAAATTAATGACATTATGAAGGGATGACATCCTAGATGTTTACTCTTGGATAAAGATTTTGGAAGCTGACCATGTAAAGTTATTAGCTCTAATAACTCATATATTAGGCATACTTGAAATGTAATGAAAATATATGTGATGTGTAAAAAGTAAGAAAAGATAACTTGCTATAGTTGTATATTGTGATAGTAGAAAAGGCTATTGATGAAAAGTTGTAAGTAGTACCATATTACAGTCAGAAACATTTTGTATTACCTATTTGGGTAGTGAGCTCAGCTGGTGATTAGGTTTTGTAATCTAACTCCTAACAGGGTTAAGGCTTCTAACAAGGCCTAAAGTCCTTTAACCAAGACAGATCTACTATATATTGTAAATTGACTCCTAACAGGGTCCAATATCCCTAACAAGATACTTTTTATTAGTGATCTTTGTGGGTACCATCCCCACCGGGGTTTTCCCTTGGCCAGGGTTTCCTCGAGAACATATCATGTGTTATGAGTTCTTTCTATTTACTGCTATGTTTGTTAATCAACTTGATAATCTTTGTATGCACTAAAGTAATCTATTATATCCATAAGTGGGAAAAAGAAAAAGTTTGTGAAATACTAATTCACCCCCCCTCTCAGTATTTCCTATTTCTAACAATTGGTATTAGAGCACAGTTACTCGGAGAAGGAACATTCAAGGAAAGATTAGCAGCTTGAGTAAGATCTCTATGGATATGGATCAACTTTAGAAGAATCTTGAAGAAGCTCTTGAACAGATTGATATGCTTACTGATGAAAGAAACTCCTTAAGAAGAAAATATGAAGATGCAAAGAATGCTATTGACAAATTAAAAGGTAAGATTGAAGATCTGAAATCTGATATGCTTGTTGAAGATTGTGATGAATTAAAAAAAGAAAATGGGATCCTTAAGCATGAGTTGAAGATAGTAAATCTGAAGCTTAGTATGAAAGATGGAAATTTGAGATCTGATAATGAAAAATTGAAAATTGAGAATGAAGATCTGAGGTCAAGACTTGAAAAGGAAACATCTGAATCTAAAAAAGTAAAAGTGCAGTATGTGGAACTTGAGAAGTATAATAAAATTGTGAAAGGTGAATTAACTCAATCTAAACAAAAACTTGAAAGGCTATATTCAAATAGTGGTAAGACTCAAAAACAAATTTCTTTTGAAGAACCATTCTTTGATAGGACTAGATTTGGATTTAGTATGTTTAGAACAATCCATGAAAGTAAGAAGCCAGATCTGAAGACATCTGAAAGTGTGGAGGAAATAAAGCTAGATGAGAACACATTGGAAGATCCACCTAAAGAAGAACCACCTAGAGAGAAAGAAGAATCGAAGCAAGAAGAATCAAAACAGGAAGAATCATCTAAAGGTATGCAAAGAGAATTCAAAGGTAGATGTTTTGCATGTAATACTATTGGGCACATGAAGAGAGATTACACAGGTAAGCAATTTAAACCTCTTAATGGACATTGTTATAATTGTCATAGTTTTGGACACAGAGCTAATGAATGTAGAAGACCTAAAGTAATTTTGAATAATTATGATAGAATGATTGGGAATACTAACAATGTAGATAAGAAATCTATTGAAGAAATTAATCAAAGAAAAGTGGTAGTATGTTTTAGATGCAACAAAGTAGGACATATTGCTAGAAATTGCAGGTCATAGATTAACCAGCAAGGACAGAGATTTAGAAACAATGGAATCATTTGTCAGATATGCAACAAGTTTGGACACTCAGCAAGATTTTGCAGAATGAACAATGGAGGTTATCATCATAACCCTAACCCTAGGAGCAATGCAAGAAGGAATGAAAATGCAGGAAACAAAGAGAAAGGTTGTTGTAGCAATAAAGATGAAGTAAAATTTGATAAAGGCATAGATCAAGGAGGTATAGTCAGCACTGAAAGTAGTCAGGAAGGTAATGTAACTAATGGTAAGGATGAATCTTTACCTGACCCTTCTTTAAGTACTTAAATTATGTAAGTTTTTGTAGTTTAGGACTTAGGATTAGTGTAGATTAGGAATTTGAATGAGTTAAGTTTTATGTAGTTAGATATAGGTTTATTATGTTGTACTAATGCTATGGTTAAGTGCACAAAAGAAAATATTGTGTTTTGCGAGGTCACAGAAAGTTTTATGGTTGCAGGTTTGCAGAATCAGCTTTTTGAGGTTTTAGCGGCAAAATGAATGAATGCAATGTCAGATCGAGTTAATGTGAATTGTTATAAAGTTGAAATCAAAGTTATCATGATTAAAAAGTGATTGAAAAGAGATTTGAAAGAAGAAAAAGTGAGTTGAGGATGATTTGAAGAAGTTTGGAAGCAGTTTGCAGCGATGATCATAACGAAACCCTATATTTTCAAAGTTGAGGTATTTTTTGATCTTTAATCAGTTGATAAGATGGATATTTATATGGTGCATAATGTTAAGGATAAGAATAGACCTAAGATTAAGAAAGAACCAGTAGAACCAATTGAAATTGATAACAGTCTAGCACTATTATCCGTACCAAAAGGAGTATTGCACATTGAGAATGTTAAAGGATATTTAGGTTGCAAGTTTGAAACTTTGGGAGATGCAAATTTTAGTGATGATTATAGGAGTTTGTACAATCAAGACATGTCAGTTAAACCAGCTTATGGGCACCTAGAGAATAATGAAATTATCAAATATTCCATGAAGTATGAATTTAATGATGAGGAATGTACCAAGATCATTTTAAGTAGAATCCACAATGGGAAATTCTGGATGGAGGATAGAGTTATTGATATAACTGCTGACCTAATTCATGATGTTACTGGATTATCAAAAGTTGGAGAGATTCCACTGAATGAAAAGAACATGAGAAAGATTGTTTTAGACAACACTGGATCTAGTTATAATGGTAGAGGAATTGCGATAAGTAAGATTAAGCAAGATGATGTTAGGTACCTTTGCAAGATCCTAACAACTAAATTCTATGGTAGTTCAAGGGAAGATGACATAGCTGCAGGAATGGTTCATGTAGCTTATGTGTATTGAGAAGAAACAAGTAGACCTATGTGAAATTTTGAAAATTTAGTTATTTGAGAACTTAGAAAAGATTAAGAAGGCTAAGTACACACAGTTTAGGTTTTCATCTCTGACAACCTATATGTTTTTCCATATTTTGAGAAGATTTCCTTACACAGTTGATTGGAGTGACAATGTGAACACAATGGAAAGAATAAACTCAGTCTACATGAAGCACCTTTTTGATAAAGTTAATGACAGTGTGAAGCTTGTATTGAAGACTTTTCAGAATATTGTTAAGAACAAATCAAGGATTCCTCAATCCTTAGTTGAAAAGCATAAAAATGACATTTGTTTTATGGTAGACACTGATTTCACCTACATTGAAGCAGTTGAGCCTAGAATGGAATTCATAGACCCTCTTGGCTATGAAATATCTGAAGCAGAAACAGTAGGATATGTGAATAGATTGTTAAAGTGTGAGTTGGATGGTCATGCTAATAGGTTTGGAACCTATGTAGAGAATTTCAACTCTACAATAAGTTTGAGAGAAAAGAAGCAATCTAGTAAGAGAGTTGAATCTACTATGAAGAAAATACTAAAAGAATCAGGTATGTCAAGTCATGAGTTTAACTTAGCTAAGAAGACTGCAGGAACCTTGAAGCAAAGTGAAAATCTTGTAATTTCACCTAAGGCATCTAGTGCAGATCCTGTTGATCCTATTGCAGTAAGGGTAAAACTTGAAGTACCTAAAAAAGATGAAGGAGATAAATCTTTTTCTCCTAGAAAAAGAGTAAAAGTGAGTGCAACAGGACCTGGTAAGAGATAGAAAGTGATTGTACCACCTGTACCTAGAAATGTAGCAGTAATTAAAGATGATGATGTAGTTTCAATCAAGAAGAAAACTTGGAAACCAAGAATTGAAAGAGTTAATGAAGATATATTGAAGCATGGAGACTTCACTAAGTTGAATAAATTCCATGATCTATATGGATCATTTGACAAATTGAATTTTGAAAATGCAATGATTACACATATGATTGTGATAGATAAGAAACTTAGCACTATTCATCATAACATCCCAGAAGATTTGTATAACAGACTTGTGAATAGAAAATAGAGAGCACAAGAAGAGGACATAAAGATGAGAGAACATGTAATCAGACAGTTCTGTGAAGTTGAGGATGAAGATCATTTGAAGAGATTCTTGAAGTCTCTTGGAACTTTATTGAGAACTAAGAGAAGAACAATCCTTATAATGGGAGGAAAAAAGGAGGAAGTACAGAAAGAGACAGAACAAGCAGTAATGCAAGTTCTTGCAGATATAGTTGCAGGAAAGCATAAGCAATCAGAGGAACTACATGCAGATGAAGTTGGTATTGAAGAAGTTCCATCTTCTTCACATATCAATATTGGCAAAGAATCAATGGACATTGAAGGAACCAAAGTGACACTAGAGTCAGATGATGCAATATTTCATGATCTAGGAAACATTGTTGAGAATTTGGCTTTAGAAGAGCAAGAGAAGATTACAGAATCAGAAAAGGATATAGAGGCAGTGGAAGCATCAGCAGTATCAGAATCAGTTCCAGTAGAACAGACAGTTAAAGGTAAACAAATTTTGACAGAGGTCACTACCCCTAGTGCACCTGACAGTAAGAAGAGACAAATTGGTTCAATTTTTGAAGACCTTGGAAAAGAAGTTGAAGATGATGATCAGCTTGAGTTCATCACATCTCTTAATAAAATTATTGGAAAGAATAAGAAGGTGAAGGACCTTGAAGGAAAAGTTAGAGTTTTGACAAAGAAACTTGAGAGTGTGATCAGCACTAAGGTATCTGAATCAGATCCACTTGAGAAAGCTAAAATAGTAATAAACTCTTTTGACTCTGACTTTTCTAACTTAAAGGATATTGCTAGAATAAAAGTTTAGGAAGACTTTGAAGCAGAAATGCAACAAAATTTAAGTGTAAATATTTGAAATGATATTGGTAATGTGGATGTAAGCATAAAGAATTTGAGGAAACATTTTGAGACTGGAAAGAGTTTGTATATACAATGCACAAAATTAGAAATCCTAAGAGATGAAGAAGCTAAGAAGAGTAGAGAGAAGATAGATACAATTTCAGCTGAAACAAACACCTTGTCAAGCCCAAATGTAAAGATAAGTTCTATAGAGAAGAACATAAGGAAGTTAAATGATGAAATCAGAATGTTAGTAGAGGAGAAGAATAGAAAGATTCTCAGGATTAACATCTTGAGAGAGCACATCTCAATCAAGACCTTAATTGTTGAAGACCAAATTGAGCAGTGTCTTTTAGCAAAGACATCTTTTCAGAAGTTTAGCTTCAATTCCCTGCAAGCTTGTCAGACAACAGCATATAGATTGAGTACTCTACTCAATGTTGCTGAATCCATTAGAAAGATATGGGAGAAAGATTTTGAATCATGGAAGTCAGAGTTTGGTGACTGTGTTGCAAGCCTATCAGCTTTGCAATAGCTGATAACAAGGTATAAAGTTTTTTTTTGCAATTTTTGTACACCCTATCTTTGTCATTGTTGTCAAAGGGGGAGAGATAGCAGAAAATTGAATATATGTGTTGTATACTCATAGGGGGGGCTATTATATGGAGTAAAATATTGTATATGTGTTGTATAATTTTTGGCCACAATTTTGTGTAAATACTTTGAAGTTTTGTTTGCACACTTAGCCAATTTTCCCATATGTTGCCACCAATGACAAAGGGGGAGATTGTTGGAAATTTGGCTAATGTGGATGCATAGATGTTGTCATTATGGAAACATATGACATCTATTAAGAGTGCAAAATCTGGAATGAAAGTATGGCAAGTTGAAGGAAGAAATTGTCTAAGTATGGATACAGTGATCCTGACAGAGCACTCAATGAAGATTTAGTTGGCGACGTCCACTGGAGCAATATTTTTGTTTGTGTAGTTAACTAAAGCTTCTACAGAGTATAAGGATACCCCATCTTAGTGCACATAAAGTTTGGAGCAGTACGGACAAAGTTATTCAAAGTTTATCGAAGATAGTTTTTGCAGATAGAACAGTTTTGGAGACATTATTAGCGAAAGAGTTAAGGGATTATTTTTTGCTTGTCAAATTAATGACTTAAAATTATGAATGGATGACATCCTAGATTTTTACTCTTGGATAAAGATTTTGGAAGCTGACCATGTAAATTTATTAGCTCTAATAACTCATATACTAAGCATACTTGAAATGTAATGAAAATATATGTGATGTGTAAAAAGTAAGAAAAGATAACTTGTGATAGTTGTATATTGTGATAGCAGAAAAGGCTATTGATGTGAAGTTGTAAGTAGTACCATATTATAGTCAGAAACATTTTTTATTACCTGTTTGGGCAGTGAGCTCAGCTGGTGATCAGGTTTTTTAATCTAACTCCTAACAGGGTTAAGGCTTCTAACAAGGCCTAAAGTCCTTTAACCAGGACAGATCTACTATATATTGTAAATTGACTCCTAATAGGGTCCAACATCCCTAACAAGATACTTTTGATTAGTGATCTTTGTGGGTACCATCCCCACCGGGGTTTTCCCTTGGCCAGGGTTTTCTCGAGAACATATCCTATGTTATGAGTTCTTCCTATTTACTGCTATGTTTGTTAATCAGCTTGATAATCTTTGTATGCACTAAAGTAATATGTTATATCCATAAGTGGGAAAAAGAAAAAGTTTGTGAAATACTGATTCACCCCCCCCTCTCAGTATTTCCTATTTCTAACAGTGTGACCTATTGAGAAGGATGTAATCTTCCAAGTTCTTAACTTACCTCTTGTATACAATATACTCTTCAGTAGACCATGGATCTATGACATGCAGGTGATGCCTTCCACTTATCATCAATGTGTAAAATTACCCTATAATGGAGTTGAGGTAACCATAGTAGAAGACATTAGTTACTCTTGCAATAGCTTAAGAAAAACTAGTGAAACCATGGTTCCACACAATAGGTAGGCATCCAATGATAAAAAGGTTTTAATCTCTAGGGATGCAACCTTGAGATATTTTGAGAAGAATATGAAGATTAAGGACAATGGAATGGGGGAGTACAATCTTGACCAATTACCCTCCATACTTACTCTACCCACATCTCCTAGATCTCATGGGAAACCATCATCATCCTCTAGACCTTCTAGTTCAAAATCATTGACTATACATGATAGAACATTTGTAAGAATTTTTTTTTCTTTACCTAAAGAAAATGAAGAGAAATTTATTCTAAGTTGGCTATATAGAGACACAGAAGAAGAAATAAACAAAGAAGTGAAACATGTTGAAATATCTCCTCAAAAATGTGGGAAAGGCTACCATGTCATGCAACAAATGGGATACATGGGCCAAGGACACATCAAAAGGAACACACAAGGACTTGTAGAACCTATACACATGGAATTTAGAAACACAAAGGACAAAATGGGAATAAGATACAAAAAAGAGGAAGCTCATCATTTATCTCAGGATGGTCCCCTCTTTGATCATTGAGAGGAAGATGAATAAGAAGAAGAAGCATAAATTGTGCCCTTCTAATTTGAAAGGTTTTTATACCTACAAGGAGAGAACACTACTTATTAGGGAGAACCTTACATACCACAACAACTAAGAGAACTTTCAAATCAAGAAGAATCAGTTTCACCTCAACAATCATCATAAGAAGTAGAACATAAAATAGAAGGACAAAAAACTATCAGTCAAGTAGAAGCTTCCACATCACAAAAACTATCATCCCAAGAATCTAAGATCCAACAACAAGAAAATACTATCAATGAAGAAGAAACAATCACAATTGCATAGTTCTTACAATTGCTAAAGGAGAGTCAAACATTTTCACATGAGTATGAGTGGGATACATATTTTGATGCAACAATGGATATTGAAATAGATGTCATTCATAAATATGTGTATCAAGTTGAAGATGGAAAAATATGGAGCATTAGGCCTTTCAAATTTGGTCCACAAAATATCGATAATGACTCTAGTGAGGATAATCAGATTCTTAATGCTCTAAATGATCCTTAAAGTAGTAACTTTTCAGACTTTGTCTTTCTGATTGGAAGTATTGATAATAATGCAGTCATAAATTTAGAAGAAATTGAAACCAATCCTAACAAATCATTATCTTTGTTACATCCCAAGCTTATTAAATGGAACCACACTGAACCTATTGACTTGCATATTTTCCCTAGTGACTATGCTATATCTTGTTACCTAAATGTTGTTGAACCCCTAACTTCTTCTATTAGTGAACCTAACCTGACATTGATGGTTGATAATATCAAGTTTATTAGGCAAAAGAAGAAAAATAAAAATAAAAAGAGATCTGATGGTGAAAACCACATTGTGGCAGTGTCAGATTCTATAATAGTAAAAATAAGATGTATCTAATGGTGAAAAGCTCTCTGAGGCACCTAAAGATGAGAAACTTTATATACTTCTTGATCATTTTTAGGAAAGGCCATCTATTTTTATTGAGCCTACACAACTGATAAAATTAGGAACATTGAAAACTCCGCATATGATACACCTTGGTCCATCCTTATCAAAAGAGGGGAAATGAGAATTTACTCAATTATTTGTAGAAAAGAAAATCAATTGTTAAAGGAGAGTCAAACAGTTTCACATGAGTATGAGTGGGATACATATTTTGATGCAACAATGGATATTGAAATAGATGTCATTCATAAATATGTGTATCAAGTTGAAGATGGAAAAATATGGAGCATTAGGCCTTTCAAATTTGGTCCACAAAATATCGATAATGACTCTAGTGAGGATAATCAAATTCTTAATGCTCTAAATGATCCTTAAAGTAGTAACTTTTCAGACTTTGTCTTTCTGATTGGAAGTATTGATAATAATGCAGTCATAAATTTAGAAGAAATTGAAACCAATCCTAACAAATCATTATCTTTGTTACATCCCAAGCTTATTAAATGGAACCACACTGAACCTATTGACTTGCATATTTTCCCTAGCAACTATGCTATATCTTGTTACCTAAATGTTGTTGAACCCCTAACTTCTTCTATTAGTGAACCTAACCTGACATTGATGGTTGATAATATCAAGTTTATTAGGCAAAAGAAGAAAAATAAAAATAAAAAGAGATCTGATGGTGAAAACCACATTGTGGCAGTGTCAGATTCTATAATAGTAAAAATAAGATGTATCTAATGGTGAAAAGCTCTCTGAGGCACCTAAAGATGAGAAACTTTATATACTTCTTGATCATTTTTAGGAAATGCCATCTATTTTTATTGAGCCTACACAACTGATAAAATTAGGAACATTGAAAACTCCGCATATGATACACCTTGGTCCATCCTTATCAAAAGAGGGGAAACGAGAATTTACTCAATTATTTGTAGAAAAGAAAATCAATTTTGCATGGTCATATTCAAACATGCCAAGGCTATATCTTGATTTGATAATGCTTCATTTATCAATAACCCATGGGGTAAAACCAGTCAAACAAAAATGGATATCCAATATTGTTCCTATATCCAAACTAGACAAATCTATTAGAGTATGCACTGCCTTTAGAGATCTTAACAGAGCATTCCCTAAAGGTGATTTCCCACTACCAAAAATAGATAGAATTGTAGATCTCATAGCTGGTTATGAAATGTAATCACCTAAAATTGGCCTACTCTTATCAAAAGACCTAATATCTCTAAAATATTAATTAGGAGATTGAACCTTAATCAAGGTCATCAAATCATTTCAATTTCAATCATACTTGTGTAATTAAGTTGGATTAATTTAATTACATAGGTCATCCATAATCAAACATCAATGATCAACATGAAATCTTCAAAAGTATTAATTCATTAATTAATCCTAACCAATTCAACTAAATCAAACTCAAAAATACCATGGCTAGTGATATTAATTAAGGGAATTAATTATTTATCCTATAATCCAACTCAACCACAAAAGGACAAAGGACTTAAATCAAACTAATGGGATGACATCACATGGATCACTTAAATTAAAATCTCAACCATCCCTTATGGGTTGATCTTAACCATTGAATTCAAATTCAAATCTATAAAAGGAGCATCAATCAAGCTCATTGATCAACTAGGATTTTTGTAAGGGGAAAATGTCAAATTATTTTTAGAGTTCATCAATTGAATTTTGAGAGTATTTAGGGATAATTGAACATCTTAGATCTAATTTTATTACATTTCCTAGCATAATTGATCATGGAGAACCACAATTCACATCATTCTAGAGTTAATCTTTCTTAATTGCATTCAATCTTGTAGAATTCATCATGGTAAATGCATACATTTAGGTGGAATTGGATTAAATATTCTATCTCATAATGAATTGTCAATTATATTTTTGGGTCATATTTTAGGTTTTCTGATAAGTATAAAAAGGTTGTTCTTGTTGTTAAATAAAGTGTGCTTCTACATCTAATAGTTTTAATGTTCTTGCAAAATTTCTAAGAATGTCTATCTCAAAGAAATTCTTCTTCGAAAATGATTGAAACCCTAAACCCTAGGTCTTGTTTATCTTTAGTAGGGTTTTTATCTATGAAATTTTCCAACTCATTCCTTAGTTCTGATGTTTTCAAGTTGACATTCATAGTTCCCATTTTTTCTGCATGTTGTTGTTATTTTCCTTTGTATCTCCAAGTCTCGTAAGGTTGGCTGTTAAATATAAAAAATCTAGAGATTGGGTGATAAAGTCAAGACTTGACGATTGATGTTCTATCTCTTAATCTCATGAAGGTCTTCGGTTAGTTCTAATTGTTTGGTGACCTAGCAAAGCATTTATCTCCCAATCTCATGAAATAGAAGCTTAGTTTTTTAATATTTGGAGATCAAGCGATAAAGTGAAAGACTTAAAAGTTGTAGTTATCTCTAAATCTCATAATGTTTTTTGTTAAGTGTCTAACATCTAGAGATCTGGCAAAAGGTTAAGAAATAGACAAGTGTTGTTATATCTCCCAATATCATGAAGTCATAGTTAAGTTATATAAGATTTGGAGATTAAGTGACAACCGTAGATGATGGTAAAGGTCAAAGGCTATTGCTAAATCTCAAGAACTTTTCTAAGTTAAGTGAAACATCCAACGACCCTGGGAAGGCCTTTATCTCCAAATCTCATGATGGAACTATGGTTAGGATCTCACATTCAAAGATTATGAGATATGTATTAGTTGCTCAATATTGAGATGAAACCATAGTCAAGTCAAACATTTAGAGACTTTGAAAAAATTGGTTATCGCGTGATCTCTAGAAGATGAGTGGTTAAAGTCTCATGGCGATAATGAAAATAGGAGATCCTAACATGTCAAAGTACTCTACTCAGGTGGAAAAAGAAAATGAGTAGTATCCAATAAATTTCCATCTGGTGTTTTTTGATAGAATCCAAGGGTTTTAAAGTAAAAAAATGTAATGATGGCTTTTTTCTACCTTCTTTTCAAAATTGAATGTGCATATCAGCTTCACACGCCATGGCTAGCTCAGATTTGAACTTGAATACATGTTGCAAGAATGTATGCTGGCCTACTAATGATTATCCTTAATATCCAAAACTCCTATGTCAATACTAATTATGACTACATTCTGTATGTAATTGACCAGATACATGAGGGTCTAATGAGTATAGGAGAGAACAAGCAGCCCCATTTTATGCATTATTCCCTATTGATGCATCTGATCTTGTCCTATAATGTCAATAGTTTTGATGTACAAATGTTGAGACCCAGAACTATTATGAATGGCCAACCAAATCCTGGGCAGTTGTGGATTAGGTTCTGGAATTACATCTCAAATGAGCTTGAGTTATGTGGTTTTAAGAATTAGATTGTTAATCCTATTCTTAATTTTCTTGGGGTTAATATTACTAGATTATCTACCAAGGTGCCAAGGCTTTTAATTCCTTGTGAGTATGTAGATAAGTGGCCTCAAGACCACAATTGGGGTGACTTTTATTTGGGGTAGATATTCACTTTGATTAGAGTATATGGATGCCCTCAGCCTCTACATGTGCTACCAAAATTTGTTCCCACAAGGGTTTCTCTAATGGAATTTATTTGGCAATTGGTATGGATAGATAAAGAGCATTTGGCTCCACACATAAAAGGGACATTTACACCTAGGCATTTCAAAATCAATAATTTTTTTATTGGGAAAAGGGCTCTTCCTAAGATTAACAAGTGGTTACATCAATACAAGATGGGTACTGCTGAGTAGAGATAGGTGGACCTAGAGGATTTTATTAAGAATGCAAATAAATTGTTGATTCTGGCTATTGGCACCATACATGAGCATGATGGATGTGATGAAGAGGATATCATTAGAAATATATTGGATGAGAATGAAATTGAACAGAGAAGTGAGAAGTTCTGGGAGTTAATGTTCATTTGGAAACACAGCTGAAAAGGGAAAGGATTGTATTTGGAGGATTCTTCCCTGGCCTCGCTTACATGTCTAGGATCAAAAGAATGATTGGAATGTATGACACATTTAAAAATCAACTTAAAGATTAGTTAGAGGAAAAATAGGAAATACCAAGAGATTACTCATCCTTTGAGTATGAGGAGGATAGTGTCTTCCTAGAATTTTATAAAGTGACCCACTTTGGAGGTTTGCCTTTTATGCCCAATGAATAGTCATAGCATGAGGGTTGTTTTACTATGTTTTAGGCAAGTGAGTGAGTCTCTATGACCATTTTTATCCCCCCATGTGCCTATTTGTTCAGTTTTCCAGAGCCATTCTGTTTCCAATTTGTTAAGTTTCATTGAATGTGCAGAATCTAGAATTGAAGTGGCCTACTTTGTGGTCTCCCAATTTTCACCCTACTCAAGGGAAAGTGAATTGGATTTTTTTTATACACTATAGATTTGTAAATGTACCTCCTTGAATATTTTTAGGTCATGACCAATCCATTTAGTCACTTTCCTAAGCCATTTCCAAATCAAGTTTCTGCATTTTTCAATGTTTCAAATCCAGAAAGTTTCTAATGTGCTGACTTTGGTGTTTAATGGTAATTCACCTTTTGATCTTCTAAGAAAGTTGATTATGGATTAATTTTCATTATGTGAGATTGAATTAGTACCCAAGCTTCCGGATCATGAGGGTTTCATTTGGTAAGTTTTCAAAGCCAGTTTTGAAGGTGTTTCATGCAGATTGGCAATGCGGACAAAATTAGTATTTCAAAGTGGTAAGTTTGGTCATTAATATCTTATTGCTCAAATATTTCCATGAAAATACATTTGGTAGAGTTAAGGTTTGTACTTCAAGGTATATGTTTTCCAAATGTCAAGGTCATGTGATCTGTTTTAATCAGTTTTTAAGGGTGGTTTTGTAGGCAGCTCAGTCATTTTGGTCTCAAAAGAATTTAGACTCGGTATCTGAGAAAATGTTCAAAATTAAAAAGTTGGAAGATTTAATAGGGCTTGGTATGGTTATATAAGTTTCCAGTTCCAATTTTTTCAAAATCCAAATCTGTTTGACATATTTTTTTAAAAATCACATTTTCTCACAAGCCAATTTACAAAGGAGGTACTAAAATTTTGTGGGCTACTTAAAATCTGACAATGACCCAGTTGATATTTTGAATTATCATATTCTTTTGAAAATTTTCATGGCTTTAGGCTTCCCAGTTTATGCATAGTAGAATTTCTTCATTTTCTTCCAAATGAAATTTAAAGTTTGACACACTATGGTTCTGTATTCATCAAAGGTTTGCATTTTGGTATGCCAAAGGTAAAATTGGAGTTTTAAAAGGTGTTGATCCTATTGTTGTTCTTTCTATTTGATGTTCTTTTGGTACACAAAAAGAGTTTTAGTGGAGGTGGTAGTGGAACAATAGCAAGCAGAGCAGCAATATGTGGAAATGGGGGAAGATTATGTGGATCTGGTTGATGAGAAATGTCTTCCCTTTGCTTTTCTTTACTACTGCGAGGTCTCTAAACTTCTCTAAGTTCTAGGAATTCCCCTTTGTTAGGTGATGATCTGAGGACTCGTTCAAACCTTTTAGGAGAGAATGTTCCAATATTCCAGGGTTTCCCTCTCGAGGGCCCTCCTTCTAGTGCCACTTCTATTGAGTGTCATTTTTACATGAGAAAATGGATAGGAATTTTCTTGAGAAAATCCCCCTCTTAGAAGAAGCATATAAATCAATCTCAAGGTTACTTTTGGGTTGGGTTTCAACCTCTTATAGAGCTCAACTGAAGATAAATTTGAAATTGTTCATGAGGAGGCCTTTTTTGGTTCGATCTTCGAGGGATTGCAAAAAAATCTTAAAATAAATAATCTTTCTTTCCTTTTTTTTGTATTTTTTGGATCTCTAAATGAAAGCAATATAAATCTGATTTAATCTACCATTACTAATTTTGTAAATAAAGAAACAAAGTAATGAGAATAAGGTGAAAAGAATTTGAAACAAAATTATAGAAAGTAAACTAACAGACATAAACCAATGTTGTGTTTCCTTGTGAATTAAAGTACCAAGAAGATGGAGAAAACCCACAAAATGTAGATATGAATGAATCACAATCACAATCTTGCAGATGAAATCATCAACAAAAATAAATGTAGATGTAAGATATGTCAAAATTCATCAAATCACAAAGCTACTGTGAATGTGCACACACATGAGACAAATTTATCTTGAAGCATCAGAGAAAAATCTTCCCAATAATTTGTCACAAAAAAAAATGCTGCAATGATAAACACCAGACTAATGTAATCGCAGATCAAAATCACCATACAATCAATTGACTCTTTGAAATAAAAGAATGAGAAAACACACATTCGGGAATTTCGTAAAGATAGTATAAATTATCAAACCATGATTGAAGCACCAATTGTATGTATTGTATTGCAATAATAACCAACCTTAATTACATTGTTTTCTTACAATTTATAGAGCCTTTCTCTTTAAGGAAATAAATTTTACAGCTAGGGTTTCGGCTACTCATGAAACTTGAAAATAAATCTAAACTTTAGATGAAAAGAAACTATCCCTAGCACAAGTCTAAGCTACCTAGCATGGAATTAATCCTCTTGCATTACAACTCTAAAGCAAAAGATGCATTAAAAAACACAAAATCTATTCTGGAACTTCTCCATTTCTATGCATGCTCTTCTTGTAAAACTTGGAGTTTTTACCTTTATCCCTTGTTGTAGCTCTCCTTAGTATATCCAACTGAAAGATATCCCCAAATCATACAAAAATAACCCCATATAAGTGATCAACCTGAATGAAAATCAACTGTAGAAGACTAGAAGTTGTTGGTGGGGATGGCCCTAAAATTTCAAACCCTGACCCTTGCTCTGAAAAAATGAAGTTGAAAAAATGGCAAAGTGTTGAACAAAATTTTGATAAAAGTTCCGGGCTTTCAGAGGCCAAAAATATTGAAAGGTGGAAAGGCCAAAAAATTTGAAAGGCTGAAATTGACTAAGTGTTAAAAAGTTTTTCTTCCATGCAAAAATTGGCTAAGTCCAAAATTGGACACTTGGCAATTTGGAAGTATCTCTAGATGCACCTTGTGGAGCCTTCCCACTATCTCATGTATCTCTTCAAAATCCTCCATTTGGATTCCTTTTAGGCATTCTTTTTGTTTCTCCTAGAAGGTGACCAATTCATTAGCGAAGCCCCTTATTTCCTCTTCCCAAGCCATTATTTTTTGCATCTCCTCCTTCTGATAAAACATTTTCTAAAGATCATCCTTTGTTTTAACTCCATTAAAGATATCTAAGTATTGATCCATAATATCTTTGATTGAGTGAATTTTCTTCTCATCATCATCATCATAGAGCTCCAAGTCTAAACCTTCAAAAAACTTATGCATTTCTTCAAACCAGAGCATTCCTTCATCCCTTTTCTTATCAATCTTACCCAGGGACATCTGGTAGACCTTTAAAGCCTAAATAATATCTCTGATCCATTCTTCAAAATTTTCCAACTTTGACCTCTCATATATCTCTACCAAAACTTGGAAGTTCTTCTTCCTTATTATTACAAGATCATTAAGAGCCTTCTGCCATTTAAGAATTCTCTCCTCAAGGCCATCCTCTTCACACATTAAATCTACCAATTTGGTGATCTCCTTAAGAATACACCTAAAGGGTCTCAAAATTTCCCTAAGAGCATTTCTAGAAAACTAATCTTCAAAATCAGTCTTCGAACCACAATAGGCATGAATGAAAGAATCTAAAACATCTATCAGCAACTCAGAAGCACCCTTTTTTCTCCAAAATATCCTATAATGAGGCCTCATGGTTACTAGGGTCAATTGGACCCACCATCTTGAGAATGAATATCTTCATGGATTCATTTTGTTCCATTAAAGCTTTTATCTTTTCCTCATCCTTGTCGATGAATCCTAATGCATGCTTCAGCCCTTAAGTAGCCAATGTTTTTCTACCTTCCCATGTTGGTTCCCCTAGGTCTACCTCTTCAAGAAAATAGTCTTTCAGAGTGATCTCAGCTATACTAATATCTACTATAGGTATAGCTACTTCTACTTCCATTAGCCCCTTTGATCATGTGTTACATATGATAAGGTTCTCACCCGAGTACTAGATTCTCCTTGATGGAACACTCTACCTAGCACCGCCATGTCTGTATCCTCTTCATCTATGTAGACCCTTACCCTTGGTTGTATTTCTTTGGTGAACCAGGTAGGTTTGGAGAAGGCATTAATTGGCTCATAAGGTGTGATTAAGCTTGAGGTGTCAGCTTTGTGTTCTAGTTCTAGTTCTCCTATTATTTCCTCCTCTCTCACCTCTTCTCATACCTCTTCTTCTCCTGTTACTTGTTCTTATCCTATAGCTTGTGCTTCCCTTGTAGCTTGCTCATATGACCTAGTTTGTTCCTTTGATTGAACCTTCTTCTCTACTTTAATCTCCTTTTATGACCCTTGGGATCCCTATTGAATTATCTCAATGTGAGAAGATGCAGGAGTAGGCACTAGTGGAGTAGGGTTTTGTACTAGTGGTGTGGGAGCAAGAGGAGGATTAGGGGCTATCAGGGGAGTAGGTGAATAGATTAGTATATGAGAAGGAGGTGGAGTAGGCATGGGGATATGAACAAGAGGTGGAGTTTGTGATGGTAGCTGATTAGTTAGAACCTGTGGTGGAAGAAAAGTAGTTGGAGGCATAACTAGAGCTTTCTGAGTTGGGGGGACTAGAGCTCCTATGTCCTCTTCTAAAGTAATCCCAATGGAGGAGTCCTTCAATTTAGTAGACTCTCCTTCTCCTATATTTGTTGCTTCCTCCACTGACCCTTGAGTTTCTTGTTGGGCCTTCTCTCCTACATTTCCTATAGGAGTTGTAGTTGTGAATTGCATTAGAGGAGACATAAATGAAAATAGAAATTTTTGATCCACATAAGGCCCTTCTGCTAGGATTTTTTGTTCATCTTCTTTAAAAATAGGAAGACCCTCATAGTCTAACATATCAAATTCATCATTGCCGATAGCTTACCTTAGGTTCACTAGCTCTTCTTTGACTCCTTCTCCAGATCTATGTGTACTTCATCTTCCTGCATTTTCCTTCTTTTCAAGAACCCTGTAGACCATTTCCATCAGCTGAGTGGTACTTCATCCTTATTATCTTCTTCACCTTCCCCATATTCTTATAGGATAGTCTCCATATGAGATGGTGTAGATGATCTTTTCCTCTTGTAAATATGCCCCTTAATAACCCCTGCAAGTCTAGGTCTAGCCAACTTTACCTTAGGTGCCCTCTTGGGTATATTCAGTTTCTCTTGGCTGCTTGAAGATGGAGCATTAGGAAAAGCTATGCTTCAATTTATCCTAGTCTTTGGATGCTTGGACCGAGGATTTGACCCATAAGCAGTCAAGTGTTGGTGTTTATACATAGTTTCTAGCCTTAACAGAGTAGCTTCCTTGAATTACAACATTATCCCCTTTTCCCCTTTCTTATTCTTCTTCTCTTTTGAAGGTTGGGTTGGTTCTTGTTTCATGGGTACATGGACCATTTGGAATGGATGGGCAATCCATGCTTTTGTCACTTTGATGACATGATGAGATTTGAAATTAATATCATCATTCTCATCTCTATCAACCTTAGCATTGAGGATATCCCTAGTGTAAATCTTATCTTGATTATAGATGGGATCCAAGATATCCTCTAAATCTGCATCTTTTACCTTCTAAGGAACTCGTAGAAGTAGAGCACTTTGTGCCAGCTCTAGGATCATTTGGTAGTAGTCATAGATTCTGACCTCATAGTTATCTATATAGTTCATCTAGTGATCTTCAATATGTGGTTTGTGCATGTAATGCCTCCCCATTATGTGGTTGTAGGTGCCAATTGGGTCAAACCTGATTCTTATCAAGTTTAAGTTTTGCAGGGGGCACTCATCCCATTTAAAGGAAAAAGACTTGCAAACTCTCATGTCTTACAAGAATGGGGCCCTATTGAAATAGGGAAGTCCCAGCAATGTTTCTTCTTGTGCCTGATGTGTTCATAGGTGTCTAAAATTTGCCTCACCATCTCTAATACAATGATCTGATCTGAAGGATATCTTGGAAATCTATTGGGAGTGAGAGTGCTCCCTGCACCCTAATATAAGTGAAGGTTTTTAATTGGATGTAGAATGCCCCTAGGGCCTTCACTTTTGTTGCAGCCTCTTCTGACAACGTTTTAGCATAATCTACCTCTATTAAGTAGATGATTGAAAATATGAAGGTGTCATTCACTATCCAGAACTCCGAGCTATCTTCTGTAAGATGCTCCTTTTCTAGAAGTTGAGGATATACTCTAAACAACCAAGAATTAGGTTGAGCCATGTCACCGACCTTTACCAAACTTGGATATACTACTCTTGCAGCTAGCAGATATACAATGTAATAAGTCATATAAAAGTGTGGGTCATTCTTGACCGAGATCAATTGTTGGTCTAGGTTGTTACTGAAGATTGATGCCCAATCAAACCTAGACTACCTCCCCTTTATCCTTTCAATGAGAAGGATCATCCATGGATCTAATTGAATTTATTTTTGCAACCCATATACCTAGCTAATAATGTTAATAGCTACTTGAATATATTCTTTCATGTACCCCATCCTCATGTCTATCTTGTTGAGTTTGTTCTTTGGCAGAGGTGGTATTAGGTAATCATTATTCACAATCTCATGTGATAGCTAGATGTCTTTGTTGTAGAAGTTAATTCCATTACCTATTGTGAAACCATATAAGTTTATCCCCTTTGGCAGGTGGAAGTCATCTTCAATTTTGTCTAGCTTGAGGTCCAGTATTACCTCTCCCATTTTATTCTTCACTAATCTTTCATTTGGTACATAGTGATTCACAAGAGTGACAATCAAGTACAAGGAAAGGATGGACACTAGATGTGTCATTGTATTCACCAGTGAATAGTACACTAATGAAGTGCAATCTTTGGATCTCCTTATTAGTTGGGCACACTTAACTAGGTAGTCATTCCAATTGACATTCCCGATGTTAGTGTCAGTAATCTTCGCATGTAGATTTACCACCTTGGTGGGTGCATGATATCCCTTGAATTGGTATTTCATTCCTCAAGAGTTAACATTTTCCAACATTCTACAAGAAGAGACATGAATCAGTAAAAACACTAGAGAAAAGAAAAACTACTGATGAAGATAAGAAAAACATGAAGAAATTAAAATCCCTAAGGATGCAATCTTGAAAGGCTCAGAAGGAAATTTTGGTGATTCATCCTTTTAGACTTCGAAAGAATGTGATACCTCTGAGATGCCAAAACAAAGAAAGGGGGCATGGTATAGTTAAGGTTTTAGCCTTTCAGAGGGTGAAGAACTATCAATTTATTGAAGTTCAAAACATCAAAAAAGGTAGAATTCAAAAAAACTTGTTCAAAGTCCACTATCAGATTTTAGTATTTCAGAGTGTGACAAATGTGGGATGTTGAAATGCTGAAAGTGTGAAAGAAGTGGACTTGGTGAAATTTGGGGGAAGTTTGATCTTTTCGACACTTTGGAGTGCAAAACTATGAAAAGACTTAGGTTTGACAAGGTCAAAGGAGAAAAACAAGGTACAAGATCAAAAGTGAGTCCAAATTGAGCTCGACCACGAGCCTAATACTAAGGGGTCCAAGATGACAACCTTGTGACCCCAAAGCGATGCTAAGAAAGCCTATAAAAATTAAAACCCTAGTTGAAACCCTAGAAAACTAAAAAAAACTTGCAAGAATTGAAAAAAATAAGAAGAAGATGAAGCCCTACCTCGACAAAGCACTAAAGACCCGGAAGAAGTTGAGAAATTGAGCGATTAGACAACTGAAAGCTCTATAACAACCTATCGTGCACTCACAAGCTCTAAAAAATCAAAGGAAAATAATAAGAAAAAGTGAGAAAATAATCCCTGTGTGTGCCTAATATAGGCCTTCAGAGGATTATGTCAACCACCCTCTAGATTTCGGTCTTTCAAACTTTCGGACCTTCAAAATGCTAAAATACCGAAAGGCTGATCCTCGATTAGGGAAATTAGACTTTTGATTTTTTAGATCTCCAAAAGACCAAAAAATATGAAAGTGCAAAAAAGGGTTAACTCTGTGTCCATCAAGACACTTTGGCTTTTCAAAACTTTTGCATGTAAGGAACTCCAAAAGTGCGAAAGGCTGAAAAGTGGCTAAAACTTAAAGGACAATCCCTGATAAGGGATTAACTAACTGACAGAATCTAAAAACAAGCCAAAAGAAGGGAGGCCTTGGCCAAGTGGCCCAAAAGGGGAGTGTGGTTTTGGAACAAAAATATTATCCAAATGGCATATTTTGAAGAAGTCCAGGAGATAGTAGAAAGACTTTGGAAGGTGCATCCAAAAATCCTTCCTAGTAGTTAAGCGTTCAGTTTTGGACTTAGCTAATTTTTGCATGAAGGAGATTTTTTGATACTTAGTCAAATTTCTAGTCCAAGATTTTTGGCCTTTCGGCCTCTAAAAGTCCAAAAAAAATTTCCATGTGGTGTTTTTGACTTAGTCATTTTTCAGAGTAGAGGTCAAGGTCTGAAATTTTTGGGTCATCACTGTCAAGAACTTCCAGTCTTCTATGGTGGATTTCCAGTCTGATTGACCACATCTTTTGGGTTGTTTTTGTATGCTTTGGAGATATATTCCAATTAGAATCTTGAAGAGGAGCCATGATGAAGATTTATGGGAAGAACTCCAAGTTTTGAAGAAAGATTATGAAGAAGAATGATAGAACTACAAAGAATATTTTGAGTTTTTTAATGCATCTTAAGCTTTGAAATTGTAATTTGTGTGGATCAAATCCATGCTAGATATTTTAGGGTAGCTTTAAGAGTAGTTTCTTTTCATGTAAGCTTTAGTTTAAATTTATTTCAAAGTAGCATGTGTAGCTGAAACCCTAGCTATGAATTTCTTTCCCTAAAGAGTGAAGCCCTATAAATTATAAATCAACAATGTAATTACAGTCGGTTATCATTGCAATACAAATTATACAATTGGTGCCTCAATCATAGAGTGAATTTTCTTCTATCTTTGTGAATTTTATGAATTTGTATTTTCTCATTTGTTTATTTCAAAGAGCCAATTGATAGTATGGTGATTTTGATCTGTGAATTTATGAGTTTGGTGTTTAGTATTGTTTTTGAATAAGGTAAAAACAAGTTTTGAATGGAACCCAAAACCATTTACATCATAGCAAAAAGATAAAGCATGAAATTTTTCCAAAATGAGATGCCTACTAGAAAGAATAGAGTAGAACCCCAAACAACACTAGAAACAACAACAAAAGAAAAGAAAAATAGATCTAGCAACACTACCAGTAGCACCCAGCAATGAATAGGATATAACTAATTGCTTATCATTTTGTTTGCCTTCATCTTTAGCTCCTCCGTCTTCTGGATTTCTTTTTTCAGGTCCTTCATCTCCTTTGGCATCTTAGGGATCTTCCTCTGAGTATGCCCTCTGGTTCTAGTACCTGGACCTGCATTCCCAACATCATCTTCAATAGTGATGGTCATGTTTTCCAGCTAGTTTTTCTCCAGGTAGTTGTGAAGCATGTTCAAGTTGATGACAGCCGCATTGAGTCCTTCATTGCTGTGGCTGAGGACTTAGTTAATCATTTTCCCATTGTTGCTAACTTTGACCTTCATTTATTTAACCTTGTTATCAATGATTTTGTTGATTTCAATAGTTATCTCCTCCCAAATTTTATTGTTAACCTTATCCAAAATCTTGTTCTCCGGCTTCTCCAACTTCATCTTCAGGGTTTCCATAGTTTTCTCTAGAGTATGAAGGTGAAGCTTTATCTCTTGCATCTCCTAATTGATCCAATCCTAAGGAATACTCTGACCTTCATCATTTTTAGCCTCATCCAGATTCATAGCATCCCCTAGGGGAGTGATGGTATCCTCCTTTTGACTTTTTCCCTCCTCAATGGAATTCTTATCAATACTGGCATCCGATTCTTTTTGTTCCTCCTCTTTTTCATTTATGACAGGGGATTTCTGACCAATTTCAATTTCCTCTTCATCCTGCCCCTCCAGGTGGCCCAAAGAATCCTCCTTTTGAGTTTCTCCATCCTCTTTACTAGCCAAGTCCAATCTTTCCTCATTATCCAAGTGGGTGTCAATTTTTTCTTCTTCAACAGGGAAATCTGGAGCATCATTCTTATCAACCTTAGTAGGGGAGACCTGGGCCTCTTCTTCCTCCTCCTTAGCTCCTTCCTCTTATTTTTCATCATTATGGTAGTCCCCATCTTTCCCTTCTTCATCTTCCTCCTTCTCATCCTCTATTATGACAACCACGTCCTCTTCCTGCTCAGTGTTATCATTTTTCCTGTCCTCTTTTTCCTCACTTCCATAATCCACCTCCACATTTTCATCCTTAGCATTTCCTATTTCCAGAGAAATATGGATTTTTTCCTCAGTTTCTTCTTCGCTACTATTGGGGATTTTTTCTTTATTTTTCTTCCTCTTTTTTCCTTCTTCTTCACTATAGTCAACAATTTTTCCCTTGTTTTTCTTCCTCTTTTTGCTAGATTCAACCTTTCTATCCCCCTCAATAGTCTTTAAATTTTTTCTTTTGACCCTTTTAGGAATTGGGTCTCGGATAAAATCTCTGGCATAGTAAAAAATAAGGAGGATCAACCCCTCATCCAACACCAAGTTATTCTGCTTCTTCCTATGCTCAGTGATGCTACTACTCAGGGAGCTCAAAAGAAAATATGGGAAGGAAATCCTCTTGTTATGCCTAAAGTGGTTAGCCAAGAAAAAATGTAGGTTGTAGATTTTGTAATAGCACCCATCAAGCATGAAATACTCAATCATAACCTTCAACATTTTAGCCCAGAAATCCTTTATTTTGGTGATATCTACATAATCCCCCTTCCCTTTTGTCATGAGGGCCTTTTCATCAGTAGTTTTAGGAAATAGATTAAAAGCTTCAGTACCAAGCCTATGGTTTCCTCTATGGAAATGAGTTCCCTCCAGGGGTAATCCTGTAATCTCAGCCATAAGGGTAAGAGAAAGGGGGAAAGATTTGCCCCATAAATTGACTTTACCTCTAACCCATCCATCAATGAACAAGGAAGTCACCTATTTGTTGTAGCCATGGAGCTTCTTGATGTACTGAGAGACCCCTCCCTTTCTCAGCTTCTTCTAGACTTTCCTATCTTGCCTCCATTTGTCATAGTCAGTCAGCTCCTCTCTTCTTAGACTGCCTCCCATTTTGTATTTTCTGCTACTATCCTAGCTCAGCTCCTTACAACTAATCTTCTTCTTACTACAATGCTTTCTTATGTTATCGTGATTACTTGAAGTAACCTAGGCTTCATATATCATTAATACTAGAATAATTATCCCACACTTCGCCTTACATGAAGCCTTCCTTGAAAATTGTTTCATCCTTGTCATTATAATGTTAAGTGACATTCCCTTCATTGTGATTAATTTTATCATAAGTGATTAGACTCATGATCTCAGAGTTTAGATTTCCTTCCCCTCTCCATGATTTTATGATGTCACTTTGGGTACCTTTGTTATCCAGCCTGTCCGCTAGCTTACTACCTTAACGGCAAATATGGGTGACATGACACTCTTCAAACGTGATGAGTATCATTTTGATTTTGTTTATTATATGGGTTATAGTCTAGGAGCACTCCGCATTCCCTTTAATATAGTTGACAATGTTGAGGGAGTCACCCTCAAGCCAAAGATTCAAGCAACCCATGTCTTTGGCCAAATCAACCACATAAAGCACCACCTCGGCCTCCACCACATAGTTAGTTTGAGTTCCCAGTGGAACCGCTATAGCACCAAGGAAATTTCCAACCCAGTCTCTTATGAGGCCTCCTTGTCCAACTCTTCCAGGGTTTCCTCTAGAAAATCCATCAAAGTTCCCTTTTGACCAACCCCAAGGAGGAGCGCACCACATGACATTATCTCTAGGATTTGGATCATTGCTGCTCTTCAAATTCTCCCTGGAAATGGAGATGTCCTTTTTAGAGCTAGGATTCCAAGAGTTGCAATATTTTCTACCACTACTTCTATAGTTCTCCATTATACTTTTGGTAACAGAGTTTGTTGGAAACAATTGCCTGAAGGAAATTGCTACTCAAATTATGTATTGTCTTTGATGTCACACAATGTCATAGTCCGCAGCAATCAGTTCCTACTGAGCTCAGTTGGTCTACCAGACAGGAAGATTAGTGCTTACCGAGTCCACTCAGTTATCAAAGAAAATCAGTGTCTACCGAGTTCACTCGGTTATCAAACAAAATTTAGCATTTACCGAGTTCAGTCGGTCGTGAAAGAAAATTTAGTGTTTACTGAGTTCAGTCAGTCGCCAAAGAAAATTTAGTGTTTACCAAGTTCAATCAGTCATCAAAGGAAATTCAGTGTTTACCGAGTTCAGTTGGTTATCGAAGGTAAAGGATTGTCAGTGTTTACCGAGTTCCCTCGGTCTCCAAAAGATTGTAGAAAGTTATGATCACCGAGCACTATCGGCCCTTGAAGAATTTTTGCAAATAGAATTTGCTTGATTCAGCCAACTGTTATACTAAATAATGTCGATTTGACAAATCTAAAATCATATAAATAAAAGGTCAAATGTGCAAAAATAAGAAGAAATGCAGCAGAAGATTTACAGAAGAAAGACAGGAAAGGTGTGTGCGAATTTGTGAAGGATGTTCAGATATCCTTAAGGTGCAGCAGAGATTTATTCGATCAGAAAGGATCACACTTATGCAGAACAGAGATCTGTAATCAGCAAGGTAGTTGCATTATTATACAGGTCATTTTCATTGTTACCTTCTTATCATTGTAACAGTGAATTCTAAATCTCTTAACCGAGTTAGTTTAACAACCATATTGTAAATCCTCTAACAAGGTGACAATTCCATTGAATTGTTTTCAAGACCTCTTACCAGGCCACTCCTAGCAGGGTGATTAAATCCTCTAACAAGGTCACACCTAATAGTGTGTTTTGTAACCTTTTACCAGGTTGGCTTCTAACCGGGCATCACTTCAGAAAAGTGAAAATCAGTATCTAGATACATTGGTGGTTTTTCCCATATTGGGTTTCCACATTAAATATTGTGTCTCTTGTGTTCTTAATTGCTATCTTAATCATACACTAGTGCTGATGAATATCTAAAAGATAATTTTGCTAATACTTTCTGCATCTTCAAAGTTACTGCAATCTATTTACCGAGTGCTAAAACAGATAACATTTTTAAGATATCCTAAGGGATCTGGAAAGAAATAATAAGGAAGTGTTTTATGGTTGACTGATTCACCCCCCCTCTCTCAGTAACTTCATCCATATTCCATCAATTGGTATCAGAGCTTTTGGTGCTTGTAGGAAGGGTTTCAAGGACCTAAGCTAAAGATCAGGATGTCTTACAAGAGGGAAATTCCAAAGCTCAACAGAGATAACTTTTCAGCATGGCAAGGTCTCATGTGACTTCATCTGGCTTCCATTGGTGATTCAGGATGCAAATACATTGATGAAGAATACACAGTTCCTACTGGCACATTAACTGTTGAAGACATTGCAGAGAAAAAGACTCATAACACCATGATGATAGACATTGCATCTGCTCTCAGCTATGAAGAATTTGATGATATTAAAGAATGCACTACTGCATATGAAATGTGGATGACACTGAAGAAAATATATGGTGGTGATGCAAATGTGAAAAGAGCCAAAGCAGAAAGCCTAAGAGGACAGTTTGACAAGATGAATATGAAGGAAGATGAAAACATTGCAAAATATGTTGAAAGAATCAAAGCAAGTGTAAGTGCAATTAGAGCTTCTGGAAGAACAATCTCAGATGAAACTGTTATAAGTAAGGTACTCAGAACATTACTCCCTATCTATGCAATAAGAGTATCAGCTATTCAAGAAAGAAGATGTGAAACAAACCACAATATAACTTTGGATGCTTTAGTTGGAAGATTGATAGCCTTTGAATTAGACAACTATGACAACTATGTTCCTAGTTCCAAAAATATTGAATCAGCATTTGAGGCCAAGGTTTCACTAAAGAAGAACAAGAAAATTAAAGAAGTTCAGTCAGAAAGTGAAGAAGTATCAGAAGAAAGTTCTGATAGTGATCTTGAAATTGTAGAAGCATTACTTGCAAAGAAGTACTCTAAAGGGAAAGGTAAATATAAAGGTAAAACTCCTTTAATCTATTTTTCATGTGAAGAAATTGGACATATTGCAGCTAGGTGTCCAAACAAGCAAGTCAAGGAAGAGAAGAGAAGTCACAAGTACTATGGCAAAAAGAATTTTAAATCACTCAAGGATAAAGGTAAGAAAACATGTTTTATGGCTAAAGATTCTGATGATAGTGAAGAAGAAATTGTCTTTACTGCTATAAAAGATGAATTTGATGATGATGAAGATAAGATGGAACTTATTTCTCATATAAGAAAAGATGATATATGGATAATAGATAGCGGATGTTCACACCACATGACTGGTGACAAGACAAAATTTGAATATCTAGAAGACTGTGATAGTGGCAATGTAAGATTTGGAAACAATGAACCTTGTTGTATAAAAGGAAAAGGAAGAATCTCATTAACCAAAGAACTCATATGTGATAATGCTTATTGGGTTGAAGGACTAAAACATAATCTTCTAAGTGTAGCACAGCTAATCAACACTGGTTTCAAGGTTGAATTCATGAATGGTCAAGCAAGACTACTGGATGAAAAAGGAAAACTCATTGGATCAAGAAAACAAACAAAAGGTAACTTATTTTATCTTGATCTCAGTGAATATTCATGCTTTATTGCTCAAATTGAAGAAAGTTGGCTATGGCACAAAAGGTTATGTCATGTGAGTTTTGATAACATGATAAAAATAAGCAAATTCAAGAAGGTTAGAGGCATTCCTACTTTGAAGAAACTTGATACTGGTCTATGTAAGAATTGTCAGATTGGCAAAATGAGTAAAACTAGTTTCAAGAGTAAGAACTATCAGTCTAAAGAAATTTTGGAAATTGTGCATACTGATTTATGTGGACCTATTGGAATACAAAACTATACTGAAGATAAATTCTTTATTCTTTTCATTGATGATTATTCTAGAATGATGACTGTTATGTATTTAAGAGAAAAATCAGAAGCATTTGAAAAGTTCAAATGGTACTTAGCAAGAGTGGAAAAGGAAACAGGGAAAAGATTGAAATGCTTAAGATCAGATAGAGGTGGTGAATTCATCTCCCATGATTTTAACAACTTTTGCATTGAAAGAGGAATCAAAAGATAGGTATCAGCTCCTAGAACTCCTGCGTAGAATGGAATAGCAGAAAGAAGAAATAGATCTATTATGGATTGTGCAAGGACTCTAATGATAGAAAAAAACATGACTATAAAGTACTGGAAGGAAGTTATCAGTACTGCAGTTCATACCTTGAACCAAGTACAATTGAAGAAAGACACATTCAAAACTCCTTATGAATTATGGTATGGCTATAAACCCAATGTAAGTTACATGAAAATATTTGGTAGCAAGTGTTATATCTTAAAAGAATCCAGAAGAAATAAATTTGATGTGAAAAGTGATGAAGGAATATTCCTAGGATATTCTAGCAAAAGCAAGGCATACAAATGTCTGAACTTATCTACTCACAAAGTCATAGAAAGTATACATGTAAAATTTGATGAGTTTGCAGAAAAGACTGAAGAAGAAAGCAAAAGGGAACCTGAGAACTACAGAAGATTCATTTACATTGAACCTAAAACATTGGCAAACATAACTATCAATGAGGAAACTATATCTACCAAGCCGAGCACAGTTACCGAGTCATAGGAAGAAGTTCAAACCGAGTCACAGGAAGAAATTCAGACCGAGTCTCAGCCTGAAGTTACCGAGCAAATATCTACCGAGCCCGAGCAACCTGAAGAAGAGATCCTAGAAGACAACAGCATGAATCATTCAAAAAGCAAGGAACCTATACTAGCCAAATATGTCAGAAGACATCATACACCAGATCAAATTATTGGAAACAAATCAAATGGTACTATGACAAGAAGAAAGCTAAAAGGTACATGTCTGCTTACTGACTTTGAACCTAGAAATATCAAAGATGCATTGGAAAATGAAAGTTGGATTGAAGCAATGAATGAAGAATTAGAACAAATACAAAAGAACAAAACATGGACTCTTGTACCTAGACCTAAAGATAAGAATGTAATTGGAACAAAATGGGTATTCAGGAATAAGCTGAATGAAGATGGTCAAGTATCTAGAAACAAAGCTAGACTGGTATGTAAAGGTTATTCTCAAGAAGAAGGTATAGATTATGGAGAAACTTTTTCTCCTGTTGCAAGATTAGAAGGTGTAAGAACTCTACTTGCTTATGCAGCACACAAAGGATTCAAGGTATATCAGATGGATATAAAATCTACATTTCTCAAGGGAATTCTTGATGAAGAAGTCTACATTGAACAACCTGAAGGTTTTGTTGATCCAGATAAAAAGGACATGGTCTGCAGGTTACACAAAGCATTGTATGGTTTGAAACAAGCCCCTAGAGCATGGTATGAAAGACTCCATAACTATTTGATTCAGATTAATTTTAAAAGAGCCAATGATAACAAAAATCTGTATATTAAAGAAGGACCGGATGACAAAATTGTATTGGCAGAAATATTTGTAGATGATACTATATTTACAGGGAATGAGGATCAGTGCAAAGAATTTTTAGAGCAAATGAACAAAGAATTTGAAATGTCTATGTTTGGTTTAATAAAATTCTTTGTTGGTCTTTAAATTCAGTAAAGCAAGAATGGTATATACATTACTCAATCTAAATACATTAAGGAAATACTTAAGAAGTTTGGTATGGAAGATTCAAAACCAGTTGGTACACCCATGTGTACCAGACTGAAACTTACCAAAAATGATGATTCAAAAGAAGTTGATCAGACCCTATACTGATCTATGATTGGAAAATTGCAGTATGTAGTACATACAAGACCTGATATTGCCTTAGCAGTCGGTATAGTAGCTAGATTCTCAGCAAAACCTAAGGAAAATCATATGATGGCAATCAAAAGAATCTTAAGATACTTAAAAGGAATTGAAGAATATGGTTTGTGGTATAAATTTGGAGGCAATCTAGACTTAAAAGTGTTTACTGATGATGATTGGGCAGGGAACATTGATGACAGAAAAAGCACAAGTGGTGGAGCATTTTTTCTTGGAAAAAGACTGGTATCCTAGACTATTAAAAAGCAAAATTGCACATCTCAATCCACAGCTGAAGCAGAATATGTTGCTACTGCAGTAAATTGTTCAAATATTGTTTGGTTTAAATAGTTATTAGAAGGTATGAAGGTTGAGATCAAAGAACCAGTTGTTATATTTTGTGACAATACCAGTGCAATAAACATTTTGAAGAGTCCAGTGATGCATTCCAAAACCAAGCACATTGCTATTAAATATCACTTTGTCAGAGAATTGGTGCAGGACAAGGAAATCAGATTAGAATATATTCATACAAAAGAACAGATTGCAGACTTTTTTACCAAGCCATTACCTAAGGATGCATTTGTGTATCTAAGAGGTAAGTTAGGGGTCATTCCCCTATCCGAGGCTCACTAAATATAGTTTTAGTGATGCATCAACCAGAACATGATTGAAAATCAACTAGTTGATGCAACATATTCAAGGAATCATTGCATATGAATCAGTACTTGAGGTACATTAATTTACACCGGTAATATGTGAATTGTCTTTGGCATGTGTTGTCAAAGAGGGAGTGTTTGCTATGTCTTTGCTATTACTTCAAGAAATTTTGAATAGTCAGAAGGAAGAATTTTCAGGATAAAGGAAGTTTGCTGACAGAGGGAGATTTGAATCTGAACTGAGCTAATTCTTTCAAATTTCTTATGCTATGACATATTGTGTTGCCATCAATGCCAAAGAGGGAGATTGTTGGAAATAATTGTCTGAAGGAAATTGCTACTCAAATTATGTATTGTCTTTGATGTCACACAATGTCATAGTCCCCAACAATCAGTTCCTACCGAGCTCAGTCGGTCTACCAGACAGGAAGATTAGTGCTTACCGAGTCCACTCGGTTATCAAAGAAAATCAGTGTCTACCGAGTTCACTTGGTTATCAAAGAAAATTTAGCATTTACCGAGTTCAGTCGGTCATGAAAGAAAATTTAGTGTTTACCAAGTTTAGTCGGTTATCGAAGGTAAAGGATTGTCGATGTTTACCAAGTTCCCTCGGTCTCTGAAAGATTGTAGAAAGTTATGATCACCGAGCACTATCAGCCCTTGAAGGATTTTTGCAAATAGAATTTGCTTGATTCAGCCGACTATTATACTAAATAATGTCGATTTGACAAATCTAAAATCATATAAATAAAAGGTCAAATGTGAAAAAATAAGAAGAAATGCAGCAGAAGATTTACAGAAGAAAGACAGGAAAGGTGTGTGCGAATTTGTGAAGGGTGTTCAGATATCCTTAAGGTGCAGCAGAGATTTATTCGATCAGAAAGGATCACACTTATGCAGAACAGAGATCTGTAATCAGGAAGGTAGTTGCATTATTATACAGGTCATTTTCATTGTTACCTTCTTATCATTGTAACAGTGAATTCTAAATCTCTTAACCGAGTTGGTTTAACAACCATATTGTAAATCCTCTAACAAGGTGACAATTCCATTGAATTGTTTTCAAGACCTCTTACTAGGCCACTCCTAGCAGGGTGATTAAATCCTCTAACAAGGTCACACCTAACAGTGTGTTTTGTAACCTTTTACCGGGTTGGCTTCTAACCGGGCATCACTTCAGAAAAGTGAAAATCAATATCTAGATACATTGGTGGTTTTTCCCATATTGGGTTTCCACGTTAAATCTTTTGTCTCTTGTGTTCTTAATTGCTATCTTAATCATACACTAGTGCTGATGAATATCTAAAAGATAATTTTGCTAATACTTTCTGCATCTTCAAAGTTACTGCAATCTATTTACCGAGTGCTAAAATAGATAACATTTTTAAGATATCCTAAGGGATCTGGAAAGAAATAATCAAGAAGTGTTTTATGGTTGACTGATTCACCCCCCCCCTCTCAGTCACTTCATCCATATTCCATCAATTGGTATCAGAGCTTTTGGTGCTTGTAGGAAGGGTTTCAAGGACCTAAGCTAAAGATCAGGATGTCTTACAAGAGGGAAATTCCAAAGCTCAACAGAGATAACTTTTCAGCATGGAAAGGTCTCATGTGACTTCATCTGGCTTCCATTGGTGATTCAGGATGCAAATACATTGATGAAGAATACACAGTTCCTACTGGCGCATTAACTGTTGAAGACATTGCAGAGAAAAAGACTCATAACACCATGATGATAGACATTGCATCTGCTCTCAGCTATGAAGAATTTGATGATATTAAAGAATGCACTACTGCATATGAAATGTGGATGACACTGAAGAAAATATATGGTGGTGATGCAAATGTGAAAAGAGCCAAAGCAGAAAGCCTAAGAGGACAGTTTGACAAGATGAATATGAAGGAAGATGAAAACATTGCAAAATATGTTGAAAGAATCAGAGCAAGTGTAAGTGCAATTAGAGCTTCTGGAGGAACAATCTCAGATGAAACTGTTATAAGTAAGGTACTCAGAACATTACTCCCTATCTATGCAATAAGAGTATCAGCTATTCAAGAAAGAAGATGTGAAACAAACCACAATATAACTTTGGATGCTTTAGTTGGAAGATTGATAGCCTTTGAATTAGACAACTATGACAACTATGTTCCTAGTTCCAAAAATATTGAATCAGCATTTGAGGCCAAGGTTTCACTAAAGAAGAACAAGAAAATTAAAGGAGTTCAGTCAGAAAGTGAAGAAGTATCAGAAGAAAGTTCTGATAGTGATCTTGAAATTGTAGAAGCATTACTTGCAAAGAAGTACTCTAAAGGGAAAGGTAAATATAAAGGTAAAACTCCTTTAATCTATTTTTCATGTGAAGAAATTGGACATATTGCAGCTAGGTGTCCAAACAAGCAAGTCAAGGAAGAGAAGAGAAGTCACAAGTACTATGGCAAAAAGAATTTCAAATCACTCAAGGATAAAGGTAAGAAAAAATGTTTTATGGCTAAAGATTCTGATGATAGTGAAGAAGAAATTGTCTTTATTGCTATATTGTTCCAAAGAAATGATCCCTGGATATCATTAAAAGAATTTAGGGTGCCTTCTAAAGAAGTGAGATGGTATTTACTTTTGATTATTGCATTCCATTCTTTTTCATCTTCAAATATCCTCTAGCATTGTTTTGCTAAAAGAGCCTTATTGGTATTAGAGATATTCCTAATGCCTAGGCCCCCCAGCTTCTTTTGCTTACACACCTTCTCCTAGCCCACCAAGCTCAGTCTCTTATTCTCTTCCATGCCAATCCAAAGAATTTTTTTTTGAATTTTTTCAATAACGTCAATATACTTCAGAGGGATTTTGAAAAGACTCAGAGCATAAATCGGGAGATTTTGAAGAGTAGCCTTCAATAATTGAACTTTTCCAGCTTGGCTAAGAATCTCCCCTTTCCAACCCACCAGCTTATTGTGGAATCTGTCAAGAATATCATTCCATAAGTTAGCCTCTGGTTTTGAACACAACGACAATCCTAAATAGGGGGCAGGAAGCCTTCCTATCTTACAGCCAAGAATGGAAGAGATTTTATTCATTCTAGCTTTTGGTGTGTTAAAGAAAAATAGAAATCTTTTTTCCTAGTTTATGAGTTGGCCAGTACTGTTAGAATAAACATTTAGAGATTTTTTGATATTCCTTTCCTCTTTGACAGTTGATTCCCCCATGAGAATCATGTCATCAAAAAATTATTCATGATAACATTTCATTTCCGTTGAAGAAGGTTGCAGACTAGATATCAGCCCTTGATTAACTTGGTTTTTAATGTATCTCCCTAGACTTTCAGCCATAATGGTGAAGAGGATTGGAGAGATGGGGTTGCCTTATCTCAACCCCCTAGAAGGTCTAAAGAAGGGAGAAGAGCCACCATTCACAATCACAGAAGAAGACACCATGGTAACCAATTGCATGATTAGTTTAATCACACCATTATCAAAACCAAAATCTTGAAGAATTTTGGAGAATAGCTCCCAGTCCACTCTATCATAGGCTTTAGATAAATCAAGCTTCACCAGGATGCCCTATTTCCCAGATTTCTCCAACGAGTGAATATTCTGGTGAACCACCATGATGGAATCAAGGATTTGTCTCCCTGGGACAAAGCCATTCTTTTGATGCAAAATGAAATGAGGAAGGATCTGTAAAATTCTAGAAGTAAGGATCTTTGACATAATCTTATACAGAGAATTATAGAGGTTGATTGGTCTAAAGCAGTCCACAACATTAGTACCCTCTCTTTTCACTACTCCACACACTTCTTTCCCAATGATATTCCAAAATGTTTGGAAGAAGAAAATTTGGAACCCATCCAGACCAAGAGATTTTTCTACTTCAAAAGAATGGATAGCCCTTTTAATTTCATCATCCTTAGGAATTGAATTAAGAAAGTCATTATCCTTTGTGTCGAGAAGAGATGGAATGGAACTTAGCAGGGAGAGTTGATTCTCTTGGTTTAGCTCTTGCGTTGGAAAGTAGAGAAGCAAAATAACCCATCATTTCACTTCTTATTTCCTCCTCTTTAGTAACTATACCTTTGGTCATGACAAGAGAGTTGATTCTATTCATTTCTTTGTGCTTCATTGCTGTTAGGTGGAAAAATCTAATGTTCTTGTCTCCCACTTTTAGCCAAAGGGATCTAGATCTCTGTCTCCAGAAAGTTTCTTCTTTCGAGATGATATTGTGATAATCAACAAGAATAAGGTTTTCCTCTCTTCTGCTTTCTTCAGGCATCCCAGAGGTTTTAATTTTATCTTGAATTTCTTTTAAGTCAATTTGGATCTTGTTTTTAGATTGGAATATATCACCAAAGACATCCTTATTCCATTGTTTTACTCTAGCTTTGACATTCGCCATTTTTTTTGCCACTTGATACATAGCTTTTCCTTCCACTTTAATGTTCCACCAATCCCTGATTCTATTTTCAAATTCTGGAGAGCCAGCCACATTTTTTTAAGTCTAAAGGGGGGGTGTCCTTTCCCACTGAAGGAATTAGCAAGAAAGGAAATGGGCTAGTGATCCAAGCCAATACGGTTAAGAGAGGAGAGAGAGAAAGAAAACTTAGAAAACCATTCATGAGAGAGCAGAACCCTATCAAGCTTAACCTAGATTAAGTTAGCTCCCACTCTCCTGTTAGACCAAGTATAATCAATACCTTCAAGATCAACATCTAGAAGACCTTCATTACTTATAAATTCCATAAGTTCCACCCTACTTTCCACTTGAGTGTTGTTTCCTCCTTTTTTTCCCACTTCTTTCAGAGGAGTATTAAAGTCTCCTGTCATCATCCAGTTATCATCTAGAAAAAAATTCCTAAGCTCATGAATTTGTTTCAAAAGTTTGAATCTACCTAATTTAGTATTAGGGGTGTACACATTTATCAGAGACTAGGCGAAGTTATCCTTAATGCTGCAGACTTTGATAACCAGGAAGTGTTTATCCTCTCTCAGAAGGGAGCATTGGAAACACTTAGAATTCCAGTAAATAGCCAAACCTCAAGAGGCCCCTTCCAAATCACTGCGAAGCTTCTCACCATTTTTCAACAAATTGATTTTAGTTATCTTGTCTTTAATCATTTTAGTTTCTTGAATAAGAAAAATGTCAAGATTAGAATCTCTAACTAAGTTCCTAACAATATCTTGTTTATTAGGACTATTAAGACCTCGAATGTTCCAAGATAGAATCTTCATTTAAATTTTGGAGGGAAGACCTGATCGATGGTGAGTTGTCTTCCATCGGCTATATTTTGTTTTGCTTCTCAATCCCTCTGCTCCTTTTTAGAAATTCTTCCCCTCTCTCTTTTGGGGGTTCCAGTATCTGCCTTTTGTTGTTGTCCTCTAGTCTAGACTCCACTAATTTTGATTTTTCCTCCCTTCTTGGTAGATTTTGATGTCGAGCATCTTATTGAATCCCTTGAATTGTTTTTTCCCACTAAGGGGGTCTGGTTTTTATTGATTTCCATTTGGGGGCTAGATCCTTTCCTTGCTAGAGATTTTTTCCTCTTGACTTGTATCCAAGGGCTCTTATTTTTCTCTACTTCTACTATTTTAGAGTCCTCATTCTATCCTTTGAACTACTCCTGCCTTGAGTCAGATTCATGAGGTATAACATTTGAGGCTTCACTATTGTTCTATTCTGTCTCTCCCTTTTGGTGAATCCAGACTGTCTTCCACCCTGGAAATCAGTTGGGGGTCTAATTCCTTTGAAAGATCAGTAGTCTCCTCAGGAGAAGTAATCTCATGATCCTACATGTTGATATTCACAAAATGAAAAGTTGTTTCCTTATGTACTTTTGTTTCTTCCTTCTCCATTTGAGGTGATTCCTTCTTCTCCTCTAAGTTAGGGCAAGGGATCTATTGAGAAGGGGGTTTTAGAGATTCCCCTTTCTTCCTCCACTCCCACTTCTTTGAAGTCTTTGACTCCTAATCTTTCTTCTTTGCTGCAATCTTCAGAGGATAGTGCTTGGCCCAGTGACTAGCCTTTCTACAAGTAATGAAAACAAAAGGGGTTGCCTCATATAATATTTCTTGTCTCCACTTACCAAGTTTTGAGTTAAGGGTGATTACTTGAGGTAGTTCAGTGTCTTGTTAGATGTTAACAAAAATCCTAGCAAACACCTATCTTGAACAGGCCATTGTCATCAGATCTATCATTAGTAGTTCTCCAAATGAACCAGTGATGGCCACCAAAATGTCCTCATGCCAATATTCCAAGGGTAAACAAGGTAGTCTTATCCAAACTAGAGCAAAGATAAAGGAACTTTCATTATAATCCAGGTTCGTTGACCATTCTACAGTGATAAAGAGGATTTACCCATCATCCATGGGCCATCACATAGAACTTTAGACAGATCTTCTCCATTGGAGAACACAAAGGAAAATAAACCTTTTGGCATAGCCACAACATCCACCTGTCCTTTGAGTTTCCACTTTTGGAGGGTAAAGGCTCTCACCAGATTAATATTCAATCTAGGACCCGTAAAATTTCCAATCAAAGTAGAAGCCATTATAGAAATAGTATGATCTATGATTTGGTCAGGAATGTTAATACCTAATTCCCCTTTTAATAGATCTGAAACAATATCAACCTTAGGGAAAGAAGATTTTCCAATTTCTTTGACCCCAAAAAGGCCCGACCATTTCCGCTTACCTCAGTTCAAGTTTCCACCATGTGAGGAATCTTCTTGTTGTTTTTTTGACCCCTTTCCTTGCTCAGTGGAATCAGTCTTTTCCACTTATGGTCCCAAGATAGGACCATTGTCCTTGCTGGGCTGGGCTAGGCTATTAGGAATAGTCCCAAGAGATAACTGAGAGGGGGGGTGAATTAGTTATCTACAAGATTCAATTCTTTATCCAATTAAGTATACTTAAACATAAAGCATAAACAAAATGAAAGAACACATGAACACAACACTAATATTTTGGTTAGGGGGAAACCCAAATAGGTAAAAACCCTGGTGGGAATTGACACCCACTAATATTCTGCACTAGAGTATTGTGATCCTTGTTAGAAGATCCTTAACCTTGTTAGGAGTTTCTTTACAATATATTAAGTATAGTAGACTTGGTCAAGGGTTAGACCCTATTAGGAGTATTTTACAATTTTCCCTATTAGGGGAGAGGATGCACTATCTGAGAGCACACTACTCAAAGGGGTGAAGGCTACAACCTTCTATTTAACAGATACACACTATATCTGGATCTTGGTGAACTACACTTTGACCTGCTATTTGGATCAGTTCTAGTGAATAGCACAAGTACTTTACTTGGTCACATAGACCTTCTTTTGATGGCTCAACACTTCACACACTCTGCTCTGCTCTACTTAATCAACCATGAACTACACTCAAGCAATCACAAATGACTGTCTATAAATATCTTTCCTCTGAATGATATAATCAAGTCAACCTATTGTCAACACCTTGAAATCATATTAGAGAAACCATAACAAACTCCAATAAACATTCTATTAGCTCTACTATTCACGCAACTCATTCTGGGACCTATCCAATAAGATAAATGTAGATGCACGCTACACACTGTCGGCTCTACCAAAACAACTAGATCTTTCTCCTCAAGCTGAATTAGATCATGTGCTCTTAACTAAACATCAATAACACTCCTCTAAGCTTAAATCGAAGGGTGCATACCCTAAAGATAGGTGTAACTCAAGAACCAATAGAATCTATGTCGGCTCTCTTGAAAAAACATAGTAAACAGTCGTTGGCAAATAGCGACTACATAACTTCACTTCTACTCATCAACAGACTATGCATCCATAATTTAAGCATCACTAACATGTCTTCAACATGTATCCAAGCATGAAAGGCTCCATGATAACTGTACTGACAACCATACATAGAACACTGCCTGTTACTTTGTCAGGAACACTACTAACACCAACTGCTATATAATTGTCTGTACTAACAATTAACCTCTACACCCATGATATCATGATGATATCATGTCAATGCATCATATACTAAAATCTTACTACATAAGACTTCCATGCATGCTACTTTCCATATGTTGTCAGCAATGACAAATATATAATCAGTACTTGCCTACTGGCAAATCTCCAACAATCTCCCACTTTGGCATTGATGGAAACATGTGGAATGAAAAACTACCACCAACCCAAATGAACATTTTTTTTATAAAATTCTCCATTTCCTCATCAAAAATATCCCAAAGATGAACCCTCCATCTGCTGTAATATTTTCTAGTATTCTCCATTTCCTCAATTGTACTACTGTCATAACTAAATACTTCTCCTCCTTAGTATATTACTCCTAATTTTTACTTCTATTTTTCATGACTCTATATATTACTCCCCCTTTGACATCAATGGAAAAGGGCACCATTCATTTTAATCACTGGTACTACTCTTGAGGTAGATTAGTCAACCTTCCACTAGTCCCTAAGAATTGATGCCTTTCCACCTTTCTTCTAAGTAGAATCAGGGAAGGGAATGACTCCCAACTTCTTCTTGAGATACTCAAAAGTATCCTTAGGAAAGGGCTTTGTGAATATATTTGCCAACTGATCTCTAGTACTCACATAGTCCAACTTGACTTATTTCTTTGCCACTTTCTCTCTTAGGAAATGATACTTGATCTCAATATACTTTGTCTTTACATGCATCACAAGGTTCTTTGACATATTGATAGTTCTAGTGTTATCATAGTGAATAACAATAGGATAATCAATCTAAATTAAAAAATCCTTTATCATCTCCTTGATCCAAACAATTGTAGAATAATTCAAGGCTGCTGCAACATAATCTGCTTCTGTTGTTGATTGAGAAATACAATTTTGTTTCTTTCTTGTCCAAGTGACAAGTCTATCACCAAGAAACACTACTCCACCTGATGTACTCTTTATGTCATCAACACATCCTACCCAATCTGCATTAGTGTACACATGAAGCTCAACATTTTCTAAATGTAGATACCATAGACCATAATCTATAGTGCCTTGCAAGTATCTGAATATTCTCTTTACTACCATGAGGTGACTTCGTTTAGGTTCTACTGCAAATCGTCCAACTATGCCAACTGCATTGGAAATATCAGGTCTAGTCTGAGTAAGATATATGAGTTTACCAAACATAGACTTATACAATGTTATATCTACTACTAGTGAGTCATCTTCTTTTGTAAGCTTGCATCTAGTGATTATAGGTGTTCCTACTAGCTTGCAATCATCCATCTTGAATTTATTCAATATCTCTTTCACATACTTGGACTAATTAATGAAAATTCTTTTTTCTGTCTGTTGTACATTTAGTTCAAAAAAGTATTTGATAGGACCAATCATACTCATCTCAAACTCATTCTGTATTTCTTTGGAAAATTCAACATTGAGCTTGTCATTACCTCCAAAGATAATGTCATCAAAAAATATAGCTACAAGTAGTAAACCTTTAAATGTCTCTCTAATGAATAGATTACAATCTGTTGCTCCTTTCTTGAATCCAATATTTGTTAAGTATCCATCTAGTCTCTCATACCATGCTCTAGGGGCTTGCTTAAGTCCATAAAGGGCCTTCTTTAATCTACATAGCATATTAGGTCTGTCTGATAAGGTGAATCCTTTCGACTATTCAATGTATACTTCTACTTTCAAATCGCCATTCAAGAATGCTGATTTGATATCCATCTGATAAAATTTGAAGTTTTTGACTGTAGCATAGGCTAGAAACAACATAATAGCTTCTAACATTCTTAAAAGTGCAAATGTGTCTGAATAATCAATGCCTTCTCTTTGTGCATATCCCTTACATAATAATCTTTCTTTATTTCTTACTACTATACCATCTTCATTCATCTTGTTTCCGAATATCCACTTTGTTCCAATCACATTCTTATCACTAGGTCTTGGGATCAGTTCCCAAGTATCATTCTTAATAATCTGATCAAGTTCTTCTTTCATAGCATCATGCCAATCTGAATCATTAAAAGTATCTTCAATACTTAAAGGTTCAATCTGAGATAGTAAACATACCGCTTCATTATTAGCTGAGTTCTTTGCTTGTGATCTTGTTAAGACTTTGCCGCTCTAATCTCCAATGATGTATTTCTTGGAATGATTTCTAGATGTAAACTTTGGAACTTTAGGTGATGCTGACTCATCATCCTTAGGAGTACTTTCTTCACTTGTCTTAGGCTCATTGAATAACACATCAATACTGTCAAATATTTCTTCAATGACTGTCTCACTAGTGGAGGGTCTAGGTTCTTCTTCAATCATGGGTGAGTAATCATGATATCTTTCTTGAACCATAAACTTTTCATCAATGTTTACATAAGTTTTAATGATCTTTTTAAATCTTAAATTGAAACATCTATAAGCTTTACTTTTAGTAGAGTAACCAAGAAAAATACCTTCATCACTTCTTGCATCAAACTTGCCTATTGCTTCATCCCTCTTAATGTAGCACTTGCTTCCAAAGATTCTAATGTATTTTACTATGGGAACATTACCAAACCATAGCTCATATGCTGTTTTGTTAGTGCCTAGCCTCAATTGAATTCTATTGATCGTATAGACTGTTGTATTGATTGCATCTCTCCAATAGGTGTGTGTAACTTTTCCTTTTATCATAATGGTGCGTGTTGTATCAAGAATGATCCTATTCCTTCTCTCTACAATTCCATTCTCCTGAGGGGTTCTAGGTGCACTTAACTGTCTCTTTATGCCATGTTCTTTGCAATACTCATAGAATCTATCAAAGGTGAATTCTCCTCCTCTATCTGATCTTAAACATTTTATCTTTAGTCTAGATTCATTCTCAACCTTAGCTTTGAATATTTTGAACTTCTCAAATGCTTCTGACTTATCTTTCAAGAATGCAACCCACATCATCCTAGTATAACAATCAACAAACAAAACTAAATAACTTTCACCATGGTATGATCTTGTTTGAGTTGGACCACACAGGTCTGTGTGAATTAGATCCAGCTTGTTCTCTGTTGTATTCTATTTTCTCCTGAATGAATTTCTCACATGATTTCCCATTACACATTCCCTACATATAGTATCAACTATCTTTGCTATGCTAGGTAGATCTCTTACTACCTTTACATTTCTTATCTTTACTATGTTATCAAAATTGATATGACATAGTCTTTTATGCCACAACCAACTGTCATCAACTTTAGCAACAAAACAACTTGCTTCTGAATTGAGTTAAAAAACATTACCTCTTGTCTTTGAGCTTGATGCAATCATAACACCATCTTTGTTGTTAATGATGCATTTGTCATCTTTGAACTCCAACTGATAGTCTTTTCCAAGTAACTATCCAACACTGAGAAGGTTATGTTTCAAACCAATAGCATAGAGAACATCATCAGTACTATTCTTTCCATCCAAGGTGATGGCTCCTCTACCAACTATAGGTTTAGGAGTGTTGTCTCTGAATCTGACCATACCTCCATTATATTTTTTGAAATAAATAAACCTACCTTTATCACCTGTCATGTGATGTGAACAACCACTATCTATAATCCAGTCTGTCCTTATGTCAGCTTGTGAAATCAATGCTAGCTCTTGATTCTCTTTCTTATCTTCATGAACTATCTTATTATTCATTTTGTCTATAATAGAGATGAATCCAATTTCTTCTTCACCAAATTATTCGTTTAAAACTCCATCTATAGCATAGTAGGATTCCTTAGAATACTTAGGCTTGTAATCTTTTTTGAACTTTCTTGCTCTAGTAGGACACTTAGATGCAAAGTGACTGATCTTATCACATGAAAAGTGCTTAAATGGTAATTGACCTTCATATTTTCCTTTTCCTTTCTTTTCTCTTTTGGCAATCATAGCAATGAAATAATCTAGAGTTTTCTCTTCATCATCATCATCATCAAAATTACCAGAAGTGTTTGCAGATTTCTTACCATGAACTGTTGCTTTGAAGGTTGTCTCACTTTTTGGTTCAGTCTTCAATCTTGAAATCTAAAAAGCTGAGATTTTTTTGATCAAAGTCTCTCTCTTGAAATTAGATTTAAGCTGCATGGTCTCATCAAGGATTTTGATCTTGCTTTCATATTCAGGAGTGAGAGTAGTCATTAACCTATCCATGGTGTCCTCCTCTAAAATCTCTCCACCATTGTTTTTTATTCTAGCAACTAATTCATTTATCTGTTGATTGTAATCTCTAATATTTTCCTTAGGTAGCATCACTAATGCATTGTATCTTTTCTTCCATGTCTTTATGTGTGCATCCTTTTCTTGTTTGTCTCCTTCAAATATGTCTTCTAGGTGCTTCCATATTTTGTGGGTTGTATCTACCTTTTTTATTTATGAAAAATCACCATCAAATAGGGCACTGATAAGTGCTTCTTTAGCAATAGTATTCTAATGAAACAATTCCTTTTTCCTATCAGTAGCATCATCCTTTGCAAGGTCTTCTAAGGTAGGAATCTTGGCTTCTTTGATAGTCACATAAAAAACTTCAAAAGCATTGCACTACAAATGGGTCACCATCTTGTTCTTCCAATCAAGATAATTCTCTCCATCAAACTTAGGATTTTCTTTCCTGAAGTATGCCATCTGATCAACCTCAATCTGTTAAACTTTCTCTCTGAGGCACTTGGCTCTGATACCAATTGTTAGGAATAGTCCAAGAGATAACTGATAGGGGGGGTGAATCAATTATCTAAAAGATTCAATTCTTTATCCAATTAAGTATACTTAAAGATAAATCATAAACACAATGAAAGAACATGTGAACACAACACCAATATTTTGGTTACGGGGAAACCCAAATAGGTAAAAACCCCAGTGGGAATTGACACCCACTAATATTTTGCACTAGAGTATTATGATACTTTCTAGAAGATCCTTAACCTTGTTAGGAGTTTATTTACAATATATTAAGTACAGTAGACCTGGTCAAGGGTCAAACCCTATTAGGAGTCTTTTACAATTATCCCTATTAGGGGAGAGGACACACTGTCCAAGAGCACACTACTCAAAGGGGTGAAGGCTACAACCTTTTGTTTAATAGATACACACTATATCTAGATCTTTGTGGACTATGCTTTGACCTACTATCTGGATCAGTTCTAATGAATATTACAAGTACTTTACTTGTTCACATAGACCTTCTTCTGATGGCTCAACACTTTGCACACTCTGCTCTGCTCTACTTAATCAACCATGAACCACACTCAAGCTATCACAAATGACTATCTATAAATATCTTTCCTCTAAATGATATAATCAAGTCAGCCTATTAGAACCACCTTGAAATGAAATTAGAGAAACCATAAAAAAATCCAATAAACATTCTGTCAACTCTACTATGCACGCAACTCATTCTGGGACCTGTTTAATAAGATAAATGTAGATGCACGCTACACACTGTCGGCTCTACCAAAACAACTAGATCTTTCTCCTCAAGCTGAATTAGCTCATGCACTCTTAACTAAACATCAATAACACTCCTCTAAGCTTAACTCTAAGGGTGCATACCCTAAAGATAGGTGCAACTCAAGAACCAATAGAATCTCTGTCTACTCTCCTGAACAAACAGAGGAAACTACTACTGGTGAATAGCGACTGTATAACTTCACTTCTACTCATCAAAAGACTATGCTTCCATAACTAAAACATCACTAACATGTCTTCAACATATATCCAAGCACACAAGGCTCCATGATAACTACACGGACAACCATACATAGAACACTGCCTGTTACTCTATCGGGAACACTGTTGACACCAGTTGCTATATAACTGTCTGTACTAATAGTTAACCTCTGCGCCCATGATATCATGCTGATATCATGTCCATGCATCATATACTGAAAGCTTATTACATAATATTTACACACATGCTACTTTCCATATGTTGTCATCAATGACAGACATACAATTAGTACTAGCCTACTGGAAAATCTCCTTGTTGAGCCCTTGCCTTGCTTAGTGGAATCAGCCTTTTCCACCTATGGTCCAAAGATAGGACCGCTATCTTTGCTAGGCTGGGCCAAGCTTGACCCACTAGCACTTTCCCCTTGTTTTGACAAAGGCCCTTCAATGTCGGCATCTAAAACATTCTCAGATACCACATCATTTCCATGTTGAGGCCCAGAATCCGTAGCAAAACAAGGCACAACCAGATACCCGTCTAAGATTCAAAATTTTTTCTCCCGTGCTTTCTCCCCCTCCTCCTTCCCACTCCCATCTTGTTTAGTATTGTTGCATTACTTTGTTGTGACAAATTATTGGGAAGATTGTTCATTGGTGCTTCAAGATAAATTTGTCTCATGTGTGCACATGTTCATAGTGGCTTCATGATTTGATGAATTTTGACATATCTTACATCTATGTTTATTTTCATTGATGATTGCATCTATGAAATCAGGGTTGTGAGTTATTCAAATCTACATTTTGTGGGTTTGCTTCATCTTCATAGTAATTTAATTTGCAAGGTGGTAGACAACAATGGTTTATGTCCATTAGTTTTACTTTCTATAATTTTATTCAATTCTCATTATCTTTCTCTTTACATTCTTTAAAAATCAGTCATAATAGATTAGATCAAATTTACATGTTTTAGAAATTGCTTTTGTTAAAAGATTCTAAAAATACAAAAAAAAGAAAAGAAAATAAAAGAGAGAAAGATCATTTTGTTTTAAGATTTTTTTTGCAACCTCTCCAAGATCGAACCAGAAAAGGCCTCCTCATGAACAGTTTCACATTTATCTTTGATTGAGCTATCCAAACAGTTGAGACCCAACCCAAAAGAAACCTTGAGACTGATTTCATCATTCTTCCAAGAGGAGAATTTGTTCATCCAAATTCCTAGCCAGTGTCTCGTGTAAAAATGATGCACAACACTGCTATATCAACTTGACCCTTGAGACTCCATTTCTTAGCAGCAAAGACTCTAACCACATCTATATTAGGTCTAGGCCCAACAAATTTTCCTACCTAAGTAAGAGCCATTATTGAAATGGTATGGTCAACAAGTGCGTCTAGTATAAAGATATTGAAGGTGCCCTTCTCAGGTTCTGATATATTATTAATCTCTGGGAGAGAAGATTTACCTATTGGGTTGACTCCAAAAAGAAAACACCAACTTCCTTTACTTGAAGCCCTTGGGTGAAACTTCCTAGCAGAGTTGACTGGGGCTTTCCCACTAGCATGGAAAGTCAAAGAGTTCATAGGTCCACCTCCTTGGGAAAGACCTTTACATGAGTTTTCTTCTTCTTTTGAAACCTTTGTGGAGCCCTCACCATTATTACATTTGATCTTCTGAAAGCCTTCAGCCTCTTTTCCTATAGAGATTCCTCCATTTGCAAGTTTCTTGCCCGCATTTGAATTCAAACTGCTACCCCCTCCCGCTCGTTGCCTATCCATAGTGGATTGTTAATATTGGTGTTTGTTTATGTTGTTGTTATTATAAAAAACATATTGATATAATATTAAAATTTATATTAATTTTTAAAAATAAATACTTATCAATCATAATAAACTAGTAATTGCATGGTGATGTGCAATGAGTGGTCAAAGTAAAAAGAAAATTGAAATAAAAATGGAGATGGAGATAGAAAATATGGATATAAAGAGGAAGAGATAAAAGAGAGAGGGGATAGAGTCTTTCATTTTCAGACATCTTCTCTTATTTTCTATTTATTTTTATGTATTATATATAATTATATTATTAAATATAAATATCTAGTACAGATCTTATTTGTAACCTAAACAATAAATAAATAAATATTAAATATACAATGTAATTAATTTGTAAATATATGATCTTTTTATATAATTTTTTTTTAACAATATACTTAATAATTTATGTGATGCTAAATTAAAATATCATATATAATAATAAATTTAAAAAATCTATTTAGATAGAAGTTTAAGCTTAAAATTTTAATTTAAAATTTATAGATGGTAAAATCAAGGAACATATCATTTTTCACCAATTGTACTCAAACAAATTAAATTATTATCCTTTCCTTGTATATTTTTTTTTTTGCTTTGTATTAATGTCCATTATTCTACACTTGTCTCTCTTTGTCCATAGATTTCCTCATCTTTATTTTATTTTCTATCTATATCTTCTCCCTCCTCTCTCATTATATATATAATTCTTATTAATTTTATATGTTTTAATTATATATAATAATAAATATAAAATATATATTCTATCATTAAACAATATAAATAAAGATTGATTTATTGATATTGTCATTGATGTCAACATGTTTATCTTATATTAATTACAACATTAAATCATATCTCAAAACTTCCCTCTCTACTAAAATTTTTAACTTTAGCGATTCATGGTTGTTGATTGCGATGAGAGACAGACTCCCCCACTTGGGGAGGCCCCCACAACCATAAAAATTATGCCTAAAGGAGCTGTGTGCCCCACTACACCATAGAATCCATATTTTTTTGTAAGTGCTTGAATACAAGAACTTGAAGCTCAGAAAGAAGGGGTTTCTGATCCTGAACCTGAAACCAAATTTTTAGATGTGATTTCTAACAAATCAGTTTACGAAAAAAGAACAAAGTGGTGGCTCCTCTGATGGGTGGAAATAGGTCATTTTGGGTAGCATACATAAGGAGGTGGAGAAATATTTTTTTCTAGAGTGCTCACAAAAATTGGGAACGACTATCAAGGTCCCTGACTCAATTATTGATGGTATTGTTTCCTTGATAAACAATACCTTAGTTGGGCATTTTTTTCCATTTAGACCAACTGTTGATATGGTCAAGAAGTGGGCATCCCAAAGATGGAAACTTAAGGGGAGTGTCAAAATTAGTGCAATGCGTGGCATTCTATTTCTCTACAAGTTTACTTTTGTAAATGATTTGATTGATATTACGTTAGGGTCATGGGCCTATGGAATGCAATATCTTTTCCTTTGCAGAAGGAAGCTAGGGTTTGTTCATGCTACTGATCTCAATAGAATAACCTCAGTCTAGGTCAAATGCCTAGAAATCCCATTAGAATTTTGGGATGACAATATTTTTTGCTAGATTAGCAACTCCTTTGGCTACTATGTTATTATGAATAAGGTGACTAAGCAAAAGGTTAGTATTTTCCTATTTCTATGTTAATGTTTCAACCACCACCTTGGGATCAAATTTTTCTCATGGTCATGAAGTATTTACTCTCGAATGGCATTTAAAAGTTTACTACTACTATCACATGCCCTTCCTTAACCATTTTTAAAAACTAAAATGATCTCCTTTCTATTTTTCCTTCTTAATTCTCTTGAAAGCTCCATTTTGGATGAAAAGGAGAGTGGTCGAATCCAGGGAAAGAAACCCATCCCTTTGCATTCAGTTCTTATTTTTAGGCTTTATAATTTTCATCTGGATCTATGCCCCCCTAAACTAATTATCATCTATGAGGCCCGTATTTCACAGTCCCTCACCTACTAACATTATTAATGGACCAAAACCTAGTAAGAAAAAATGTATTCACAACCTGAGATCCCTTATGATTGCCTCTCACCCTAGTACTCCTGAAGCATTGAAAAATACTAATGTCTCCACTCATCGATGCAACCTAAAAAGTTATTATTTAACACACTAATTGCCAAATTATCTTCTCTTGAATTAAAACTTAAATCTTACAACACTAGATGTCAACATGGGTGTATAAGAACTAAATAATTAATACTTACATGACATATGAATGTCATAGAACAAGTTAAAATAAAATCACAAATAAAATATTCTATTTTAGATATCATGTTTCAACATAAAATAAATTTCAAACACTATGGAAAGAAATGATTTTAAACTTGATTTAATAGGAGATCTATCTCAATATATAAAATAAGCATCAAAGTCACTCAATATCTCCAACTTCCTTGCACTAAATTTTCTATGTAATGAAAAACTAAAATATTCAAATTTTGCCTTCCTCAAAAATCTATTAAGTGAAATGATTTTTTCTCTCTTAACTTAAGACTTAATATTCCTGTAATCACCTAAAATTGGCCCAGTCTTATCAAAAGATCTAATTTCCCTACAATTGGGAAAGTATTAGGAACCCTGCATCCTATATAAGCTATTAAGATCTTAGCTATTCAGGAATCTAGATGTAACTCTACTAATGTGCTTACCTTGGAAAGTTTGGTTTGTAAGATAACTTCTTTTGAACTCTCTAATTATGATAATTTCACTGTTGGAAGTATTGGAAATGTTGAATCTGCTTTTAAGTCTCAGCTAGTTCTGAACAAGCCAAAGAAAGAAAAAGAAAGATGCATCAGTGAAAGTGAAAGTGAAAGTGATAGTGACACTTTTGATGAAGATCTAGAAGATCTAGAAGCTCTTATGGCTAGAATATTGAGAAGGGGAAAAGGAAAGTATAAAGGTAAACTCCCTATTATATGTTTTGCATGCAATAAATTTGGTCATATAGCTACTAGATGTCCTGATAGGAAGGATAAAGACGATGAAAGGAAAATAAAACAAAAAGACAGAAAAGATGACAAAAGCTACCAATGGAACAGAGACTACAAAGAAAAAGGTAAGAAATCTTGTTACATTGCTGAAAAAGAGACTGATACTGATAGTGATGATTGTGAAATTGAGGTAGTTTATGTGGTAATGAAAGATGAATTTGATGAGGATGTGAAAACTACATTGATATCCTATGTGAACAAGAATGATAAATGGATTATTGGCAGTGGCTGTTCACATCACATGACTGGTGACAAAATTAAGTTTGAGACCTTACATCTTTACAGAGGTAAAAGTGTAAACTTTGGTAATGATGCACCATGTCCTGCTAGAGGAAAAGGTTTGATTAAACTAACTGATAAGATATCTTGTGAAAATGCATATTGGTTTGAAGGTCTTAATTAAAATTTGCTAAGTGTTGCTCAGCTTAACAAAATTGGTTACCGAGTGGAATTTCATCACAAGCAAGCTAAAATATTTGATGCTGCTAGAGAACTAATTGGAAGTGGAGATCAAACTAGAGATAATTTTTTCTATCTTGACCTATCTGAAGAAACATGTTTGATTGCACAACTTGATGATATTTGGTTATGGCATAAAAGGATGTGTCATGTTAACTTTGACAATCAAGTAGAGATAAGTAAGAAGAAAAAGGTAAGAGGTCTACCTAGATTGAAGAAACCTAAGAATGTGATGTGCAAGGAATGCCAGTTAGGAAAAATGACAAAGTCAAGTTTCAAGAGAAAATCCTTTACTTCTAAAAACATTTTAGATTTTGTTCATACTAACCTTTGTGGACCTATGGGTGTACAAAGTTACTATGGTGCTAGATGCTTTATCTTATTTTTTGATGATCATACTAGGATGATGCATGTGATGTTTTCAAAAGAAAAATTTGAAGCTTTTCAATATTTTAAGTGGTATTTGGCTAAGGTTGAAAAGGAGACAGGTAGGAACCTAAAATGTCTTAGATCTGACTGAGGTGGAGAATTTACATCAAATGAATTTAATCTATTTTGCAATGATAGAGGAATTAAAATATAGATGTCTACACCTAGAACAACTCCACAGAATGGTCTAGTAGAAAGGAGAAATAGATCTATCTTGGATTGTGCAAGGACATTGATGATTGAAAAGAATGTGGCACAAAGATATTGGAAAGAAGCTATAAGCACTACTGTCTACACTCTTAACCGAGTACATATCAAGAAAGGTACAAATTTGACACCTTATGAATTATGGCATGGACATGCACCAAGTGTTAAATACTTTAGAATCTTTGGAAGTAAGTGCTATTTATTAAAAGACACTAGGAATGGAAAGTTTGATGCTAAGAGTGATGAAGGCATATTCCTAGGGTACTCCACAAAAAGTAAAGCTTACAAGTGTTTGAACTCTAACACTAACAAAATTGTGGAAAGTGTGAATGTAAAAATTGATGAGTATGCGGAAAGAAATGAAGCTAATAGTAAAAGAGAACCAGAAGATTATAGATCTTTTGTGTACATTGAAGAAGAAGAAGAGGCAAGTAACTAACTTGAACCTGATGCTAAGTCTCGGGTAAGCAATGTCGAGCAATAGATAGAAGCTACTGAGCATTAGGAAAATTGTGCCGAGAAAGAACAAGAACATGTCATGCTACAAGAAAATGCTATTGATTATCAGGAAGAGGTTGTCGAGCATTCTAAAGTTGAATCTGACAATCTTATTGAAGAACATGATGAAATAGAGGAGAGAACAGCTGAAACTATTTTGGAAAAATATGTGAGAAGACATCATAAGCTTGAACAGATAATTGGAGACAAAGATACTAGAATCCAGACCAGAAGTAAGACTAAGGATCCAACATGTCTGCTATGTGAATTTGAACTGAAGACAACTAGAGAAGCATTGGAGAATGAAGACTGGATACAAGCAATGAATGAAGAAATTGACCAGATAAAGAAGAATGATACTTGGACTTTGGTGTCGAGACCTGAAAATAAGAATGTTATAGGAACAAAGTGGGTATTTCAGAATAAGATGAATGAAAATGGTGAAATCACTAGGAACAAAGCTAGGCTGGTATGCAAAGGCTACACACAAGAAGGAATAGATTATGGGGAGAAATTTTCCCCTATAGCTAGATTGGAAGGATTAAGAACTCTGCTTACATATGTTGCTTATAAAGATTTCAAGGTATATCAAATGGATGTCAAGTCTACATTTTTTAATGGTATACTAGAAGAAGAAGTTTACATAGAATAACTAGAAGGTTTTACTGATCCAAATAGAAGACACATGGTGTGCAAACTGATCAAAGCATTATATGGATTGAAGCAAGCACCTAGAGCATGGTATGAGAGGTTGCACAACTACTTGATACAGATTGGATTCTCAAGAAAAAATGACACAAGCAATCTGTACATGAAGGATGAAGAAGGTAAAGGTATCTTGTTGGCAAAAATTTTTGTTGATGACATTATTTTTGGTGGACAAGATGCATTATGCAAAAGTTTCTCAAATGAAATGCAAACTGAATTTGAAATGAGTATGTTTGGTGAGATCAAATTCTTTGTTGGTTTACAAGTATATCAAAGGAATAATGGAATTTTCATTCCATGGTCTAAGTATGTTAATGAAATACTGAAAACTTTTGGGATGGCAGATGCTAAACTAGTAGGAACTCCTATGGTTACTAGACAAAAGTTATCTAAGAATGATGATGCTGCCAAAGTGAATCAAACTCTGTATAGATCTATGATTGGAAAATTGCAGTATGTTCTACACAGCAAACCAGATATTGCATTAGCTATTGGGATTGTGGCAAGATTCTCTACTAATCCTAAGTAAACACATATGATGGTTGTAAAAAGAATTATGAGATACTTGAAAGGAACTGCTGACTATGGTCTATATTATAAGAAGGATGACAAATTTGAACTCCGAGTTTATACAGATGCTGATTGGGTAGGAAATGTAGATGACAAAAAGAGTACAAGTGGTGGAGCTTTCTTTCTTGGATAGAGATTAGTCTCTTGGACAAGAAAGAAACAAAATTGCATTTCCCAATCTACTGCCAAGGCCGAGTATATTGCTACTATAGTGAACTATTCAAACTTGGTATGTATAAAACACATTGCAATCAAGTATCACTACTTGAGAGAATTAGTACAAGACAAAGAAGTCCAAATGGAATATGTGAATACAAAAGAACAACTAGCAGACATATTCACTAAAGCTTTACCCAGAGAAGCTCATGAGTATTTAAGAAGTCAATTAGGGGTTCTTCCCGTAACTAAGGCTACCTAAAAAAGCTAGGAGCATTGCATCAAATGTGCTACAGTAGAACATTTGCCAAATTGATGTAGAAGATTGTCACACTTTAGGGCTGGCCTAGAGTTGTGAAGAGAAGAAAAGATAAGAAATCACTAATAAGCAAGATGATAGATGGAGAAACACAAAGCTACACAAATATTATCTACATCTGATGGATGTAAGTTTTAGTTGTTGCTTTGGCATTTTTGTCAAAGACAGGGAATGTACTGATATGATAACACATGATACTAAGAACTAAGAGTTGATGAGCTGATGGAACTAAAAGGAAAAAGGATGATGAACTGAAATGTAGAATCAGGATAGAGGAAGATCCGAATACTTCTAACGGTAACAGGAGTGAGGCTTACAAGATTTTGAATCAAAATGAAGCTAAGGATATTATAAATAAGTTTTTGATGGATAGATAAGATTTTGGATTGGTTGGTAATCCATGTTTTATTCAAATGATATCATATGGTGTTGCCATCAATGCCAAAGAGGGAGATTGTTGGAAACTGAATTCAAACAATTATTGTATTATCATTGATGTCAAACCTTAATTGGTAAGACTATTGCTACTTAGGAAAGTACTATATCTATTTGAGTGTTGCTAAGGAGCTAAGCAAGGTTGGTAACAATAGCACCTAAGGAAAGGTTGAGTTATCTTGATACTACAAAGTGTACTTGACTATGTTGCACTATGATGAGATAATGTATTGTTTATCTTAGTAAGACTGAAGACTAAACTGGTAGGCTTAACCAAGCAAAGAATGGAAAAATCATGTTTAAGCTGAGTGATGTTAGTGTCGACCGAGTAGTATATGCTGAGAAAAATTATAGTGTTGACCAAACACCAGTAAATTGCCAAGAAAGATAGTGCAAGCTGAGGAGATAGTTTTAGTATTGATCGAGCATTCTACATGAAGACCGAGTGAACAATCACAATATTTACCGAGCATCAACAATTTTATATTTGAAGAGAATTTAATTTTGGAGCCGACATTGTTGAATTCTTGGATTATGTAAAATGTGTTGACTTTATTTATTGATTGTTTGGAAGCATTAAATGCTTTGTAAAACATTTTATTGTAAATCTTTAAGATATTTGAGATGATTCTAGAAAAGGAGCCGAAGAACATAAAGTGGGTAGATTCAATGAATCTAACCTAACCCTAAGATCTACGAATGAGATTGAGCGGCAAAAGATGAGTTAACCTAATTGAGGAAAATATAAGGGAACCTGAACATTGTGATATGTATGTGCATGGTGAACAGAGAATGCTAGAAGAGGAAAGTTTTATTGACTGAATAAGCAGAAAAGGCTAAAGGAGAATGGTGGTGATTGCTTGAAGAAAAGTTTTGAGTAGATTAGAGATGGAAATGGAAAAGTTTCAAAGTCAGTCAACCAACATTAGTGTATGGAATCAGATCTAATATTTGCAAAGTGAGTTGTATATTTTTCAGATAATACTGTTGCTACTTTCTAACCATTGTAATAGTTAAAATCCTTTTAACAGAGGTTGACCTAACAGTCATATGTTAAATCCTTTGAACAAGGTTTCATTCTAATGGAGTGTATGTAAGTCCTATGACTAGGCTCACTTTTAACAGGGTGATTGAAATCCTTTAATCGGGTCACATTTGACAGTGTATATTGTAACCTTTCACATGGTTGGCTTTTTACCAAGCTCACTTCAGAAGAGTGAAAATAATTGTTGGAAATATTCAGGAATTAACCGAGTTACTAAGAGGGGAGGGGTGAATCAGTAACTCCAAATTTTCTTTCAATTACAGATGTATTAACATGTAATTTACTTTAACCTTTGCATAAAGAAAGCATGAAACTTAAAAGCATTCACAATAATGACACATAGATTTGGTTACCCAGAAACCTTCCAAAAAGAAAGTAAAACTAGGGTGGGGATGAAACCCAAAAAGCTTTAATACTGCAGAATAAAGTTGGCCGGTTAAGGCTTACAATTTGATCACTTCTGATGATCTGCCCTATTAGGAGCAATAAGGATTGCTAAATCCACCCTGTTAAAGGATTTACAAACATACAATGAAGTATGCACTCGGTAAAGAGATTTTACAAAAGACTGTTAAGTCTATCCGGTTAAAGGATTTTAGTACTGATTCACCTGTTAGGATGAAACAGTAGATCTCTTGCTTTGCAACTGGATTGCTGATTGAGATTCGCTGATGTACTGATCACCTTCTATGATGAATTTGTCTTTGCTGTTCCTTATACTTCTGAAGCCCTTTGTAATTCGCTTATCTCTGCTTTTCTTTCTTTTTCACATACATGCTTATTACATACATCTTGACATTTTTACAACATTGTTTATATACAAGTCTTAAACAATTAATTACAATTACAATTACAAAGTCGGCTTGACAAATAAACATAAGTGCTACTAAGTCGGCCCAAGTATGGTTACATGGTTCCTGCAAACTAACTCGGTGACTTTTTGATACTCGGCGTCCACTGCATTACTCGGCATCCTCATGCACTCGGTAGAAGTGAAGGCACGGTTCATACTGACCACTCGGTAGGTTTTGAACTTGGTAAATACTGGTGACTTGGTAGACACGATGTTACTTGGTTTACACTATCCTACTTGGTTTGTACTAACTTGCTCAGTTTGCACTGTCTTGCTCGGTTTGCACTGTTTGCTCGGTTTGCACTGTTCTGCTCGGTTTGCACTGTCTACTCGGTTTGCACTGTCTGCTCGGTTTGCATTGTTTGCTCAGTTTGCACTATCTGCTCAGTTTGCACTATTTTCTCAGTTTGTACCTAGAATGCAAATAAGTGTTGTCACTAGTGGCAATTCTGCTTAATGCCAACAATCTCCCCCTTTGGCATTAGTGACAAAAACACTTATTGGCCAAAACTTATATACATGAATCATGCTGAGTTTTATTTTGATTTTTCAAAATTTGTCTTTGTTATAGGGCTTTATACATTGTCTCCCCCTTTCAATTTGCTAACTTTTTCTATACAAATCTTCTTCTATACATATATCTCCCCCTTTTTGGCAATAATGCCAAAGGTGCATATATAACTGATTTACAGAGAGAATCCAAAATTTGATAGAAAATCAGAATGTACCTTCATTATTAGTGCCAGGGTTCTGTCCCAACTTTCTTGCAGAATCTTGCATGTTTAGATTGCAATTTGGACTTCTGCAGAGAGTTCAATCATGTGATCTGCTATAGAGAACTAATTGTCATGAATCAATGTTTTGGAATGTTCAATGTGCTTATACATTGTATTCATGATGGGAAGGATCATGTGTTAGATGTCTAGCAGTGTGGACCGGATCCTTGTGTCTTCTTTCAGTAGATCTGACTGCATATTTGATAGGTATGATATTTTCATGTGATGAGCAGAGCTTGAACTTGGTTCAAGTTGTAGCTTCTGTATGCTAATCTTCATATCCTCATCCATTTTATTCATTTTATCCGTGACATCCTTTGTGAACTTGGCAATATTGCACAATCTGGCCAAAAGAGAGGTAGCATTCGAATAGGTAGATTCAATGTTTGATAAAACTGAAGACAATTCTACTTGGTTAATAGCTATGTGCTGAGCAATGTGCTCAAGCACTTTATTGTTGAATCTCTTCTCGGCTCTTTCAACTAACTTTTCTGTCCCAGATGAATCCTCATTGTATTTATTAACTGCTTCTGCTAATTGTAGCAAAACATGTTGGGAGGAGTCTACTTTAATACCTAATGCATCAGACAAAATGTCCTTAGCATCCTTGATGATTTGATATTCCTTGTCTCTCTCCTCTTTAAGCTTCTTTTGCTTTGCTTTCCTTTGAAGGATTTCACCTATATTTTGCATTTGGTCCACTGATAGATTTGCAAAATCTAATGTTGGAATCTCTATTTCTTCATCTAAGTCTATATCCTCTACTATATTCTTACCCAAAAATCTTATGCTCGGTTGAGCTTTAGGCTTATCTGTGCTTAATGCCTTAGTAGTAGTGATAGTAGATATAGTAGGGCTGGCTATAGAGACTGGTATACTTTCTACTAGAGAACTTAAAATATTTACACTTGTAGATTCAAAAACTGGAAAACTTACTGCTGGAAAACTTGATGAAAAAGGAGACTGCAACTCGGTAGAAGAAATGGTGGTTGCTTCTGTTGTTGCTATAGGTGATTGGACAAAAGTTGAAGTTGTCACAACCATGCTTGAAGGTGTCTCCGGGCTGGATGTAGAGACTTTTACTGGAGAGGTAGGAAGTGATGCAATGACTTTTGCCACTATTCTCACAGTATCATCTACCTCAGTGGCTTCTTCTTGTTCATCACTGTCATCTTCAATGTCTTTTATTATGACTATTTCAATACTCAGTTGGTGAAGATGGTATATGTTTTTCCATGTGGCATTTGTAGCCTTCACAACCAATTCAATATTGTTGATCAGAATCAAACAAGTATTGAATTTTAATGTCATCTTACTTTCATTGTCCTTCAATGCCTTCTTTACTTCATCATTTTTCAAGTTCGGCATTAACTGTCTCAGCGTTTGATCAAATATGTCTTTTACAGTTTTCTTGGCATTGCTCCATCTCATTTTTATTGGATCTAATAGAACTGCTGGAACCTGTGGGGCTATTTCTTCAGGAGAGTATTTCCACTATCCCATCTTTTCAATAACAGCATCTTCTATTTCCTTCTGTTCTGTTTCCATTCTTGTTTCATATTTAAAAGATTTTATGTTACTTACTCCAGATCCTGATCCTTCTCTAAAGAGTTTGATCCTTTCTTGAAAGTTTAGAGGAGGCCTTTTGAATACTATGTCTTTATCTGCCTTGTCTGCCTTGTCTGCCTTACCTCTTGCACTTCTCCTTGTAAATACAGTAGTGGGAGGCTTAGGTGCCTTAGTGATGAATACCTTTCCTTTCTTCTTTGCAGGTTCTAGTTCCTCTATTTTCTCATCCTTTTCCTCTTCTTCTTCATCTTTTTCTCCTTTGTCCTCGATTAGCATTTTCATTTTGGCTATCCTCTTCTTTCCTTTGTTTACCGCCTGTGGAAGCTTTATGCTTAGTTCAATTCTCACCTTAGCTTCATCATATGTTCCAAAATATGGAGCTTTGGGATTGACAGGCTGATTAAGAAGAGCTTCAATGATATTCTTGGTTTCATCAATATTTACCTCATAAGGAAGAGGTTTTACATATACAGTCCTCGGTTTAGCTGCTTGAATATATACATTGTCACAATCCACCATAAAACGAATGTCATCCTTGTAATCTTCCACCAACTTCTCTAGAATTCGGAATCTGTCATTCATTTTCTCTTTGAAAGACTCAAAATAATTATCCATGATGCTTTCAAAATTTTCACCCATTTCTGAGATGTATTCATTTATTTCATAAAGGACTGGCACATCTTTTCTCCATAGAACTTTTCCTTTAGAAGGGAAGAATTTCTGAGCATAGAAGAATAAACAGACCAATAAGGATCCAAACTTACATGGATTGTTTTTGGAAGTTTGAATGCTTTCCATGTTTTTGTTAAACTGCTTTAACAATAAGTCTGCTAGGTCAAATGTTAAGTTATTCTTGACCACTTTGTATGCTAGCTCAATAGCTTCATAGGAGACACTATTCTGTCGACTTGAACTGTATATCTTATGGGCAATTATGTGTGTACCAAACTTCAGTTCAGCATCGGTAATGCTACTAACTTTCATGCCTCTACCGTCCCACTCAGCTAGGGTTTTCTTCTCTAGTTCCATCTGACCTAGGGTTTTGGTAGTTTTTGCTTTGTTCAACATGGGAAGACTAGTGATTTGATGAATCATCTTCTTTGTGATCTCTATGGGTTGCTCAAGCCAAATCTTGCCATCATGTACACGGCTGAGAATGTATCTAACCCATTTCTCCTGAAAGTTTCGAGGTAGATGTGCAATGTGAACTAAACATTTATCTTCCAGATGTTTGTGCTCAGGTTTCAGAATACCATCCACAAACAGTTCCTTACGCATAATATCTAGCTCTAGATTTCCCATTTCTTGAATTGAACAGTTGAAATGATTGTGGATATCGTTAATAAGTAGTACCTTAGGAGGAATATGAGATTGAGCTCTGTTCGGATCTAGGGCTACTGCAATTGCAAGCACGATCTTGAAATCTGGTGCTCTCCATTCCCCTTGGACTAACATTTCTGATCCTTTCTTCACTGAAGTGCTGGATGATGCCATGGTAGCTCACAGAAAATTCCTTTCGCAAAAGTATTGAATCACTGGGTTGCTCTTGAAATTTTTTGCTCTCAAAGTGCTAAAGGTTCGCGGTGAAGAATGAGTTCGATTACTTACCTTTTGTTTACAACTCTGTCATTAATGCTCAGTACAAATTAGGGTATGAATTCTGACAGACTGTCACCCACTAAGAATTAATTGCTCGGTAAAGACTTCACAACTCGGTGAACTTGAGAATTCATATTACTCTGACCTCACTCGGTAAAGACTGGTACCGACCTTGCTCGGTAAAGACTGATACTGACCTTCCTGTGATCTTACTGCATCTTGCATGCTGATTTAGATCTTTCTTTTAATTCAGTTCTGGACCTGCTTGAGATTGGTCTATGAGAATATAGTTCCAATTCTTTCTTGGAAATTTAGTTTGAGTCGGTAGAGCCACCCATTCCATTACTTGGACTGGTTTGCTCGATAGATTTAGGAATCCATTTTTGTCTCACCTCTTTCCTGACCTTAGTTGCTTCATTCTTCTTTCCATCTTCAACTTCACTAGCATTCATGCAGTTTCTGGCTATGTGACTGAGTTTAGTGCATTTGAAGCATCTTACGGTAGTATCTCTTTTCCTTAGATGATGTTTTATGCAATTCATGCCAATGTGTCCATATTCTCCACAGTAATGACATCTACACTAGGTGTTGTAGTCCCATCCAAACATTGCTTTCATAATTTGTTCTACTGGATTGGATATTTTGGATCTGCACTCAGATGCCTTGTGACCTTGTTTGTTGCATTTGTGACAATTAACTCTGAATCGTGGTTTTTCCCTGCATTCATTTGCTTTGTGACCAGGTTGATTGCAGTGGTAGCATTTTCCATTGAATTCTACCTTTTTATTGCTCCAACATTTATTTGACATATGTCCTATTTTACCACAGTGATTACAAGTAGGTTTTTGATTCCTTTGAGTACCTTGCTTAGAAGATTCACCTTCTCCTTTGTATCCAAGTCCTGCTTTTCCTTTTTGCCTATGAAGATTTCGCTCATACAGCTGATTCAAGTCTTCTTGACTTTTCAGCATTCCTTCATTGATTTGTTTTTTGGCATTTAGGTCATCCACCAATCTTAGATTGATTTCCTTTTCAGATCTTAGTTCTTCTCTTGTGCTTTCTATTTCTGATCTTAGATTCAGAATTTCCTCATTTGTATGAGAGATCTGATCAATTAGGTTTTCTAGCTGAAGGGTTTTATTTTGGACTTCAATGTTCCTTCCATCTAATTCATCTTTCAACTTGTTTCTTTGTTCCAAGATCTCACAAAATCTTGTAGAGTGTAGCTCTTGTTCTCTTTTTAATTTTCTCACTTCTTCCTGCAGAGACCCATTCTTTTCTAGGAGTTCTTTGACAGCATTGTTTGCTTCATCTGAGCTATTTGAGGGAAAAAGATCTTCAATCTTTTCTTCAATGTAATTCTGATCATTCATCTGATTTGCAAGTTCCTTCCTTCTTCTTAGGGATTGGGAAAGATGTTCTTTTTCTTCTTTAAGTTTAGCTATGGCCATTTCCAGATCTAGCTTTTCATTTTCAATCACCTTGTTCAGTTTGAATACCTCCATTGTCCTGGATCTTTGCTCAAGCTAGTTAAGCTTTGTCTTGAGAACCAACAATGCTCTGATACCAATTGTTGGAAATATTTAGGAATTAACTGAGTTACTGAGAGGGGAGGGGTGAATCAGTAACTCCAAATTTTCTTTCAATTACAGATGTATTAACATGTAATTTACTTTAACCTTTGCATAGAGAAAGCATGAAACTTAAAAGCATTCACAATAATGACACATAGATTTGGTTACCCAGAAACCTTCCAAAAAGAAAGTAAAACTGGGGTGGGGATGAAACCCACAAAGCTTTAATACTGCAGAATAAAGTTGGCCGGTTAAGGCTTACAATTTGATCACTTCTGATGATCTGCCCTGTTAGGAGCAATAAGGATTGCTAAATCCACCCTGTTAAATGATTTACAAACATACAATGAAGTATGCACTCGGTAAAGAGATTTTACAAAAGACTATTAAGTCTACCCGGTTAAAGGATTTTAGTACTGATTCACCTGTTAGGATGAAATAGTAGATCTCTTGCTTTGCAACTGGATTGCTGATTGAGATTCGCTGATGTACTGATCACCTTCTGTGATGAATTTGTCTTTGCTGTTCCTTATACTGCTGAAGCCCTTTGTAATTCGCTTATCTTTGCTTTTCTTTCTTTTTCACATACATGCTTATTACATACATCTTGACATTTTTACAACATTGTTTATATACAAGTCTTAAACAATTAATTACAATTATAATTACAAAGTCGGCTTGACAAATAAATATAAGTGTACTAAGTCAGCCCAAGTATGGTTACACGATTCCTGCAAACTAACTTGGTGACTTTCTGATACTCGGCGTCCACTGCATTACTCGGCATCATCATGCACTTGGTAGAAGTGAAGGCACGGTTCATACTGACCACTCGGTAGGTTTTGAACTCGGTAAATACTGGTGACTCGGTAGACATGATGTTACTCAGTTTACACTGTCCTGCTTGGTTTGTACTAACTTGCTCAGTTTGCACTGTCTTGCTCGGTTTGCACTGTTTTCTCGGTTTGCACTGTCTGCTCGGTTTGCACTGTCTGCTCGGTTTGCACTGTTTGCTCAGTTTGCACTGTCTGCTCAGTTTGCACTGTCTGCTCGGTTTGCACCCAGAATGCAAATAAGTGTTGTCACTAGTGGCAATTCTGCTTAATGCCAACAATAATAGTAGCATGTTACAAAGTGGTTTTTCTGAAATTGGGTTTCCACTATAAAACCTGGTGTTGATACTTGTGTGAATGTTTAGATTTGAACATTGCTATGTTTTACAAGTTAAGTTACAACTAGGTAGTGAACTGCATTGTTAGATGTTTCTATTATTGAATCAATGATGACTGAGTTTGTTTTGGTTTTGGATCTGATTGAAGGATAAGTTTATGAGATTGTTTTATACATGAGGACCTGAGAACAACTGATTCACCCCCCCTGTCTATTGTTCTAAATCATATTAACTGATTTAACACAATAAAGCATCTAAATCCACAAAAGAAAGGAGGGTAAGTGTGTTAGGTTCACCAAAATCAATAAGGTGAAATAGTATCCTCCCTAAAATGTTTGGGGGAAATATCAGATTTACTTCTAAATCCAAATTCCCAAAGGAAAGATCCAAATTTCTCAACCAAAAGGTTAATGCACAATTGAATCAATCTATGCAGAATATGAAAGAGGAAGAAAACCTTATATTTCCCTATAAAAGAGATGTTCTTGAAATTTGAAATAATTTAAAGATAAATACTAACCTCAAAATAGGATAGATCTGGAAAATGTTGATTTCTAATGTCTGTGTGCAATTTCAGGCAATTCTACAACCTGTTTCAAATTGGAAATGCCGAGACAAAGAAAACCCAAAATTTTTTTATCTTTCTGACAGTAGGTAGTCTTTTACCCTGATAAAAGGTCAAAGGCTACATTAATATTTTGAAGGTCAACTTTGACTTTGTTCACAGATCTCGAAAGTTTTCCAAAAAGGGTACTTAGATCCACAGTTCCACACCTGTACCTACAAGAAAAAGAGGGTTTTTTATTTTATTTTACGGGTTTACCTTGGTCAAACCCCAATTTGGAATCAACCTTAATATTGAAATTGAAATGAGAATGATAGCAAGTAGTAGAAGTAGATCTAACAATGAAGCTATGTAATTCAATAGATATGCAATTGTATTTGAAATGTAATCAAGTATGTTGATATGAAAGCTTGAACATAAAAATGGAAAATGTAAATCAAAACCACGAAAGTAAATACAAAACCTCCATGATTATATGCTTGGAATCCACCTTGATAGAAGAATGAATGGATCTAGAAGATAAACAAAGGATCTTGAAGGAAGATCACACCATCATGATGGCTAGATCTAGGGTTTGAATGATGAATCTTGCATGCTTGAGCCAAATCCCTTCAAAGGCTTGAATGCTTGAATCCTTGATCTTCAATGGAGAAATTGAATGCTTAAATGGATGATTTGTTGAGAATGGATGCTTGCTTGATCTTTCTTGAGAGAGAAATTGATTGCAAAAACTTGATCACCAATGTCTCCTTGAGAGTGCTTGATGCATGAAGGAATGAGATGGAGAAAATGAGAGAGTAAGGCTTCCTTTTATACTGATCTAGGGCACAAACCTCTAGAGAAGGCTGGCATTGGGGAATTAAATCCCAATTAACCTTAACCCCTAGGAATGGACCCATATTAAATGTAATTTAAGGATTTACCATTCCAAAACTCGAAATGGCCGACCTGGAAGTGGGAAAATAAATATCTCCGAAACCTGACACCTAGAAATCATGGGAATCTAAAATTTGAAATCCGGGTCAAGGATGAGATAGACCCCACCCTTGGTTAGGGTCGAGGTCATCCCTAACCTAGGTTAGGGTCAAGGTCAACTTTGACCCTCAAGGTCAACTTTGACCTTGAGGTCAGAAACCTCAGGACCTCAGTCCAGAGTGTTAGGAAATGTAGAAATATACTAAAAATAGAGACAGGGAGGAGCAGAATGGGGAGAAAAAGTTAGATCCTAGCCAAGGGATGACTCAAGGTGCTTGACATGACCCAGACCACTCACTTGGAGGGATAAACACTCTTAACATGGAAGTGCTTCCATTTTAAGATGATACACTAATTTGCATAGCATAAAAATAAAATTTTATAATGTAACAAATCTAATATCCTAATCATCATCTATGAAAATAAAACATAACACAATGATTTTGGTTAACCAGAAACCCTTGAAAGGTAAAATTGGGGTGGGGATGACACCCACAAATCTTCACTACTACAGTATCAAAGTTTGCCTCTTATGGATACAAGTTTGATCATAAAATAATGATCTACCATGTGAGAGTTTTGCCTTGTTAAGAGCTTTGAGACTTATACAATCTACCTTGCAAAAGGATTTAAAACTTACAAAAAATTAAGCACTTGGTTAAGAGATTTACTTAGGTCTATTAAAACCACTCTATTAATATATTTCCCTGATTCACATCTTAGAATGTCTCAGTACCTGATCCTTCAGTTTTCACTATGATGCTAATTACAGATCTTCTCCTTACAATATAGATTTGATCTCCTCTATCAAAATTATCTCAATTTTGTCCTTCACTGCTCTACTTGGTCACTGAACTCTATTTGTGATAATAAAAACACTTCTCTATTTTGCATGTATGACATCCCCTCCATACTCATACTCCTCTCTCATAATATGTTTTAGGGTTCAAATATCATCTTATATAGATAATTGATCATCTTCATGAATTAAGATCAATGATCTGGATTGTCTTCTTATGCCACTTAACCATTCCCTAATTCTGATTGGCTCCATGAATTACATAGGGATTAATGATTACAATTTTAAAGCATAATCACCTCTGTGATTTCCTCAACAAATAATAAATATAATATAGATGTCGGCCAAAATGGTTTACCTAAGTGTTTGTGCCATAACAAACACATATGTCAAATCTGGCTTGCTTGGCATTCAATATCTCTGGCACTCAGCACTCACTATTCTTCATACCTTGTTGCTCAACATTGACATCTCTACATAACTTGGTAAAACCTGACTCAGCAAATACTGAAGTACTTGGTGACCACTGACTTTCTTAGTAGTAAGTACTACTCGATAAATGTACAATATACATAACTCAACCTATACATGATGACTCGGTCACAGTGATGACCGACCAACATTGCCTAGAGAATGACTCAGTGTAAGATACTAATAGACAACAACACTTAGGGATCAATACTTTTCAACACAAAAAAATGTAATGGGGAATATTTTATCACTTTCCTTCAAAGGTGGATAAATATGTTTGAAAGATATTCTAGACAAATCCCTAAAAAATGAGAAAATGGATATCTTCACCAATAATTTGATCCCATAAATTATTTTTTCTATTTAATTACAATGTCCATCTATTTTTGACAAAATGGTTGATAATGCTATCAAAATTGAAGATGTTTTGGTGAGAAATGGTGAGATCAAGCTCTACAAAGAAATCAAGTTCTCTAACAATCCAAACTACAACAACAACGACAAGTCTAAATTCTATAATTAAAAGAAAATGTGGTAAATAATGGAGTTATGGAAGCATCCAAAATTTTAATCTCTCAAGTAGCATCCAAGATGCTAAATCTCCTAATACTACTTCAACATTCAAAGGAAAACATGATTCAAACAAAGACAAAGCACCTTCAACATCAACTCTTAAAAGAAAATTCAATCTTGGAGAACCACTTGAAACAACATTGAAGACTCTTATTGTGCACAAGATCATTACTTTACCAAAGTCAAAATCATGGGAACCCCAAATCAAGCCTAAATGGTGGAATGAATATCACTACTGTGAGTGCCACTGCAACATAGCACACAAGATAAATGATTGTATGAAGCTCAAACATTTGATCCAAGACTTGATTTATAATGAAAAATCACAATTGATGGACATAAGACTAACAATAATCACAAAACATTTAAAGATCCACTACCTAACTATGCGAAAGGTGGATCATCAAACTCCAAAGATGCTAAAGTAAACTAAACTTACTCTAATGACAGTGTGATCAACATACTTGAAGCCTATGAACAATATGTCAATGTCATCATCATCAAAGATAAGGAGGCTGAATCTTGTAAGTTGTAACAAGAATCCAATCAAAGTTTACTCTCAAAGGGGTCTCATTCAAACAACCAGAAATGTCATCAAAACCTCCAACATCCAAGAAGCTCACATCAACCTCATCATCAAGTTATATCTTGGTACAACAACTTCAATGCACTCTAGCTCATATCTGAATCTTGGAATTTCTTAAAATCTCTCCTTTACATATGGACATTCTTGAGACATTTCTATTGGAAATAATTTTACCAAGAGATATAGATGTTAGTCAATTCCGATCCATGGTTAGTCATCTAGCAAGACCACATTATCTCTCTCTTTTAAAAGAAGATGAAAATTCTTTGAATCATCTGCATAACCAATCATTGCACATAGAGGTCCTAATTCAAAATCATCATGTCAAATGCATCTTGATAGATGGAGGAGTTGGTTTGAATATATGTACACTAAATCTTGTAATGGCCTTAAGATTATTTGAACATGATATAGATCCAAGAAGGAAGATAACTATAAAGTCATATGATGAAGAAGAAAGGTCATCTAAAGGATTGGTTTTATTGCCTATCAAAGTGTGACCCATTGAGATGGATGTAATCTACCAAGTCTTAACTTACCTATTGCATACAATATACTCTTCTATAGACCATGGATCTATGACATTTAGGTAATGCCTTCCACTTATCATCAATGTGTAAAATTCCCCTATAATGGAGTTGAGGTAACCATAGTAGAAGACACTAGTTACTCTTGCAATAGCTTAAGACAAACTAGTGAACCCATGGTTCCACATAATAGGGAGGCATCTAATGATAAAAAGGTTTAAATCTCCAGGGATGCAACCTTGAGATATTTTGAGAAGAAGATGAAGATTAAGGACAATGGAATGGGGGAGTACAAACTTGACCAATTACACTCCATGCCTACTCTACCCAAATCTCCTAGATCTCATGGGAAACCATCATTGTCCTCTAGACCTTATGTTCAAAATCATTAACTATACATGATGGAACATTTTTAAGAGTTGTTGTTTCTTTACCTAAAGAAAATGAAGAGAAATGTATTCTAAGTTGGCTACATAGAGAAACAAAAGAAGAGATAAACATAGAAGTGAAACATGTTGAAATATCTCCTCAAAAATGTGGGAAAGGCTACCATATCATGCAACAAATGGGATACATGGGCCAAGGACCCATCAAAAGGAACACACAAGGACTTGTAGAACCTATACACATGGAATTTAGAAACCCAAAGGAAAAAATTGGAATAAGATACAAAAAAGAGGAAGCTCATCATTTATCTCAGGATGGTCCCCTCTTTGATCATTAAGAGGAAGATGAATAAGAAGAAGAAGCATAAATAGTGCCCTTCTCATTTGAAAGCTTTTTATACCTACAAGGAGAGGACACTACTTATCAAGGAGAACCTTACATACCACAACAACTAAGAGAACTTTCAAATCAAGAAGAATCAGTTTCACCTCAACAATCATCACAAGAAGTAGAACATAAAATAGAAGGATAAAATACTATCAATCAAGAAGAAGCTTCCACATCACAAAAACTATCAGCAAAAGAATCTAAGAGCCAAAAAGAAGAGAATACTATCAATGAAGAAGAAACAATCACAATTGCATAGTTCTTACAATTGTCAAAGGAGAGTCAAACAAATTCACACGAGTATGAGTGGGATACATATTTTGATGCAACAATGGATTTTGAAATAGATTTCATTCATAGATATGTGTATCAAGTTAAAGATGGAAAAATCTCAAGCATTAGGCCTTTCAAATTTGATCCACAAAATATCGATAATGACTCTACTGAGGATAATCAGATTCTTAATCCTCTAAATGATCCTTCAAGTAGTAACTTTGAAGACTATCTTTTTTATTGGAAGTATTGATAATAATGCAGTCATGACTCTAGAATCAATTGAAACCAATCCTAACAACTTATTATCTTTGTTACATCTTGAGCTTATTGAATGGAACCACACCAAACCTATTGATTTGCATATTTTCCCTAATGACTATGCTATATTTTGTTACCTAAATGTTGTTGAGCACCTAACTTCTTCCATTAGTGAACCTAGTGTGGCATTGATGGTTGAGAATATCAACTTTCTTAGTCAAAACAAGAAAAATAAAAATAAAAAGAGATCTGATGGTGAAAAACATATTGTGGTAGTGTCAGATCCTAAAATAGTAAAAATAAGATGTATCTGATAGTAAAAAGCTCTTTGAGGCACCTAAAGATGAGAAACTTTATATACTTCTCGATCATTTTTAGAAAAGGTCATCTATTTTTATTGAGCCTACACAACTGATAAAATTGGGAACATTAGAAACTCCACATATGATACACCTTGCTCCATCCTTATCAGAAGAGGAGAAATGAGAATTTACTAAATTCTTTGCAGAAAAGAAAATCAATTTTGCATGGTCATATTCAAGCATACCAAGGCTATATCTTGATTTGATAATGCTTCATTTATCAATAACCCATGGGGTAAAACCAGTCAAACAAAAATGGATATCCAATATTGTTCCTATATCCAAACCAGACAAATCTATTCGAGTATGCACTAACTTTATAGATCTTAACAGAGCATGCCCTAAAGGTCATTTCCCACTACCAAACATAGATATAATTGTAGATCTCATAGCTGATTATGAAATATAATCACCTTAAATTGGCCTAGTCTTATCAAAAGACCTAATAGCCCTAAAATATTAATTAGTAGATCGAACCTTAATCAAGGTCATCAAATCATTTCAATTTCAATCATACTTATGTAATTAAGTTGGATTGATTTAATTGCATAGGTCATCCTAGCCAATTCAACTAAATCAAACTCAAAAATACCATGGCTAGTGATATTAATTAAGGGAATTAATTATTTGTCCTATTATCCAACTCAACCACAAAAGGACAAAGGACTTAAATCAAACTAATGGGATGACATCACATGGATCACTTAAATTGTAATCTCAACCATCCCTTATGGGTTGATCTCAACAATTGAATTCAAATTCAAATCTATAAAAGGAGCATCAATCAAGCTCATTGATCAGCTGGGATTTTTGTAAGGAGATAATGTCAAATTATTTTTAGAGTTCATCAATTGAATTTTGAGAGTATTTAGGGATAATTGAATATCTTAGATCCAATTTTATTACATTTCCTAGCATAATTGATCATGTAGAACCATAATTCACATCATTCTAGAGTTAACCTTTCTTAATTGCATTTAATCTCGTGGAATTCATCATGGTAAATGCATACATTTAGGTGCAATTAGATTAAATCATCTATCTCATTATGACTTGTCACTGATCGTTTTGGGTCATATTTTAGGTTTTTTGAGAAGTATAAGAAGATTGTTCTTGGTTTCAAATAAGGTGTGATTCTACATCTAATAGTTTCAATTTTCCTACAAAATTTCTAAGAATGTTTGTGCACTAGTAAATTTTAGCTTGTTTTTCGATGAGGATTAGTCAATTTTTTTATACCAATTGGTCGACCAAATGATAGTCCTGCCAAAATACCGATGTCTAGAGTGATTGAATTATTGACAGTCCCACCGTTGAAATAATCGCTTCAACCTAGAAGAATTATCAATCATACCTTCCATCTTTGTGACCAATGTCTATTGAAATTGAGATGATTTAGGGTCAAAATTGTCATTGAGTGTACCTCATTCTCATCGAAATGACAAAGAAGGTTCATCTCTCTTTCAATGAAATATAGTTAGAATAGTCATTGAATATATAACATTGTTGTTGAAAGGACTATTATCGATCTAGATGGGTTCATTCCACCTAGATTTAGAGCCCTTCAAAATTTGGAGTGGCTATATTTGGGAAGGAATAGATTAGAAGGAAACATTCCAAGTGAGATAGGTTGACTCCAAATACTTGGAATTTTGTCTCTTACAGGAAACAAGCTATCCGGAAGAATTCCCGATTCTCTTGGCAACCTTGAAGCCCTTAGGAGACTCCACCTCAATCACAACAAATTATCAGGAGGGGTACCTCTAAGATTAACAGGCTATAAGAATTTAGAGCTGCTAGACTTGTGTTCCAATGAACTGAGGGGTAGTATACCTAGAGAAGTTCTTACCAATCTTAAAAATCTTCAGTTCTATTTAGCTCTCTCAAGGAATGCATTAGAAGGGTCCTTGCCCCCAGAGGTTGGAAATATTGCAATGGTTCAATCTATAGACATTTTTGCAATAAATTGCATAGTGGCATTCCATAGACAATGAGAAGTTGCCATGGATTGATATCTTTGAATCTATCAAACAATGCCTTACAAGGTACAATTCCAGAGGCATTCAACAATTTGAGATATCTCACAAACCTGGATCTTTCCTATAATGCTTTATCTTGCCAGATTCCAAAATCCATGAAGAAACTTAATTTCCTTCGCTATCTAAATTTATCTTTCAACGGACTCACAGGAGAAGTTCCAAGAGAAGGGATTTCCAGTAATGCAACTTCTATTGTTTCACTTATTGGGAATGTTGGCCTGTGTGGACCAAGAATATTCTTGTTACCTAAATGCCTAATTTGAAAAGGTCTTTCACACAAAGACAAGGTGATAATTGTAGTTTCTAGTGTCAGTAGTCTTGTTGTATGCTGTTTGGTTTTAGGTTTCTTATGGAGATGCATCACACCACTAGATGATCTCCCAAGAGATATTATGCTGAAGTTGGAGCACCTAAAAATTTCTTACGATGACCTTTTTAGTGCAACTGATGGATTTAATGAGAGCAAGTTGGTTGGAGTGGGCAGCTTTAGATCGGTCTATAGGAGAGATCTGAAAGATGGTAGAGTAGTTGTAGTAAAGGTCCTTAATTTGAACAATGAAAAATCTCATAAGAGTTTTGATGCTGAATGCAAGGTGTTAAGAAAGGTTTGACACCACAATATGACCAGGATATTAACTTTATGTTCATTCCCTGGCTTGCAAGCCTTGGTTTTTGAATTTATATCAAATGGAAGCTTAGAAAAGCATTTGTATCCTGAACTAGGTTGTTGTCAATTTGGTTTGAAAAAATGGATGGACATAGCCATTGAAATAGAAAATGCCATGGAATATCTACATTACAACTCTTCTATCCAAGTTGTCCACTGTGATTTAAAACTTGAGAATGTCCTTTTGGATGAAGACCTGACATGCCATGTAACAAATTTTGGAATTGCAAGGTTAACTTCAGGTACACAATCTGTGGGCTCACTTACTTCAACACTTTCCATCAAAGGATCGGTGGGTTACATTGCCCCAGGTATGTCTCCATAATTCTCATCCTCAATTGGGTATTTTGACTGAATTTCTTGAATCACTTGTGATCTCATTATCTACTATCATGAGTGCAAAGTATGGACTAGGAGGGAGAGTAACTACAAAGGGAGATGTCTATAGTTATGGAACTTTATTTCTAGAAATACTAATGAGAAGCAGACCAACAAAAGACATGTTTGTAGAAGGTCTTGGCTTGCACAAGTGGGTAAGCTCAGCCTTTCCTAAAAACTTGGTAGATATACTTGACAAAAGCATAGAACAGGATATTGTTGGCATGAAACATGGCATGGAGGAAGAAAAATTCTTGTACAAGCAGTGTTATAACTCCTTGTTTGGTATCGGTTTGGCTTGCTCAAAATATTTGGCACAAGAAAGGCCAACCATGAAAGATGTTGTGAGGATTTTGGAGAGTATAAGAGAAGATTTGACCAATAGTAGTGGATTTTCAGTCAAATTATGGCCAAGTATATCTGATTTGGTGGCCAAGCCTCTCCAAGAAGAAGCTAATAGAAACAATTCTTATAGCAGTGAAAGTTCTTTAACAAGGGGACATAAAATTTGACCAACATCAAGGTTATAAACCACAATGAAGAAACTAGATTAACAACCAAAAGACAACATTTTAGAACATTGGTGCGACAAAAGATAAAGAGAGTTAATCTAAATGGAACCTTAAAATGTAAAGCTTGACAAGTAGTTTTAAGCCACAAGGATTCAAAGTACCTTGGCCTCCTTTACTAGCATCATTCCTTGTCTTCTTTATCCTAATTGCTTCCAAAAAGTTTATGTTTATTTTCTTGCATATTCTCATTAAAAGGGTAGATTTATTGAATTTTATAGTAGTATTCATTGGAATTGTTTCTATACACATTTATGTTTTGCACAATTTCTTAAGTATACTTAGGAAAAAACATTCTTTTAAATGAATATAGGTGTATGTTAGCAAATGGAATTAGCCATATCAGTTTTCTGTCAAAGTGGTTATACCTATTCTTCTTAATTGGGACACTTAGTTTTTTTTTCCAAACTTCCCTTATATATTTTATGTTTTAGTTTACAATTTAGCCAATACCTTTTTTGAGAGCAATGTCTAAATCATAAACTAAAATGCATATCTTACCAAGGGGGACACTTAGTTTTCTTTTAGCTTTTTTCAAACTTCCCTTACATGTTTTAAGTTTTACTTTACTATTTTAAGTTTTAGTTTATGATTTATCCAATACCTTTTTTGAGTACCTAATGCACACTTTCTAAAAACTTGTGATATGAATCAATGCCAAATATTAAGTGATGTCATTGTGCAAAACTTGTCATAATGAGCTAAGAATATGCATAATGCTATAAAGGATGTAGTGAGAAAGATTAGGTTGCAGGTAAAGTAGGAAATTGCACTCACGAAAACAAATAAGAAATTTCTGCTCAGTTGTTATAGTTACACAGTACATTGCTTATTATGCACATATGTCTAACTATTAATATTATTGAAAAGAATAAAGCCATGAATTTGTAGGTGTCATATAGGAGCTCTTATTATTGCATTTTCATATTACATAATATAGTAGTCACTTGGAAAAGTAAGGCTTACTTTCTTCTTCTTCATCATGATTTTGGCAGTAGGCTGTATAGAAAATCAACAAATAATTACTTACATGAAGAACAATTAGCATGATGACACAAATTAAGTAAACAAAAGATATTTGTCTATTTCCATTAGTTATGCCACTATTTAGAAAATAAAGTTATATCATAAAAATGTACCTGTGTACAAAGGAATACACCTGTAAGATTCAAGTCAATGACATCCTGCCACTGAGATTTTTTCATCCTCATCATTAGTGTGTCCCTTGTGATGCCTACAAAGAAAACTAGGGGCAAAAATTCTTAGCAAGCACATAATAATTTTTTTGTGGAGTAACTGATGCATCTTGTCCAATCATAGGAAAGAGACATGAAAGGACAATAATACCTGCATTGTTTATCAAAATGTTAACTGTATTCCCATGACTCAACTACTTGCTTAATTTTTTTTTTTAAAGTACAAATAATGATTGAGTGCAACATGATATCTGCATGGGAAAAATAGCTTGGCATTAGAATGAGATATTAAACTAATTATTAATGTTTTAAACATAGCCTCAACGTCAGCCTCCTTTGAAACATCTTCTCCATAAATCAATGTTGAGCCACCAGATTCTGCAATCAGGTCACTCTTAACATATTGCTTAATGCCATAAAAAATTAATTTACATTTGACATTACTATAAGTTTTTATAAAATCTAGGAGATAAAAAAAGCATGAATGGGCACAAATGTTGAAGACGGGAGTGCCACGATTACAAATTTTGGCATGAAGATTCATAATAGATACATGATATCAGTATCACAAAAGATATGTGTTCCTATCATTACAAAGGAAACAAGTTACCTCTACTCCACCCTAAGCTAGATCAGAATGTTCATAATGCCAATTAAGTGAAAGACTAAATCAATGATTAGAGTGTTTGATCCCTTGATTATCATTTTGATTCTACCCTACATACCTTCCAAAATATATATGTTACACCAAGGGTATTTTCATAGCTACAACTCCCATTTACAAAACCAAAGATGGCTTTGGTTAATCTCAATGATTTCTAATATTCACAAGAATAAATTCAAAGGTGGCTATGGATAGGAAAGAAGTTAAGAGAGTCCATATACCCAAGGGAAGTTGGTGTGAGATAAATTGAGATATATGAAATATAGAGATAAAGTAAATAATATCGATGATGAAGTATGAAATGGTATGAAAGATATAAAGGTATAAATGAAGTCTATGGAATCTTGAGAATGAACATAAATCAAATATACACCTACAAAGATAAAATCATATATTAGTAGATAAGAAGTTTGTTAACTGAGATATCTGGAATCAATTGAACAACAAAGGAATATTCAACCACTATGAAGTCAATCCTAGGAATGAATTCAATGTGAACAAGATGACACAATTCCTCAAAAGCACACATGGTTTAGTTTGAGCTTCACTTGGTTTCGAGAATAGTTTAATATTCTCTACTTAACAAGGCCAACCACATGAAGGTGGAAGCTCATTTGGCCCCTCCCCCCACCCCTAACATCACTCTAAATTCCCCATTAACATCTAATAACAATCATTTATTCATTCATTCATCCATTTTTGAAATATAACATTCAATCATTATAATCACATGTAACATTCATTAACACATAAAATTCATTAACACACAACATTCATGAATAATTCATTAACACACAACATTCATGAATAATTGATTAACACATCATTCATCAACATTACTAGTACAAAATTACATCCATGAAGACAACGTTCTTTCATTAGCAAAAAATGTTAATTATAATCATTTCTTTTTGGGTTTCTTGCTATTTTTTTAAAGGTAACAGTTAAGAGGAACATCAATGTCCTTGTCATTCCCCTCCTCTACTGATTCTAATGCCAATGCATGTGTCCTCCTCACCTATTCAGAAATAAGATGCCATTGCGCCAAAGGGGGGTCTGCTGCAATAACAACTACGTCATGAGTTAAATTCACACCATTTTATATTACTGTTATAAGTATTTAATTAAGTAAAAGAACTATAAATCAAAAAAGAAATTTAAAAGAACAAAAAATAGATTTTCTTTACCTGAATGTGCCACATGATCTACATGGTGATCACTCTAAACATCCTCCACTCGTTCAACATGACATTCTGTATGCTCTAAAATATACACAAAAAAGGTTACACCAATTTCAATTTAAGATGTTAAATTGTATTAATAATTACATAATTAATTTTAAATAGAAAATGAACACCTCCATCAACACTACAATGCACATCAGGGGCTTCATCATGTGTCCTAGGATCTATGTTACGGTTAGGAGGCTGCATTGCAATGTCATGTGCATTATTATCAAATAGATTATTGCTCAACTATTCAATTTTAAATATATATTTTTTTGGCATATTTACCTATTCACATGATGTAGGAGACTCTTGGGTTGAGCTAGTGGAAGCTTGGCATAGGCATTCAGCCACATCTTGATAGCCTTCCTTGAAGGCAATTTTTTTGTGTTCTGTCGTGGCCTCTAAATTAAATTCAAAGCCCTGCATTTTTTGATTAAACAAAATTATTTGGTTGAATTATTAATTTTTCTCTAAAACTCATTTACTGCTACTTACAATTTGTGCTTTAATTTTGGACTATCCACCAGAGCCAAGTTTGTGTTGCCCAATCTTTTGCAGCCTGGCCTTTGTTTCCTTTGATGTGTCCTGCAACCTATGAAAAGTTTGAAATATGTTAGATGATATATATATATAAATATCACTAGTTAGTGCATTATTACATTGTACTAGTAATTAATATTATTGCATACCTTCTTCTCTCATTTGCTGGTGTAATTCCTCTTTGAGCATCCCCTTTCTCCTTTACATCCAAAATGAACTCATTCCAATCCCTCACTGGAATAAAGGGAGGATGCTCATACTTTGGGTTCTGGATGAGACTCCTTCTATATGAGTCCCTCATAGTCTTAAGATGTTTGCCAACTTTTTATAAAATTTTCTTCTCCTCAAAAATATTCTACCAAACTCATACTCTAAATCTTTAATGAGCTGATCTTTTAATTTTTTGTCTTGCAAGTTCCACCTTTTAAGAAAAAACACAAAATTGTTAGATAGAAAAATTAACTAAAATTGTGTACCTTGAATATAGTAAAAGAAAAGGCCTAAACGAAAGGAAAAATACTGTACCAATTAATGATATGAAATAAAAACATTGGGATAGGGTTAGTTCACTTATGATGTTCCACCTTGTATGTATGGTGGGCCCGAATATCTTTAATGTGAGGTCATAAAGCGTCTTATAAAAAGAATCATTTCCTACAAAAAATGTCATGGGATCATCAATCCAAAACTTGTTATGAATAGGTAAATGCATATTACAATATAAAAAATAATAATTTTAAAGTACCTGGAATCTTAGGATATTTTTAAGGCATCAATTCAATATTGTCAATCAAAAATGACATCTGCATAACTCTCGTGCTAGAAACACGAGTAGATCTAGGAAATGATGGTGAATTATCACCAATACATGTACTCTGATCTATATCTAGCGTAGCAGATGGTGTTGGTGTATCTCCTACTCCACAAAATTAATCCACTATGAGATGCACCCAAGATTAAAGTACAAATTATCAAATCATAATTAACACAAAACCAAATATAGAAAAATAAGGATTTACCAGGCATAGACCATAAAGGTGTCGATGTTTGCATGCCTCTTGTTGCTGACATTGCACTCAGAAATCTTGGATGGATGTTGGTTGACCTCCTAGGAGGAGATGCCTACAGTTGATCACCTAAACAATACATTGTTAGCAAAGACATTCTGAAACAATAAAAGTAAGAGTTAACTTAAGAAGTTTTTGAATGTTCCAAAGAAAAAATTCCTTGTAACTTGTCAACTTCAGGATTATTTTACCTGAGGTGGCCGAAGCTTTTCTAGTACTGGCCTCACTATGATATCCTTGATCAGATACTCGAGTTTACAAAAAATCCTGTAACAAGAACACATAAATATTTTAGTTCACAACATAAAAGAGTATAAAATATAAACATTTATTGAACTTTTGTTATAACTAAAGATTCATTAGTGCTTACTTCATGTATCATCTTAAAATGGAAGAAATTCCATGTTAAGAGTGTTTATCCCTCCGAGTGAGTGGTCTGGGTCATGTCAAGAACCTTGAATTAGCTCTTTTCTCAGATGATACTTGTTCTCCTCATTCTACTTTTATATGTCCCTGATTTTCACTTCAATCTGCATTTCCTAGCATTCTGGGTCAGGATCTAGAGGTTTTTGATGACAAGGTCAAACTCAACCTCAACCCTGACCTAGGTCAAAGTCAAGCTCATCCTTGACCCCCAGTCCAGATTTTAAATTTCCTTGATTTTCGGGTGTCAATTTTTGGAGATATTTATTTTCCCACCTCCGAGTTGACCATTTTGGGTTTCAGAATGGTAAATCCTCAAATTGCATTTAATCTAGGTATATTTTCTAAAGGTTAGGACCTAATTGGGATTTAATTCTCCAAGGTGGCCCCTCTAGAGGATTGTGCCCTAGTTCACTATAAAAGGAGGCCTTCCTCTCTCATTTTCACATCAAGTTTTGCAATCTTCTCTCTCAAGATCTCAAGGTGATCAAGCAAGTATTTCATCAAGCATTTTCAAGGAAGCAATCAAGTCCTCTTTTCCATCCAAATTCTCCATTGAAGATCAAGGATTCAAGCATTCAAGCCTTTGAAGGGATTTCGTTCAAGCATGCAAGATTCATCATTTAAACCCTAGATCTAGCCATCATGATGGTGTGATCTTCCTTCAAGATCCTTTGTGTATCTTCTAGATCCATTCATTCTTCTATCAAGGTGGATTCCAAGCATATAAGCATGGAGGTTTTGTATTTATTTTCATGGTTTTGATTTACATTTACCATTGTTGTGTTCAAGCTTTCATATCAATATACTTGTTTACATTCGAAATATAATTGCATATCTATCAAATTGCATAGCTTCATTGTTAGATCTACTTCTACTAATTTCAATATTAAGGTTGATTCCAAACTGGGGTTTGACCAAGGCAAACTGCTCAAACAAACAACAAAAACCCTCTTTTTCTTACAAGTGCAGGTGCGGAATTTTGGATCTGAGAGTGGATTTGGATACCCTTTTCGGTGAACTTTCGACATCTACGAACAAATTCAGAATCAACCTTCAAATAAAGAATGTAGCCTTTGACCTTTTATGAGGGTCAAAGACTACCTACCATTAGAAAGACAAAAGATTTCTAGGTTTTATTCGTCTCGACATTTCCAGTCCGAAACAAGTTGCAAAATTGCCTGGAAGTTGATATAGACATCAAAAATTGGCATTTTCTAGATTTGCCCTAATTTGAGGTTAGTACTTGTATTTCAATTATTTTAGATTTCAAATATAATTCTACCATAGGGAAATATAGGGTTTTTCTCTCTCTTTCATATTCTCCATAGATTGATTCGATCGTTTATTAACCTTTAGGTTGATCAAATTAGATCTCTCCTTTGGGAATTTGGATTTAGGAGTGGATCTAATATTTCCCCCATACATTACACTCAATAGAGGTGATTCCATATTACCTCTATTCATTTTGGTGAACCTGACAAGCTTACTCTCTTTCTTTTTATTGTTAGATATCCCTTTGTCTTATTGTGTGTGTGTTCGCCTTCAACTATTCATTTTGGTGAACCCGACATACTTACTCTCCTTTATTTTGTGGAATTAAATTTTGTATTGTGTTAGGTTATATATCCTTTCTTGCATTTAGATTAGATCTAGTTTATGTTCTTGCATTTTAAATTTAAAAATACAAAAAAATCTATATATTTACAAAAACATTTCAAACATTTCATTTTCTATGGAAATCATTAAGATGCTTTGGTGTGTGGTCATGTTCTTTATTACCCTTATTTTAGCATCTCTTTATAATACCTATGATGTTTATGAAAGTAGCATTCACTTCATTATGTTGATGACCCTTCACTTTGCTCTTGCCTATGGTTTTGTGAAGTTGACTGACACTAGTCTACCTACATTCAAAACCTTTATTAAAAATTTATGTGGTAGCCTTATTCATCTTTTGGCTTATGTGATGAATTTGGTAGATGATACACCATCTCCTAATAATCCTAATCCTAATCCTATCAATCCTAATCCGATACCTAATTCTCCATCTATTCATCCTGGCTCTTCCCATACTTATGATGGGATTCAAGCTATAGTTTAGGATGCAGATGTGCAAGATTTCTTTGATTTACCTTCTCCTCTGATTCATGATGATATTAAAGGAAAGGGTAAAGAAACTTCTTCCAAACCTATTATCCCACCTTATGCAACCTTTACTCATGAACATGATAAACAATCACCTCTTGTAGAAGCTTTACATAATATGTACACTACCAGATATAATATGGTGACTAAACAAGGTTATAAAGGTTTAGGGTTTGGGGTTAATGAGCATGGTATTAGGTTTCAAGTTCATATACCCCCTAAACCAGATATGTATGGTGTTGGTTGTTCAAGATCTCAAGTCAAGGTAGATGGTGTTGATCATTATCCTCCTTTTCACATTCTTCTCCCCACACCTATATTAGATAACTCTAATACTCATCAAGAAGTGGCTAAGAAGGTGTATGTTGAATTAAAGAATTCCAAGAAAGAAATCTTTAGACCTATGCTGATAGATGCTTTCTACAAATATAAATTTCCTTTTCATTATAGTAACAAACATCTACTTGTTGATTGTAAACATTTCAAGTTATATGTTAGAGAAAGAGCTGCTTTAGGAATTATATCTCACTCTCATGTAGTTTTACAATTCCTTCATAATTTTGATATAGGGGATTCCCCTCCTTTATATATAATGTATATGTTCTTCCCCTCTTGTCTCATGACTGGGGGGCAAGAGGTGTATTTTCATCCAGTCTCCTAGGATCCATTAGGTCTTTTTATTGGGGCTTAATTGGTATTCTTTCTCTCCTATTTTTCTATAGTTTTGCATTATGTTAATCATCCACAGACTCTATTTTATTTTCAAGATATCTTTTCTAAGACATTTGTTTTGCAAATTTATCCCTTGTCTTTATCTCTGGGGGGCAAGGTACCTCTTTCTTTCTCTTTGTCTAGGGAGCTGCTTTCCTTAGCTTAGTGGTATTTGTTTATATTGCAATATTATTTCAACATATTTATAAATGTTTTGACTATGGATAACCTTCTTGTATGAAGATTTGTTGTCCTAAGTCATCACTTCTTCTCTATTTTTCAAATTATCTTCTTTATAAACTCCCACCCTTGCTTTGGTGTTAGAGTTGTTTCCCTCATTCCAAAGATTCCTCTTCCTCTTCTTCGCAGGGGGCTTGATGATTGAATCTTTGTTCCCACCTGTTGAAAGATGATATTTTATCTAAAGCACTCCTCTTTGGTGGGGGTCTTCTTGATAAGATCTCTTTTCATTGGAGGATCCTTTTACATGAGAGACATATCCTTTTCATGATTATCTATATTTTTGGATGTAGGGGTCAATATCCCTCACTAAGGATATGGTGTACATTGTTGTAAACAAGATATCTCCTTGCATTGTGAAGTAGGTATCCTCTTCCATCTTTGTTCCTACACTTGCGGGGCAAGGATGCCATCTCCTTCTATTTTTTTGGGATTCACCTCTTTCCTTGGGTAAGTAGTATTTATCTATTATGTGATATCCAATCATACATGAAAATTTTGGTTTCCATTGAGGATTTATATCCTTGATAACAACCTCTTTTGTTGTTTGACATTAGGTTCCCATGATTGATATATCTCTCACCTTCGAAACTGAATAGTGTGCTATCCCTCATAAGGGTTACCTTCTTTTCACTTCTTGCATGATATCTCTTTACATTCATCCCTTCCATGGCCTCATAGGAGTTGTGACCTTCTTGGCTTGGACTGGGTGTTGTTTTTGGATATTGTCTTGATGTTGAAGAAGGCTTTACCCTTGTTCTTTCCTTTCCTTAACATGTCAAAATAGTATGTTTTTTCCATATTCATGAGGGGGGCATATATAGGGTCTCCCTTGTACTATAGTTTTTTTATTTTTACATGCTAAATCTTGGAAAGTAACACACATAAGTTGCTAAATCCTGAAAAGACACGCATCTATATCCTAAATCTTTCGATGGTAATGCACATAAGTTGCTAAATCCTAAGGAGACACACATTTTTCAAAAAATTTCAATATGCTAAATCTCGGAAGGTAACACACATAAGTTTTTAAATCTTGAAGGGACATGCATTTCCAATTTCAAATATGCTAAATCTTGGAAGGTAACACACATAAGTTGCTAAATCCTGAAAAGACATGCATTCATATGCTAAATCTTCTGAAGGTAACGCACATAAGTTGCTAAATCTTGAGGAGACATGCATTTCATATTCATAGTGATACAAGAAGGTGGATCTATGGGTATTCTAGAAGCCTTCAAAAGATGCATTATAATTGCAAGCATAGTTTATGGGTGAACCTATTGGGCTCTCCCTCCAAGGTGATTCATGGTAAGTTGGGCATCTTACTAAGCGAGGTAATCACTATTTTTCCCTTTCTCTCTTTTCACTTTCATGCTAGTAGGACTGGATCATGAAGCTATTTTATTTATAGTGTTTCTCTTGTCTTTCTTATGTAATCATTTATGCTTTTATGATAGCTTTCCAAATATGATATTAGTATGAGAAGTGTTTCTTAGTAAGGTTTCTTGTACTGGTTGATTTGGGTTTGTTTAGTACTAACCCCTCTTCTTGTGTCTTTTTCCTTTTTGTTTTCCCACCCTCGTGCACATGTGCTGAGTTAGAATCCTTAGCCTAGGGGATTGTATCCCTAACTAAGTGTCATTCTATTTTGTTTCAAATCCATTGGGATCTCTTCTTTCTTTTCCTTTACCAAGAGTTTGCATCAAATCCATACTCTTGCTAAAGTGGGGGCTTAATGTATCATCTTAAAATGGAAGCACTTCCATGTTAAGAGCATTTAGCCCTCTGAGTGAGTGGTCTAGGTCATGTCAAGCACCTTGAATCAGCTCTTTTCTTGGATCATACTTGTTCTTCTCATTCTGCTTCTATCTATCCCTAATTTTCACTTCAATCTACATTTCCTAGCATTCTAGGTCAGGATCCAGAGGTTTTTTACCACAAGGTCAAAGTTGACCTTATGGGTCAAAGTAAACCTTGACCCTAACCTAGGTCAAAGTTGACCTCAACCCTAACCTAGGTCAGATTCAAGCTCATCCTTGACCCCCAGTCTAGATTTCAAATTTCCTTGATTTTTGGGTGTCAGGTTTCAGAGATATTTGTTTTCCCACCTTCGGGTCAGCCATTTCAAGTTTTAGAATGGTAAATCCTAAAATTTCATTTAATCTAGGTATATTTTCTAAAGGTTAGGACCTAATTGGGATTTAATTCTCTAAGGTGGCCCCTCTAGAGGATTGTACCCTAGTTCACTATAAAAGGAGGCCTTCCTCTCTCATTTTCACATCAAGTTTTGCAATCTCCTCTCTCAAGCTCTCAAGGTGATCAAGAAAGCATTTCATCAAGCATTTTCAAGGAAGAATTCAAGTCCTCTTTTCCATCTAAGTTCTCCATTGAAGATCATGGATTCAAGCATTCAAGCCTTTGAAGGGATTTGGTTCAAGCATGCAAGATTCATCATTTTGTTGGAAATATAGATGGAGTAACTGAGAGTGGAGGGGGGGGGATGAATCAGTTAACCACAAAAATATTACCACAGATCCCTTAGATGTCTTATTAAATCATTTTCTATTGTTACTCGGTAAATATATAGAGAAATGTTGTAACTCGGTTATTACAGTGAGTATTAATTATAACTGTTCTTAAGCATTCATCAATGATTAACATGCATGCATAAAGAAAATAACATGAACACAAGTGACACCAGATTTAACATGGAAATCCAATATGGGAAAAACCACCAATGTAACTAGTTACTATTTTTCACTCTTCTGAAGTGATGCCCTGTTAGGAGCCAACCAGGTAAAAGGTTACAAAACACACTGTTAGGTGTGACCTTGTTAGAGGATTTAATCACCCTGTTAGGAGTGGCCTTGTAAGAGGTCTTTGAACAATTCAATAGAACTGTCACCTTATTAGAGGATTTTAAAAATGGCTATTAAACCAACTCGGTTAAGAGATTTGAAATCACTGCTACAATGGTAAGAAAGTAACAATGAAATGACCTGAATAATGATGCAACTGAATTGCTGATTACAGATCTCTGTTGTACTTCACTAGATCCTTCTTGATCAAATAAATCTTTGCTGCTCAAGGATATCTAAACATCCTTCAAAATTCACACACACCTTCCTTCACTTTTTACTCTACACTTCACACCTTTAAATTCACCACTTGACCTTCTATATATATACCATTTAGATTGTCAAGTCAGCACTAATAATCATTAACATGCATTAGAACAGTCAGCTAGGATAAACAAACTTTATTTCTCAAATCAACAAAATCCTTTATTGGGCTGACCTTGCTCGGTAAATACTAATCCTAAAAGATTTCCTTCGGTGATCGAGTGAACTCGGTAAACATTGCAAATTCTGCAACATCCTTTGGAGACTGAGTGAGCTCGATAAACACTAACTTTCCTTTGATAACCATGGAAGCTCGGTTAACACTATTTTCTACCATACTTTCTTTTGACACCCGAAAGATCTTGGTAGACACTGAAAAATCATCTACTGACCGACTGATCTCAGTAGACACACAAAACTACTTATTGATATGACATTTTTGTGACATCAAAGACAACACATAATTAGACAATTGTATCCAAAAATCTCCCTCAGACAATTGTATCCAACAATCTCCCTCTTTGGCATTGATGGTAACACAACATGTCATAGCACAATGAAATTTCATAGAAAACATAGAATAAGGAACATATCCTTAGCTTCATTCTAATTCTCATCTTCCTCAAACTTCTCTCTCTGACTAAAAACTCTCCCTCTTAACTTCTCAAATTCTCCTTAGAAATTTCTTGAAATGACAACAAACTCTCCCTCTTTGACAACACATGCCAAAGACAATACACACACTTCCGGTGAAAACTAATGTACCTTAAGTACTGATTTATATGTAATGATTCCTTGACTATGCTACATCAACTGATTGATCTTCAACATGCTCTAGTTGATGCATCACTAAAACTTTATTTAGTGAGCTTCGAATAGGGGAATGACCCCTAACTTACCTCTTGGATACAAGAATGCATCCTTAGGTAGTGGCTTGGTGAATATATCTGCAATCAATTCTTTTGTATGAACATATTCCAATCTAATTTCCTTGTCCTGCACCAAATCTCTGGCAAAGTGATATTTTATAGCAATGTGCTTGGTTTTGGAATGCATTATTGGATTCTTTGAAATATTTATTGCACTTGTATTATCACAAAACATAGCAACTGGTTCTTTGATCTCAACCTTCATGCCTTCCAATAACTATTTAAACCAAACAATATTAGAGCAGTTTACTACGGCAGCAACATATTCTGCTTCTGCTGTGGATTGGGATGTGCAATTTTGCTTTTTACTAGTCCAAGATACCAACCTCTTACCAAGAAAGAATGCTCCACCACTTGTACTCTTTTTGTCATCAATGTTTCCTGCCCAATCAGCATCAATAAACATTTTTAAGTCTAGATTGCCTCCAAATTTATACCACAAGCCATAATCTTCAGTTCCTCTCAAGTATCTCAAGATTCTTTTGATTGCCATCATATGATTTTCTCTGGGTTTTGCTGAGAATCTTGCTACTATACCAACAACTAAGGCACTATCAGGCCTTGTATGCACTACATACTATAATTTTCCAATCATTGATCTGTATAAGGTCTGATCTACTTCTTTTGAATCATCATCTTTGGTAAGCTTTAGTCTAGTACACATGGGTGTACCAACTAGTTTTGAATCTTCCATAACAAACTTCTTAAGTATTTCCTTGATGTATTAAGACTGAGTAATATAGATACCATTCTTGTTCTACTGAATCTGAAGACCAACAAAGAACTTTATCTAACCAAACGTAGACATTTCAAATTGTTTGTTCATTTGCTCTGAAAATTCTTTGCACTGATCATCATTCGCTGTAAACACAGTATCATCCACAAATATTTCTGCCAAAACAATTTTGTTATCTAGTCCTTCTTTGATGTACAAATTACTATTATCATTAGCTCTTTTGAAATCAATCTAAATAAGATAGTTATGTAATCTTTCATACCATGCTCTAGGGGCTTTTTTAGGACCATACAATGATTTGTGTAACTTGCAGACCATATCCTTTTTGTCTAGATCAATAAAACCTTTAGGTTGCTCAATGTAAACTTCTTCATCAAGAATACCATTGAGAAATGCAAATTTTATATCCATCTGATATACCTTAAATCCTTTATGTTCTACATATGCAAGTAGAGTCCTTACACCTTCTAATCTTGCAATAGGAGAAAAAGTCTCTCCATAATCTATACCTTCTTCTTGAGAATATCCTTTACATACCAATCTAGCTTTTTTCTTGATAATTGACCATCTTCATTCAACTTATTTCTGAATACCCATTTTATTCCAATTACATTTTTATCTTTAGGCCTAGGTACAAGAGTCCATGTTTTATTCTTCTCTATTTTTTCTATTTCTTCATTCATAGCCTCAATCCAACTTTCATTTTTCCAATGCATCTTTGACATTTCTAGGTTCAAAATTAGCAAGTAAACATGTACCTTTTAGTTTACTTCTTGTCATAGTACCATTTGATTTGTTTCCAATAATCTGATCTAGTGTATGATGCCTCCTCGCATGCTTCACCAATATAGGTTCCTTGCCTCTTGAATGAGTTACATTGTCATCTTCTTGAATTTCATCTTTAGGTTCATGTTGCTCAGGCTCGGTAGATATTTTCTCAGTAGCTTCAGACTGAGACTCGGTTCCTTGTGACTCAATTTGAACTTCTTCTTGTGACTCGGTTACTATACTGGGCTCGATAGATGTAGTTTCTATGTTGACAGATGTGTCTGGAAATGTATCAAGTTCAATGTAAACAAATCTTCTGTAATTCTCTAGTTCCTTTTTGCTTTCTTCTTCAGTCTTTTCTGCAAACTCATCAACTTTCACATGTGCACTTTCTATAATTTTGTGAGTAGACAAATTTAGACATCTATATGCCTTACTTTTACAAGAATATCCCAAAAATATTCCTTCATCACTTTTTACATCAAATTTTCCTTTTCTAGATTCTTTTAAGATGTAACATTTACTACTAAATACTTTCAGGTAACTTACATTGGGTTTATAGCCATACCATAACTCATAAGGAGTTTTGAATGTGTCTTTCCTCAACTGTACTCGGTTCAAGGTATGAACTATAGTGCTGATGGCTTCCTTCTAGTATTTCATAGCAATGTTCTTTTCAATCATTAAAGTCCTTGCACAATCCATGATAGATCTGTTCCTCCTTTCAGCTATTCCATTATGCTCAGGAGTTCCCGAGGCTGATACCTATCTTTTGATTCCTCTTTCAATGTAAAAATTATTGAATTCATGGGAGATGAATTCACCACCTCTGTCTGATCTCAAGCACTTCATTCTTTTCCTTGTTTCCTTTTCTACTCTTGCCAAATACCATTTGAACTTCTCAAATGCTTCTGACTTTTCTCTTAAATACATAACAGTCATCATTCTAGAGTAATCATCAACAAAGAGAGTAAAGAATTTTTCTTTAGTATAGCTTTCAATTCCAATAGGTCCACATAAATTAGTATGCATAATTTCCAAAATATCTTCAGACTAATAGTTTTTACTTTTAAAGCTAGTCTTTCCCATTTTTCCAATCTGACAATTCTTGCATAGACCAACATCAGCTTTCTTCAAAGTAGGAATGCCTCTTACTTTCTTGAATTTGCTTATTTTCACCATGTTATCAAAATTTACATGACATAACCTTTTGTGCCATAACCAACTTTCTTCAATTTGAGCAAAAAAACATGAGCATTCACCAAGATCAAGATAAAATAGGTTACATTTGGTTTGTTTGCCTGATCCAATCAGTTTTCCCTTGTCATCCAGCAGTCTTGCTTTGCCATTCATGAATTTCAACTTTGAATCCAATGTTGATTAGCTATGCTACACTTAGAAGATTATGCTTTAGTCCTTCAACCCAATATGCATTATCACATATAAGTTCTTTGGTTAGTGAAATTCATCCTCTTCCTTTTATACAACAAGTTCATTGTTTCCAAACCTTACATTACCACCATCATAGTCTTCAAAATGTTCAAACTTTGTTTTGTCACCATTCATATGATGTGAACAACCACTGTTTATGATCCATGTATCATTTTTTCTTATATGAGAGATAAGTACCATCATCAGATTCATCTTTTACAACAATGAAGACAATTTCTTCTTCACTATCATCAGAATCCTTAGCCAAAAAACATGTTTTCTTACCTTTATCCTTGAATGATTTGAAATTCTTCTACCCATTGTACTTGTGACCTTTCTTCTCATCCTTTCTTTTCTTGTTTGGGCACCTAGCTACAATATGACCAATTTCTTCACATGAAAAATAGATTAAGGGAGTTTTACCTTTGTATTTACCTCTACCTCTAGAATATTTCTTTGCAAGTAATGCTTCAATAACTTCAAGATCACTATCAGAACTTTCCTCTAATTCATCTTCACTTTCTGACTGGATTTTCTTGCCCTTCTTAAGTGAAAGTTTGGCCTCAAATGCTGATTCAATATTTTTAGAAGTTGGAACATAGTTGTCATAGTTATCCAATTCAAAGGCTGTCAATCTTCCAACTAAGGCATCCAAAGTTATATTGTGATTTTCTTCACATCTTCTTTCTTGAATAGTAGACACTCTTATTGCATAGATAGGGAGTAATGTTCTAAGAACCTTACTTATAACTATTTCATCATCAATTGTTCCTCCAGAAGCTCTGATTACACTAACACTTGCCTTGATCCTTTCAACATATTTTGCAATGTTTTCATCTTCTCTCATTTTCATCTGATCAAACTGTCCTCTTAGGCTTTCTGCTTTGGCTCTCTTCACATTTTCATCACCACCATAAATTTTCTTCAGCTTGTTCCACATTGCATAAGCAGTAGTGCAATCTTTGATCTCATCAAATTCTGCATAGCTAAGAGCTGATGCAATGTCTATCATCATGGTGTTATGGTTCTTTTTCTCTGCAATGTCTTCAACAGATAATGTGCCAATAGGAATTGTATATTCTTGATCAAGATACTTGCATCCTAAATCACCAATGGAAGCCAGATGAAGTCTCATGAGACCTTGCCATGCTGAAAAGTTATCTCTTTTAAGCCTTGGAATTTCTCTCTTGTAAGACATCTTGATCTTTAGCTTAGGTCCTTGAAACCCTTCCTAAAAGCACCAAAAGCTCTAATACCAATATTTGGAAATATAGATGGAGTAACTGAGAGGGGGGGTGAATCAGTTAACCAAAAACATATTACCATAGATCCCTTAGATGTCTTATTAAATCATTTGCTGTTGTTACTTGGTAAATATTACAGAGAAATATTGTAACTCGGTTATTGCAGTGAGTATTAATTATAACTGTTCTTAAGCATTCATCAGTGATTAACATGCATGCATAAAGAAAATAACATGAACAAAAGAGACATCAGATTTAACGTGGAAACCCAATATGGGAAAAACCACCAATGTAACTAGTTACTATTTTTCACTCTTCTGAAGGGATGCCCTATTAGGAGCCAACCCGGTAAAAGGTTACAAAACACACTGTTAGGTGTGACCTTGTTAGAAGATTTAATCACCCTGTTAGGAGTGGCCTTGTAAGAGGTCTTTGAACAATTCAATAGACCTATCACCTTGTTAGAGGATTTACAAAATGGCTGTTAAACCAACTTGGTTAAGAGATTTGAAATCACTGCTACAATGGTAAGAAAGTAATAATGAAATGACCTGAATAATGATGCAACTAAATTGCTGATTACAGATCTATGTTCTACTTCACTAGATCCTTCCTGATCAAATAAATCTTTGCTGCTCCTCAAAGATATCTAACCATCCTTCAAAATTTGCACACACCTTCCTTCACTTTTTACTCTACACTTCACACCTTTAAATTCACCACTTGACCTTCTATATATATACCATTCAAATTGTCAATTCGGCACTAATAATCATTAACACTCATTACAACAATCAGCTAGGATAAACAAACTTTATTTCTCAAATTAACAAAATCTTTTATTGGGCCGACCTTGCTTGGTAAATACTAATCCTGAAAGACTTCCTTTGGTGACCAAGTGAACTCGGTAAACACTGCAAATTCTATAACATCCTTTGGAGACCGAGTGAGCTTGGTAAACACTAACTTTCCTTCAATAACCATGGAAGCTCGGTTAACACTATTTTCTGCCATACTTTCCTTTGACACTCGAAAGATGTCGGTAGACACTGAAAAACCGTCTGCTGATCGACTGAGCTTAGTAGACACATAGAACTACTTATTGATATGACATTTGTGTGACATCAAAGACAACACATAATTAGACAATTCTATCCAAAAATCTCCCTCAGACAATTGTATCCAGCACATTTAAACCCTAGATCTAGCCATCATGATGGTGTGATCTTCCTTCGAGATCCTTTGTGCATCTTCTAGATCCATTCATTCTTCTATCAAGGTGGATTTCAAGCATATAAGCATGGAGCTTTTGTATTTATTTTCATGGTTTTGATTTACATTTACCATTGTTGTGTTCAAGCTTTCATATCAATATACTTGTTTACATTTGAAATACAATTACATATCTATCAAATTGCATAGCTTCATTGTTAGATCTACTTCTACTACTTGCTATCATTCTTATTTCAATTTCAATATTAAGCTTGATTCCAAACTGGGGTTTGACCAAGGCAAACCCCTCAAACAAACAACAAAAACCCTCTTTTTCTTGCAGGTGCAGGTGCAGAATTTTGGATTTGAGAGCGGATTTGGATACCCTTTTCAGAAAACTTATGGGATCTACAAATAAAGTCATAATCGACCTTCAAATAAAGAATGTAGTCTTTGACCTTTTATGAGGGTCAAAGACTACTTGCCATCGGAAAGACAAGATTTCTGGGTTTTCTTCATCTCAGCATTTGCAGTCCAAAATAGGTTGGAGAATTACCCAAAAGTACCTAAAGACATCAGAAATTGTCATTTTCCAGATTTTCCCTTATTTGAGGTTAGTACTTGTATTTCAATTATTTTAGATTTCAAATACAGTTCTACCATAGGGAAATATAAGGTTTTTCTCTCTTTTTCATATTCTTCGTAGATTGATTTGATCGTGTATTAACCTTTAGGTTGATTAAATTGGATCTCTCTTTTGGAAATTTGGATTTAGGAGTGGATCTAATATTTCCCCCATACATTACACTCAATAGAGGTGATTCCATATTACCTCTATTCATTTTGGTGAACCCGACAAGCTTACTCTCTTTCTTTTTGGTGTTAGATATCCCTTTGTCTTATTGTGTGTGTGTTCACCTTCAACTATTCACTTCATAACGACGTGCTTCTCCAATCAATTTATGTTGCCTCTTCACCATCTCCTTGGTTGGATTTGCTTCTCCCAAAATGCTAATAATTTCTAAATTGACTTTTTTTAGTTTTTTCTTCAACATATTTATTAAATTAGGGATTTATGGGATATCATCATCAAAAGAGGTAGCTATTGCCTCTTTTGTTGCAGGTGCTTCCAACCATAGAAATAATATGAAAGTTCCTTGTTAGAGGATGAACCCTGTTAGGAGTCTTATGAAATACATTCAGTACATATAAATCCATGTTAGGAGATTTTGAATCCCTGTTAAAAGATTCTAACCCGGTTAAGAGTTTATGGAAGATAGAAGGACCCACTGCCCAAACAGCTTCAAGGCAAGATCTCTGAACCCACTGTCCAAAAGATCTTAGAATTATTCAATAGAATAATATGAAATATATTACCTCCTTCACACTGTGCCAAAACTGCACTCTCTGCTACACAAGATCACAATTCCAGATCTCTCTACTCACAAGTCTTCCTTCATCACCGAATTAGCTCTTTTCTTCACTTCATGCATAAATTCCCATCTCACTCTTCATAGTACACATTAAAATAAGGAAAAAATTCCTTCTTATATACCAAACTCAAATAATTACAAATGATTTGGTCCTCAATTACAAAATAATAAATTCTACACGCTACACACAAAATTCACATAAAACTGTCGGCTTCCAAATACTGTAACTTTCTCCAAACATATCCTCAAAGTTTGTGCTATGAACCACATCATAATTAATGAGTATCCAACATCCCTTTAACTACACAAAATCAGATTCCATCCCAGCTAAGAGATATCCTCCGATTTCTGAACATCGCTACACAGAAACACTATCTAAACACTGTTTTCACCAAAATGCTCATAACTCTTACAAATGAATGAATTTCTTTTTGCGATGTTAACCATAGGTTAATAACACACCAAAGAACATACCATCAACTATGCAAAATCCAATCTACAATAAAACATGTGTGCAAAACAAAACTGTACCTACTTTCTTGCTAATATCTAGAATATCACTGTGTTGACATCAATGACAATCCAAGTCATGAATGCAACAACAACTACTATAGAATGACTGCCAAAACACTTTGCATTCATTCCTAAAAATCTCCCCCATTGGCATTGATGGAAACATAGATGAAAAACATCCAATGTTCCAAAAATCCAATACTGCAACATCACTGCAAAATATCAAATCAAATCTTGCTTTGTTTTCCTATATAATCCATGATGTTTTTCATGTATATCTCTCCACCATTGACATCAATGATAGAAATTCTATCACTAAGTCAATAACAACTTAATGTCAAAAGACACTTTTCAGAAAAATACAATAACAAGAGTCCTCATGACTCAGCTCATAAACTCCCCCATAGAGGAAGTTCCAACATTCAATCCAGAAGAAAGATAGGGCTCATATACCACTCGACAGATGCAATCATCTACATAAATTCTCAAAAATAGGTTGGGGCATAACCCCAAGCATACCTCTCAGATACACAAATGTATCCTTAGGTAAAGGCTTTGTAAATATATCTTCTACCTGCTCCTTTTTACTTATGTACTCCAATCTTACTTCTTTTTCTGCAACTTTCTCTCTTACAACATGATACTTGATCTCAATATGTTTAGTCTTAGAATGTAAAATAGGATTTTTTGACATACTCACTGTACTGGTGTTATCACAATGTATAACAACAGGCTCATCAAATTTTATTCCGATATCTTTCAACATCTGCTTCATCCAAATAATCTGATTACAATTATTTGCTGCTGCAACATATTCTGCTTCTGTTGTGCTTTGTGAAGTACAATTATACTTCTTACTTAGCCAAGAGACCAATTTTCCTCCAAGGAAAAAGGCTCCACCACTGGTGCTTTTCTTGTCATCAACGCTGCCTCCCCAATCTGCATCAGTATAGGCACATAAAGTAAAATCATCAGAATTATCATACCATAATCCATAATCCATTGTTCCTTTCAGATATCTCAGTATCCTCTTTACTACTGCATAATGTGATTCTCTAGGTTTTTCTTGAAATCTTGCTACAATCCCCACTGAATGTGCTATATCAAGTCTTGTATGTGTCAAGTACTGCAATCCTCCAATCATAGATCTATACTTTTTCTGCTCAACTGCTGGTGTCTCATCTTTGCTAGATAACTTATGTCTAGTTACCATAGGTGTTCCAACAGGTTTAGAATCTTCCATTCCAAATATTTTCAATAATTCATTTAAATACTTAGTTTGACTTACAAATATACCTTCCTTGCTTTGTGTTATCTTTAATCCCAAAAAATATTTCATTTCTCCAATCATGCTCATCTCAAATTCAGTCTTCATTTCATCTGCAAATTTGTCACTAGCTTCATCTTCTCCTCCAAAGATAATATCATCAACAAATATAACTATAACCAACAAACCATTCTCAATTTCTTTTGTGTATAAGTTACTATCTGTTGTTCCTTTTATAAATCTCAATTTCAATAAATACTTATCCAATCTTGCATACTAGGTTCTAGGTGCTTGTTTTAATCCATATAAAGCTTTCTTTAACTTACATACCATATCTCCTTCTTGTGTCAAAGGAAAACCTTCAGGCTGCTCAATGTAGACTTCTTCTTCCAATTCACCATACAAAAATGCTGACTTCACATCCATCTGATACACTCTAAATTTCTTGTAAGTTGCATATGCTAGAAACATTCTCACTGCTTCAAGTCTGGCCACAGGTGCAAAAGTTTCTTCATAGTCAATCCTTTCTTGTTGTGAATATCCTTTACATACCAATCTTGCTTTATTTCTTATCACTTCTCCTTGTTCATTCATCTTGTTTCTAAATACCCACTTTGTTCCAATCACATTCTTGTCTTCAGGTCTAGGGACCAATTCCCATGTCTTGTTTTTTTTAATCTACTCTAGTTCTTCTTTCATAGCATTAATCCAATGTTCATCTTCACAAGATTCATTAGTAGTCTTAGGTTCAATTTGAGAAATCAAACATAAATGTACCTTATTTTGAGTCAAAACTCCTCTATCTAAACTTCCAATAACTTGCTCAATAGGGTGATGTCCTGAAGTATACCTGTTAGGTGTCATAGTTACTGATCTTGTTCTGACTGTAGATTCTTCTCTTCTTTATTCTCTATTTTCTTCTCTATTTTCTTCTCTATCTTCTTCAGTATGACTTTCATTCAGCAAATCACTGTTAGTTTCAAAAAATAATTCTACATTTTCAATGTTAGGCTAAGGTTGTGCTTTTCCATCAGATTCATAATCAAGCATTCTTTCCTAAATTTTAAACTTCTCATCAACTTTTACATTTGCACTTTCAACAATAGTCTTAGTTCTTTTGTTATAACATCTATATTCTTTTCTTTTTAAAGAATATCCAAGAAATATTCCTTCATCACTTCTAGGATCAAACTTTCCTATATCATCATCTCTCTTTATATAACATTTACTTCCAAAAATTCTAAAATACTTAACTGAGGGTGTATGTCCAAACCATAATTCATAGGGTGTCTTGTTTGTATCTGCTCTGATTTGTACTCTGTTCATAGTGTATACTACTGTGTTCACTGCTTCTCTCCAAAAAGTCTTAGCCAAATCATTTTCAAACAACATAGCTCTCGCTGCTTTAGTTATTGACCTATTCCTTCTTTCTGCAATACCATTTTGTTCTAGTGTTCTAGGTGCTAAAAGTTGTCTCTTAATTCCATTCATTTCACAAAAAGTGTTAAACTCTCTAGATGTAAATTCAACACCTCTATCAGATCTTAGACACTTAATCTTCATTCCAGATTCATTCTCAATTTTTCTTTTCATGATCTTAAATTTATCAAATGCTTCAAATTTTTCTTTCAAAAATGCAATCCACATCATTCTTGTAAAATCATCAACAAGAATCATAAAATACCTTTCACCATAGAATCCTCTAGTCCTAGTAGGACCACTCAAGTCTGTATGAACAATCTCCAACTTCTCTGTCGATGTGAACTTCTTGTTGGGAAATGAACTCCTTTTCTACTTTTCCATCATACATTCTTTGTAAATCATGTTAGTAGGTTTCATAATTCTAGGTAAATCTCTTACCGCATGTGTAGTGCTCACCTTGACAATATTATCAAAGTTTATATGACAAAACCTTTTATGCCATAACCAACTATCATCAATCCTAGTTATCAAATATGTCATCTTAGTAGAATTCAACTGAAATACATTACCTTTGGTTTTGGATCATTTTCCAATCAAATTTCCATCCTTATCTTTTATCACCCAAGTTTTCTCATAAAACCAAACTTGATAACCCTTATCAGCCAATTGTCTAACACTTAGTAGATTATGTCTTAGTCCATCAACAAAGTAAACATCATCAGTGTTAGTCTTTCCATCAAGAGTAATAGATCCTATACCCATAATCAAACAAGGTGCATTGTTACCAACCCTAACAATTCCTCCATCATAATTTTCTAACTTAACAAACTTTCTTTTATCTCCAGTCATATGATGTGAACAACCACTATCTATAATCCAATCAGATTTCTTTTCAACTTGTGAAACTAATGCTTTTTCTTCCCTTTTATTAGATTTAGAACTTTCTTCTTTAATTGCTACAAATCCTATTTCCTCAAAGTTATCATTATCACTGTCACTTAAATGTTTTTCAATTCCTGCTTCAAAATCTTCATCATTTGCATAATAACATTCTTTAGATCTCCTAGGTTTAAAGTTGCTTCTATACTTCTTAACTCTTTTAGGACATTTAGATGCAAAATGACCATATTCTTGACAAGTCCAACATTTAAAGATTTTCTTACCATCTGGTTCTCTTTTTACAAGTAATGCAATACCTTCTTCAATCTTCTTATCTTCCTCAGATCTGCTACTGTCGGCATAATCTCCATTCACACTAGTACTTCTTGTAGGTCTAATGCTAAGAGCACTGAATGCTATTTCCATTCTACGTAGCTCTCCTGATAATCTCAAGTTCATCTCTACTATTTCTAATCTTCCAAGAAGAGTCTCTCTTGAAAAGTTTGATGTACAAGGTATCACTTGTTCAATCATCTGCGTTGTCTGCTTGAATACTGGTGTCAAAGTTCTCAAAATTTTCCATATCACTTCATTCTCTGTCTTATCACATCCACAAGACTTTATTCCTATCACAATCTCAGATATCCTACTAATATAACTTCTAATAGATTCATCTTCCATCATTCTGATATCTTCAAATGCACAAATCCAATTATGTAATCTAGCCTTCTTTGCATGTTCATCACCTTCAAAAGTAGAATGTAAAGCTTTCCAAATTGCATGAGATGTTTTCAAACATCTTACTTGACTATATTCATTCTCTAGTAGTGCTGACAAAAGTGCTTCTCTTGCAAGTATGTTACACATGAATAGATCTAGTTCATCTTTAGTTCCTGCCTCTAGATTGTCTTCCTCAATGATAGTCTTCTCATTCTTTGTAATCAACCAATAACTTGGTCCTAAATACAATAGATGTGTCTTCATCTTTTCTTTCCAGCAGTCAAAATTTACTCCATCAAACTTAGGGCTTTCTTTTCTGAAATTCACCATGGATCTCCTTAAGTTGTTAAATTTTTCTTTCAAGGACCTACCGCTCTGATACCAATTGTTAGAAAGTAAAGATCCCCAAGATAACTGAGAGGGGGGGGGTGAATCATTTATCTAATAATTTATCCATTCAACAGCTTTAAATAATATAATCAATGTACTGATCAACCATAGAAATATAATCATACACAATTGCACAATAACACAAGATATGTTAACTAGGAAACCTCTTGAAAAGAGTAAACCCCGGTGGGAATGATGCCCACAAAATGATGCACTAATATGAAAGTTCCTTGTTAGAGGATGGACCCTATTAGGAGTCTTATGAAATACATTCAGTACATATAAATCCATGTTAGGAGATTTTGAATCCCTGTTAAAAGATTCTAACCCGGTTAAGAGTTTATGGAAGATAGAAGGACCCACTACCCAAACAGCTTCAAGGCAAGATCTCTGAACCCACTATCCAAAAGATCTTAGAATTATTCAATAGAATAATATGAAATATATTACCTCCTTCACACTGTGCCAAAACTGCACTCTCTGCTACACAAGATCACAATTTCAGATCTCTGTACTCACAAGTATTCCTTCATCACTGAATTAGCTCTTTTATTCACTTCATGCATAAATTCGCATCTCACTCTTCATAGTACACATTAAAATAAGGAAAAAATTCCTTCTTATATACCAAACTCAAATAATTACAAATGAGTCGGTCCTCAATTACAAAATAATAAATTCTACACGCTACACACAGAATTTACATAAAACTGTCAGCTTCCAGTTACTATAACTTTCTCCAAACATATCTTCAAAGTTTGTGCTATGAACCACATCATCATTAATGAGTCTCCAACATCCTTTTAATTTCACAAAATTAGATTCCATCCTAGCTAAGAGATATCCTCCGATTTCTGAACATCGCTACATAGAAACACTGTCTAAACACTGCTTTCACCAAAATGCTCATAACTCTTACAAATGAATGAAATTTTTTTTGCACTGTTAACCATAGGTTAATAACACACCAAAGAACATACCATCAACTACGTAAAATCCAATCTACAATAAAACATGTGCGCAAAACAAAACTGTACCTACTTTCTTGCTAATATCCAGTATATCACTGTGTTGACATCAATGACAATCCAAGTCATGAATGCAACAACTGCTACAGAATGATTGCCAAACCACTTTGCATTCATTCCTAACACTTTTCCCCTATCTTGAACATCAAATTGTGATAGGAATATCAGTATAACTATCATAATAACTCCAAAACCTTAAAAAAAATAACATAATAATCTAACATTTTTCAACTATGTAGTTTGTACAATTTCAATAAGGTTTACTATTGCTGAAGAATGGGTGGGAGGAGCATCATTGTGGCCTCTATCATGTGGGGATCCATATCATCCTGTGACAAAGATTAAATATAAAAAATTCAGCAAACTGAAAGCAATAGACTTAGCAAAAAAACTTATTAATAAAATGGTATATAGTACTTACCACCCTCATGATAGTAACTTTGTTTGTATCTATGCGATTTAAATGGTAATATATTAGCATTTCTTCCTCTGCACTTATTGATTTTAGTGCACATACAAAAACTTGATTCCAGTCACTCACCTCAAATATTTAATTGGGTTTCTTATTAGTTGAGGAAGGCCACCTACTATTTATAAAACCCACAATATTCCCTGTTGTTTTTGGTCTCCCATCAATGTACATAGAAAATCTTTTACTTTGATCATTTTCTTTCCATTTTATATAATTTGCTGATAGTGCAGACCTACACATACTTTTTTTATATTGAACAATCTACATCCAATCACTATAATTGTAACAAGGACCGACATACTTCATCAATTCAACAATTTTTTTGTAATATACCTTTATCCCATCCATGGAAAATAGGCCCAAATCATGTAATGAAGATGGAGCTATGCGATATATCCTCTCATTAACACAAAAATTAGTATTAATTAGAGGTAGCTCGTTGGGTACCCATTCTTTCTCAAGATGTGTGTACCGAAAGGGCACCTTGATGTCACCTTTGGTTTCATCATCATAAGAACATGACCCCTCTTTAGCAAGGAAAAATTGCAAGTGTTTATTGAATTTGTTTCTAATCTTTTAACCTCTAGTTGATCTCCCCATTTTAGTTGTACTACATGTAGAACTTTCATCTACCATTCCCTCATTTCTTTCATTCAATGTAGATAGATCTGACAAGTACCTATTTGGTGGGTCCTGTAATCCATCAAATGAGATATTGTCACATCCTCGCTTCAAATAGAATTTTGATAATAATTAAATAATATATATATAATAATCAAGTCGTGACCCATACGTACGATTCTTCTTTGTCTATATGTGGGAGATATAAAATGTAAGTTGAAAGTGATTATATAATTATATGTCTATACGGTTCTTCTTTGTCTCTACATTATATGATTATATAAATGACTATTTATAACATACGTGCTCAATGATAAATAAGAAGAATATAAGAAAATTATGTTTATTTATTGACTTATACCTGCTAATCCATGTCACTATGCAGGATCCTCACCAAAGGGGTTAAATTTCCTACATATGTTAATCATTTATCTTAACTTAGCTAAAAATTACATGATACGTATGCTTCAAATAACTTAGAAGATAACATGAACAATATGCAACATCGTAAACATGAAAAAATTTACCTTATATATGGAATGCAAGATCATCAACAAAAGGGGTGATAATGTCTATAGTGAATTGCCTGTTTGCAAAAAAGGTGACAATCAAACAAAATATATACATGTATCAGCAGTAATTAATTGAGCATCGTAAGCAAAACATTGGTAATTATAAATTGCATATGTTGTAATCATTAGAATTGAACACAATAAATATGTAATCATTAGAATTGAAATCAATAAATCAATATTAAATATATATACTAATCAATATAAATATATATAAATAATTAAGTCACATACCTTGTACATTTGAATCATGTCATTGATCATCTTCTTCATCCATCTCATCATCATCACCATCATCATCATCATCATCATCATCACCACCACCACCACCACTATCATCATCATCATCATCATCATCATCATCATCATCACCATCATCATCATCATCATCTTTATCACCATCATATTCTTCATCATCTTCAATATCTTCTTCTTCCAAAACATTATACTTTATCAACCTTCCTCTTGGATCATGTCTAAGAAAAAATGACCAACCTTGTTTATGTGGAACCTCTAAGTAAAACAATTGCTCACATTGGCTTGGAAGAACATAGGGCTCATCTGCAATTGGCTTAAATAAACTTGTATTAATCATTGTAAATCTATTATCATGTTGAATAGCAATTCTATCAGGATCATTTTGATTCAGTCAAAGCCTATACCATTTGACAATGAATAGAACTATTTTGAAGAGTTAAAGTCGCACTCAATTATATCATTCAAGATGCCATAGTATTGATTTTGAGATTGTTGAGGATGTATGTCATTTCTAGATGATATATTAGTGACCTCAAAAACTGTAGTTATCCTAGAATCACAAGTTTTCTTTGTGTCATCCAACTTTTTTATGCAAAATTTATGGTCATGATAGTACATAGCTTTGTGGTGCTTGACCTACAATTTTTCAAGCATCTAAAAATTATTTGCATCGTGAGTTGATATGAAACATATGAGTCATGATCATTAATAAATTTTTACATACCTCTCTACCTCTTAAACCATTGACTAGATCAATTACCATTAGCGTAACATTGGAATCTCCATTACGATAAACTTCTCTAACCAATGAAGCAACACATTCCCATGTTAATGAGAAACCATTTTGTTGACATCGTTCAATCCATAGTGTCATCCAATCAAGATTTTTTGCAATATACAAATGTATTGCATCCCACTCTCGATCAACTATATAAAAAAATTACACCAATTATAAATAACTTATATTGAAGATTTATAAGGATTAATTAACTACAATAATATCTTATATTTACCTCACTTTCCTCAATCTACCTTTTCCCATCAAGTACTCTCCTTTGAATTTTTTAATGGAGTTGGGATCCTAAATACGATCTACATAAATCTTTGATGTAAACTTAGGAAGATATTCACTAATGTACACCATGGTCTGGTATACCATATATCCCTCCACCATAGAACTCTTAAGATGTGCTCTCTGTCGAACCAAGCCTTTCAAAAATTTTAAGTGTCTCTCAACCATCCACATTGACCTAGTTGGTACAGTTCTACACAATTCAATCTCATCAACTTGATGTATGAGGTAGTGTTCTTGTGCATTGAAAAAAGTTGAAGGTAGACACTTTTGCATTTCACACATAAGATGAGGAATTCTTCTCTTCCAATATTTTATATCTTTTTTATTAATTTCTTTTGATGACAACCACCTCATGTATTTTCCAAGATCATATATAACTTTTTTGACACTGTTGTCGAAGTGGTGTGGGAGAGATAGAGGTAGAACGTATTGCAATATTTGTAAAATGATCTTATCAATATTTTATAAAAGAATGCAATGAAAACTACATGCAGTATACAAATATATAGTGAATACAAAATAACATAAATTACCTTAATAAATGTATGCCAATCATGTGTTTTCATCCCTGGCCCAAATTCACTTTTCTTTGATATGAGATTGTTTATGTTCACAGCAAATCCTGTGGGAAATCATATTTTTTTTATGACTTATTTTATAGCATTGTTGTACTGCTCTGACAATAACCAACTAAGGGCACTTGTATCAATCTGGTCTCCATTGTTATTTGATCGAATGACATTTTTCATTGCATGGTTGGATTCTTCAATGTCACTACAAATTTTGATAATTTTGTCTTTGTCATGCCTTCCATCCAACATTTTCCATAATGTCTCTGTTACATTCTTTCCAATATGCATAGCATCAAAAAAATGCATGATTGGGAGTTGCTCGTAGTACGGTAACCTACTAAATTGCGTAGGATAACTTTTTAGTCCTTTTGGAAGTTGGTCATTAATGCCTTAACGACCTTCATGAGCTTCAATTACATCATCAGTAAACAAAATACAATATCAAAATATAAATTTCAAATAAAAACCATCAGATAAAAAGACATTATCTCAATGATTTATTTTATTGTGTTCCAACTTCCATAGGCAAGGCGTCATTCTCCATGGCTTTGATGTAGTCTCTTCTTTCCCTTTGAAAAGATATTTTTTTGGTAATTCGGTACTTATGATTTCTATGGAGAAAGTGTTTATGCTCATCGAACACCTACTTCCTAAACTTTTTGAATGACGAGATTTTATCTTTGGACCAGAAACTAGATATGAAAATTTTTCCTTTGTCTGAAGACCTACAAGATCATGTATAATTGGATTAAATATGTTAACTTTGTGTTAGCACTATAACATACCAAAAAAGAGGTGTTAAGAAGAGAACATACTACAAAAATGTGTTAGCCCAAGGGCATCATATATTGTCCATACAAGCATTGCATAGAATTGAAATTGTCTTTTTCCTATTGGTCTAGAGATGTCATACATAGTGACCCCATTCCATAACACCATCAACTCATCGATAATATATACATTGATATCTTTAACTTGGTACTTACCTAGTTGAATGAACAAAAACATTACATAATTATTATGACCATTTTGATGGATTATTTATAATAAATTAATTTAGATGACTATTAAATGAAAAAATGCCTGGAACAATTAGTGCCAACATTATGTGCTCCCTCTTTATGGACATCCAAGGAGGAATGTTTTCGTTGATAAAAAAAATAGGTCATACCAAGTAAGTAGATCTCATCTCTCCAAACGGATTGACACCATCTATTGCCAATAAAAGTTTGAGATTACAAGGTTCTTCATTAAAGTGTGGCCATTTTTTCTCTATTTCCTTAAATGTCAAACCATCCGCTAGCATTTGCATAATTTCATCTCGATTTCTCTTGCATGCATGGTAATCCATAAATTGTGCCAAGCTATTGCACCTGAATAATCGTAGTAGACATGGAATAATGGGAATAACATGAAGAACCTTGTGAGGCACCTTTTTTATTATTCAATTTGATCGATATCTACTAATATGAAAAATAGGGCATTCTATTGCAAATTCATGTTTTTATGATATATAATATGATCATTCAGACATGCATGTATTGTTTGATACTCCATTCCAATATCTTTCATAATGGAAAATAATTCTCGATACAAGCGAGGTAGAATGTTTGATGGTGGTAACAAACACTCACCTATCAACCTACAACCAAAAATATAATTTGTTAATATAAAGAATATTAATTTCTACGTGATTCACCCAATGTTAATTGTAAGGGAATTACAACTAAAAAAAGGCAAAAAGATGACATACCTTAACATACGTGTCATTTATACATTGGATAAACCATTCATAACCTTCAAGTTCACCAAAAAAAATACAATAGCAAGAAGAGTTGTTTGGGAGCCTTCGTATAGGGGCTTATGTGCCTTCTCAAGTATAGGTACATCAAGGTCTACATCAACATTATCATCATCATCAGCATCTTGATCATTGTAATCTTCTTCCATGGGATCATTACCTTCTACTTCTATATTCACACCTCCATGTTCCCTCATTTGGAAATCCACATTCTCCAGATTGTCATGGTCCATAACATGAAACTCAGGGTGGTTGACCTATATCAAAATGATGACCTTATATTAACCATGACCATGATATCATCATCAAATCATGTCTTATGTATTTTATAAATTATTAAAATACATACCAATGGATGAAATTCATTTCCCACTTCAATATGACCATGCTGCCTACAATGTTCCTCGGCTGTTTTGATTAGATGTCTTCAAGTCTTTAATCCCTTACAAATTTTGCAAGGACAATAACATTTTCCATCACCTTTTCTTTTAAAGTTAGACCATAGTCTAGCAATTGTCTCCCTATTTTGTTATGTGTTGATATCGTCAGACATGGTCTTTCTTGAATGGAATGACTCGTTGGTGGAAGAAGGATGATTTGTTTGCAACCTGCAGATTCTATATCAAGTGTATTAAAATAACATTTTTCTCTAATAGTACCTGCAAGTAGAAATTTTTTTAATCTATGACTCTATTTGTGTTCATATTGATCACTCTTTTGTTGTGTCAACCAAATCTTTTTCAACAGTAAATTACAAAAAGAAAACTAGTGACATATTTGAGGCATCAACCTATTGTATAACACAAAACTACTTCAAGACACAATCAATTTTATTTTCAACTATGTTCCCTAGTTCAATGCTTTTCCTATTTGAGTTCAGTAAAGAAAGGAAGTTTAATGCACCAACTAGTGAAAACTATAGGCTAGTGTCTGAATACACATGCTTCCAAATCACACCACCTTAAGGCTTAAAATAAAAATCAAGTACATGGTCCTAAAAAAGAGAGAACAATAAGTCAAATCTGATACTTTTTCATTCCTTATTTCCATGTGAGGATGCCTGAAACACCAAAAGATTCACTTTACTTGAGCATGTGTATTTTCCCTTACAGAGCTTCCTTGGTAAGTGGACCTTTGAAATTATTAAGCACAGAAGGCCCTAGTTACTGAAATGTTTTGAAAGAATTTAAAACTATACGAAATTTAAAGACAACTAGTCTAATATAATTGAATGGTGAACCAAATCCCCATGATAATAAAGTTCTTATATATCACAATACTAAAATTTTCGTCACACTTACTACAAGTGAATTAAACTAGGTCGTAAAATGACAGGTGATTAAAGTATATAGTGACCAGAGAATAAGGCATGTTGTAGTTGAGATCACAGAGGTGTAATGGTATCGACCCTAGAAACATCTTTAAAATCTAACATACTCACGTTATGGCAGCTTAGAAGTTCTCTGATATCTATTCGAGGATAGCTGAAATAATATTGAGGACACCATCCACCTCAATGGAAGAATAATCTGACAATTATAACAAACTGTAGACATAATAAATCTTAATCAGAGACCTACATAAAAAAATTTACTTAAATATATTGAAATACCCTACAAATAATTTGAATGAATTCTCCTCTACCTTACTCTAATCTAATGCTATAAAAGAGCTAGTAATAAATATAGGGCCCACGTGTTACATCCAGAGCACACCGTTAATTACATACAACCTCTAATCACAACTGCAAAATATTAATATTACATCTTAAATGTTTTGAAGTTTAAAAGGATTTTAAAGTTCACACTTCCATCTATACTGCAAATGTTAGAAATAGGGAATACTGAGAGGGGGGGTGAATTAGTATTCTACAAACTTTATCTTTTGCCCAATTATGGATATAAAAAATTATCTTTATACATGCATAACATAAGCAGCTAAACAACATGCATAACAATAAGGAACTCATAACACATTATTTGTTCTCAAGGAAACCCTGGCCAAGGGAAAACCCACAAATATCAACTAATCAAAAGTATCCTATTAAGGATTTTGGCCCTATGAGGAGTCTATTAAAAGCATATAGTGTATTAGTCCTGATTAAGGGACTGTAGGCCTTGTCAGAAGCCTCAACCCTGTTAGGAGTTGGTAGTACAAAATGTGATTACTAGATGAGCCCACTGCCAAAACAAGTAATGTATAATATACACTGATTAAAAAAATAGGTTAAGGTACATAACCTTATACTTCTTGCATCAATATCTCTTCACTTCTCTTTCACTATCGCTATTACATATGCTTCATATACTTCACATCATATCACTGCTTCATTACATTTCATTACTACTTCTTGATTCTACTACTACAATTATAATTACATTTATACCAATAGCTTTATCCAAGAGTTAAAATCTAGGATGTCATCTCTTTATATTGTTAAGTCATTATTTTGATAAACAAAATAATCCCTTAACTCTTTACTAGTTTTGTCTTCATATTCTGTCATGTCGGCTTGACACTGTTTTGGATAAAATTGTCATAACTTCTTTCGTACATGTCGTACTGACTTGCACTCTAAGATGGGTGATCAATAGACATCATAGATGTTCAAGTTTGCAAGCACTAAACTTACTCTAGTCAACATTGCAAAAAAAATTGTGTCCAGGTTCATTAGTAAAAACACTGTCTCACATAGACAAATTTACAATGCGCTCTGTCATACTTGCTCTCTGACCTGTGTGATCTTCATGTGGATCATATGTTTCCATAATGACAACATCTATGTAATCAACTCAGCCAAATTGGCTAAGTGTACAACTCAAAATCTCAAAATTGTTCAAAATTATGGCCATAGTATAAAATATACACTATCCTTATAACTCCTCAAAAAATTATTATCTCTAATATGGTACTTCCCCTAAGAGTAACAATCCTTATCATATACTATAAATTTTCTTCTATATATCTCTCCCCCTTTGACAACAATGACAAAATAAGGTAGGAAGGGTTACAAAATTGTATCACAAAAAGATTATACCTCAATTCAATTATTGTAAAGCTAGTAGGCTTGCAACACAATCTGAAAAATCTATCTTCATGGCTTCTATCTCCTTCTCCCATGATTTCTTAATGGAATTTTCCACATTAAGTAGTGTGCTTAGTCCATAAGAAGCTATTTCACATTCTTGGAGGTTTTCAAAGTTAAATTTCTGAAAAGATGTCTTAGCTGAAAGACATTCTTCCAATTGCTCTTCAATAATGCTTAACTTCATAGAATCATGCTCTCTCAAAAGAGTGTATCTTTTAAATTTCCTATCTCTCTCATCTTGCACAACTCTAATTTCATCATAAAGTTTCCAAACTTTCTTCTCAACATCACATACCTTCACATTGGGGCTAGATAGAAGGTTTGTTTCATTTAGAATTTCTGCTTCCTTCAACTTTATCTTCTAATCTTCTTCTGTTGTCAAGTTCTCTAATTTTGTACACTGTATGTAAAAAGATTTACTTGTTTCCAAATGCTTCCTCAAATCCTTGATACAGATATCAAGAGTGTTGATATAATTTCTGATATTCTAACTGATGTTCAAAAGCATTCTAGCCTCATAGGCTGCTTGTGCTTTCACTTTTGCAATATCAAATAGGTTTGTGAATTCATTATCAAATGTGCTCATTACCTTCTTTTCTTTTTCCATAGGGTCTGCTTCTTCAATTTGTGTAGTTACAGTGCTTTGTAACTTCTCAGTTAGTTCCTTCAGACACCCTTCAAGAATCTTCACTTTCTTACTCTTTCCAATGTTTTTATTCAAGGATGTGATCAATTCCAACTGATCATCATCATCTACTTCCTTTCCCAAATGCTCAATCATAGATCCAATTTTAGTCTTCTTACCAGTCTCAGGAGTAAGATTGATGTCTTCTTTGGTGGGAATGGGAACTTGTTCCTCTATTACTGGTGGCTCTACAACTGTAGTCTCTGTCATCTCTTCTTCTTTTGCAGCTTCCTATTCTTCAAAGGCTGAATTGTCAACAATGTTCTCCAAATTCTTGAATACTTTTTCACCAGTATCCAAGGTGATTTTTGTACCTTCTAAATTCATTGTTTCATCTTCAATATTAATAGCTAGTGAAGATGGAATTTCCTCTTGTACTTTCTCACCTACTTGCTCTGCTACAACTAATGATTCTCCAACATTTTCTGCCATAACCTTGATAATAGCTTGTTCTGTCTCAAAATTGATTTCTTCATACCTACCTCCCATAATCTGAATAGTTCTCCTTTTGGTTCTTAGATGGGTGCTTAAGGTTTTCATGATCTGATTTAAATGTGTTTCATCTCTTATTTCACAAAGCTTCCTCACAAGCTTTTCTCTGATAGCTGTGTCCTCCTCTGATGCTCTCTTCTTCCTATTCACAAGTTTGTTATATAAATCATTAGGTATCTGTCCCTGAATAGTATCAAACTTCTTGTCAACCAAAATCATATGCTTCACAAATGCATTCTCTAGATTAAGTCTTTTTATATAATCATAAAGATCATAGTATTTTTTCATTCTTGCAAAGTCACCATTCTCAATGATCTGCTCATTAAGCTTTTCAACTTTTGGTTTCCAAGCTATCTTCTTAGTAGTGAAATCATCTTTTACTTCTGCAATATTTCTTGGAACTAGTTGCACTAGAGTTTTATGTCCCTTTCCTAGTCTATTAGCACTTTCCTTTACTCTTTTGCTAGGTGTGGAGGAAGTGGATCTAGTAGACATCTTTGCTTCTATATCCTTCTCAGTTGCTTCCACTTTCACCTTCACTTGTGGTTCTTCCTGTTGTACTGCAAATTGATGATAAAGGAGGGATAGACAAAACTTCTTTTTGTCCACTCTCTCTAATTGCTACTATTGTCTACTTTGCTACCAAAAACTCACGATCTATCATTCCTGTATCTTTTAGGATTTTCTTAATGGTTCTCTCAACTCTCTTCTTAGACTACTTCTCTTCAATTAGGATCTTTGCGGAGTTGAAATTCTCCTCAAAGGTTCCAAATATATTACATTGAGTGTCCAACTTACACTTAAGTAACCTGCTAACATACTCTTCAGTCTCTACCTCAGATATCTCATAGCCAAGAGGGTCTATGAACTCTGTTCTAGGCTACACTTCTTCAATATAGGTAATTTCAGTATCGACCATAAAACATATATCATTTTTATATTTCTCAACAAGAGACTTAGGGATCCTTGATCTACTAGACACAATATTCTAAAATGTCTTAATAACAAGTACTACACTCTCATTTATATTGTCAATAACATGTCTTCTGTATACTAGGTTAATCCTTTGCATTGTATTTTCTCCATCATTCCAGTGATTTCCTATGGTGTAAGGAAATCTTCTCAAAAGATGAAAGAATATATATGTGATTAGGGATGAGAACCTAAACTGTGTATACTTAGTTTTCTTGATCTTCTCCAAGTTCTCAAACAATTGAATTCTTATAATTTCACACATATCAACTTGTACCCTGTCAACACACATTAGATAGGCTACATGTACCATTCTAGCTACCATGTCATCCTCTCTTGAATTTGCACAAAACTTAGTAGTTAGGATCTTGCATAAGTATCTCACATCATCTTGTTTGATCTTACTAATCACAATTCTTCTACCATTATAGGATGAGTTTGTGTTATCAATGACTGTTTTCCTCATGTTTTTCTCATTTAAAGGAATAGCTCTAGTTTTAGATAATCTAGTGACTTCATGAATCAAGTCTTTTGTAATATCTATCACTCTATCTTCTAGCCAAAAATTTCCATTATGAATTTTGCTCAAGATAATTTTAGTGCATTCTTCATTATCAAATTCATACTCTAATCCATACTTAACAATTTCATTGTGTTCCAAATATTCAAAAACTTGTTTTAGTGTCATATCCTGATTGTAAATCTTCTGATATTCATCTGTGAAATCACTATCACTCACTATCTCTAGTTTGCATCCAAGATAACTTCTGACATTCTCTAAGTGTAAAACTCTATCTGGTACGGATGATAATGAAATCCTCCAGTCTTCATCCAAGGGTTCTATCTGTTCCCTTTTCAATCTAGGTCTATTCTTATCTCTGACATTGTGTATTAAAGAAAAATCCATGATTTCTTCAAATTCCTTTACTGATTCAAAGATTTGTCAAGTAAAATACCTTAATTTTGTGATTTTAGGGCTTGCGTAGATTCGGCACAAAATTCTTCTCCAAATCCTTGAAAAATGCTTTCAATCACTACTCTTTGATCTCCTTGACACTATAATTCACTTTGATGATCAAATAATACTGATCATAACCTTTTATTAATTCAATCTCACTTATATCTGACATCGCATTCAATTCTTTTGCCACTTCTTTCCAAAAAGTTGTTTCTGCTAACCTGCAAAACTCAAAACTTCTTGCGATCTCGCAAAACATAATATTTTTCTTTATGCTCTTAACCATAGCATTATAACATGATAAACTACCTTGCATTAACTGTACAAGTCTCAATTCATCATATATCTACTTCTACACTAAATCTAAGTTCGTATTCTACTACAATTTACATAAATTAAGTACTTTGAGATAGGTCATGTAAAGATTCATTCTTACCTTTCAATACTTCACCTTCCTGATTACCTTCAATGTTATGTCTCCTTGATCTATGCTTTTGATAAACTTCACTTCATCTGAATTACTACAGCATCCTTTCTGACTATTACTTGCATCTTCATTTCTTCTTGCATGATTTCTAGGATTAGGATTAGGATAAAAAACTCTATTGTTCATTTTGCAAAACCTTGTAGTATGTCCAATCTTTTTGCATATCTGACAAACAATTCCATTATTTCCATATCTTGGTCCAGGTTGATTGATTTGTGATCTGCAGTTTCTAGAAATGTGTCCAACCTTGTTGCATCTATAACTTACTACTCCATTTCTTCTATTCATATCTTCAGTAGGTTTCTTATCTACATTGTCAGTATTCCTAAACATTCTACTACCATCCTTATTCTCAATAAATTTAGGTTTCCTACATTCAATAGCTCTATGTCCAAAACCATGACAATTGTAACAATAACCATTAAGAGGTTTAAATTGTTTACCTGTTCAATCTCTCTTCATATGACCAATAGTATTACAAGAAAAACATCTACCTTTGAATTCTCTTTGCATACCTTTGGGTGATTCCTCTTGCTTCAGTGATTCTTCTTCTTTAGGTGTATCTTCAGATTTGTTGATCTCATCAGGCTTCTTCTCATCTATGCTTTCAGATATCTTCAGATCTAGTTCCTTGCTTTCATCATTTTCTTTAAAAGTGTTGAATCCAAGATCAGTCTTATCATAGAATGGTTTTTGATAAGATATTTGTTCATCAATCTTCTCACTAGTTGAATATAGCCTTTCAAGTTGTTTGGATTGAGTCAATTCACCTTTCACAATCTTATTGTATTTCTCAAGTTCATCATACTGCAAATTGACTTTCTCAAGTTTAGATGTTACTTTACAAAGTTTAGATTTTAGTCTTTCATTTTAAATCTTTAGACTTTCATTCTCAGATTTCAGATTTGCTTCATTCTTGCCATTTCCATCTTTCAAACTAAGCTTCAAATTTTCTATCTTCAGTTCATACTTAAGGATCTCATTTGCTTTTTTTAAATTGTCATCACAATCTTCAATAAAAACTTCGGATTCCTTTTCAGATCTCAGATCTTCCAATTTTTTTTTTCGTTTCTCAATGAGGTTCTTTGCATCATCATACTTTCTTTTCGAAGTATCTTTTTCAATAGTAAGAAATTCAATCTATTCAAGAGCTTCTTCAAGATTCTTCTATAGTTGATCCATATCCATAGAGATCTTACTCAAGCTACTAGGCTTTCTTTCAATGATTCTTTTTTGAGTAACTAAGCTCTGATACCAATTGTTAGAAATAGGGAATACTAAGAGGGGGGGGTGAATCATTATTCTACAAACTTTATTGTTTGCCCAATTATAGATATAACAAATTATCTTTATACATGCATAAAATAAGAAGCTAAACAACATGCATAACAATAAGGAACTCATAACACATTATTTGTTCTCAAGGAAACCCTAGCCAAGGGAAAACCTTGGTGGGGATGGTACCCAGAAATATCAACTAATCAAAAGTATCATGTTAAGGATGTTGACCCTGTTAGGAGTCTATTACAAGCATGTAGTGTATTAGTCCTGATTAAGGGACTATAGGCCTTGTTAGAAGCCTCAACCCTGTTAGGAGTTAGTAGTACAAAATGTGATTACCATATGAGCCCACTACCCAAACAAGTAATGTACAATATACACTGATTACAAAAATAGGTTAAGGTACAGAACCTTATACTTCTTGCATCAATATCTCTTCACTTCTCTTTCACTATCGCTATTACATATGCTTCATATACTTCGCATCATATCATTGATTCATTACATTTCATTACTACTTCTTGATTCTACTACTACAATTACAATTACATTTATACCAATAGATTTATCCAAGAGTTAAAATCTAGGATTTCATCCCTTTATATTGTTAAGTCATTATTTTGATAAACAAAATAATCCCTTAACTCTTTACTAGGTCTGTCTTCATATTCTGTCTTGTCGGCTTGACACTATCTTCGATAAAACTATCATAACTTCTTCCGTACATGCCATACTGACTTGCACTCTGAGATGGATGATTAATAGACATCATAGAGTCTATGTTCAAATGTGAAAGCACTAAACTTACTCCAGTCAACATCGCAAACAAAAATTGTGTCCAGGTTCATTGATAAAAACATTGTCTCACACTTAGACAAATTTGCAATGCGCTCTGTCATACTTGCTCTCTGACCTATGTGATCTTCATGTGGACCATATGGTTCCATAATGACAACATCTATGTAATCAACTCAGCCAAATTGCCAACAACAAATGCCACTAAAGGTTTACAATGTTAAATTTTTTTAATAAATATAGAGAGATTTAAACAGACCGAAATTTTAAACAGATTTAAGATGGTTGATATTTCTTCAAAAGAAATAATGGTGGAAAAAATATAGTAACATAATATGTACTTGGAACAAAGTGCAATAGCTAGTTTCAGTTAACCAATATGGTTATTTGAACAATGGGTTTCAACTTCTATGTAGGTGTTTTATTATAAGCTTGCACATGCCATTCTAGATTTTTTTAATTCTAGTATTTCTAGTTTCTCACTTAATATTTTATGGCTGACTTCTTGATAGAATCATTTTTTTGCGATGCAAAATTTTTTGGTAGGGAAATAGTGCTACATAGTCTCGACTTATAATATCTCATATTTAGTCATTTCTTATTGGAATGGTATACTATATTCTTAAGTGTAGGCTAATTTTATATTTGTTGATGGTATTCTATCTACTTAGGATGGGAATTGTATTAGAGAAAATTAAAAATTATGGCAAAATTGAGAAAATTCAGCTAGCATGGAACATGCCAACTATAAAACATATAGACTTTGGGTTTGTTATATTTTCAACTCATAATGTAGCCTTGACATGTGAATGCCTTTGCAGCCATGATAGATTTGATGTAGTTGATGATCTCTTGAGGAAGAAAGTAGGGAAAGGGATGGATCTTGGTAGATATATCATGTATGTTGTGCTAATTGATGGACATTGTAAGCAAGGCAATATGGAGAAAGATCACAAATTCAAATATGAAATGAGAGGAAAACATCTTGGACTTGATTTAGCTGTTTACAAGACACTTACTGATGCACTTTGCAAGATCAAGAAGATTGTTGAAGTAGATGAACTTGTACAAGAGATGATCACATGTAGTCTTTCTCTAGATAGTTATATCTGGAAAGATTTATTTGATGGATTCTATAAGGAAATTTATGAAAAGAGGAACAAGTTTTGGAGAGAATGGTAGAAGAAGGTTACATTCCTGACCATGCTATTTATAATTCACTAATTGATGGACACTGCTAGCAAGGTAATTGTCAAAGGGAATACTAATTACAAGATAAAATGTTGAAGATTGGTATAATTCTAACCATTCTTACTCATAAGGCCCTAATTCGAGGTTTGTTAAGAAATGTGATCATGGATTCAAAATTTAAAGAGCCTAAACAAATAAGTGATCATACAAAATAAATACAAATTTGAGATTAAGTGTTACTTGGCCATTGCAATTACTAGTTGATGTTACAAAAAAATGCTAAAAGGTTTTAGTGGATAGGTAATGTAAGATTGCAAGCACATAGGGAAAAACTATTGATTTTCATCCATTGTGGTAAGGTATAAGTTTGGCCTCATTAATGATCTCTTCTACTTAAGTGCAAGACAAGACTTAATAATATTTTTCTATAGGATTATTAGCAAATAAATGATCTCTCAAACTATGATGCAAAGTGGTAACAATTGAAGCTTGAATAAGCCCAACCCACTATCACAACTAAATAATAATGTCAATTCAAACAATGAACAATGGTTCCAACCAAATCTATCAACTCCTTAGTCCTAGAATGCTTCCAAGTATGGAATGTCTCTTTCAACCACTAATCTCCTTAATTGGAATGGCAAAGTCTCCAAGTATTACTTCCTCTTCCACAGGTTTCAACAGATCACAATTTGTCACAATTTCTTATTATAACTTCACTCGGTGCCAAGAAGTCATTATAATCTAGTTTACACTTTTGGTTATAACTTAATTAACAAAACATTCATAGTCACTCAAACTTGAAGTATCCCAAGTTTAGCCTATTCCTAGTTTTAACTTGCAACATTATTTCTTCTTACAATTGGTAAATATTTTGGGTCCAAATCTTTCTTCATAAAATAGATTTTCTTCTACTTTGTCAAGAAAGACCATCTTAGTAATTGTAACCACATTGCTCTAACACCTTTGATTGTCACAAAGACACTCTAATCTAATTGATCAAGTTAGATTAGGTTCAATCTAGAATGATCAATTGGTGGGCACTTACAGTGGGTTACAACACCAAGAAGTCTTCATTGTCACCGAGATCCTAGAATTCAACTGTGAAACAAATTCAAGCTCCTTTTGCTACACTATGGTAAACATGTCTTCCTTTTGCTCTAACTAAATACATAAAATATATCTAACCTAGGGCATCAATTCTAAAGCAGCGCAACTACTTCCAAAATTTGAGCATTTAAATTAAAATACATAGCCTCCCCTTGGTTCTTAGCCATTGGCATTGATTTCCAATGGAAAACAAAATACGGGTCAAGGCTCCAACTCCATGATAGAGCTGACTAAAAGGTTTCCCAAGCTGGTATGTTAGAGAGTTTAGGATCTCAACAAAGTTACAGCAAAAAATGATTGTCTCGAACTAGTGAATTGAATTCTAATGAAACAATACGTAAAATGAACTTGCAGCAATAACTAATCCATCTATCTACTTTGCAACAGTCAAGGTATGATAGTAAAATGTACTTAGAATGTTTGGTTTTTCTTTTATTCAATCCTTCTTTGAAGATAATCTATTCCAATCCCGCGATTGGACAAGATAATTATAGTTTGACAAATAGGGTATTAGAGGAGATTATAGGATTGGCTATAGGATTATGCATGGTACTGGGCATGGTAGCAGATGGACATGGAAAATCAAAGGATAATGGAAGGGGGGTTTTTTCAGATGTTGTAGTTGCAAGTTCCTTGGGAGACATCTATGCAAAATGTGGAACCACGGCCAAGACATGTAAACTGTTCGAAAAAATAACTCAAAGAAATGTGGTTTTGTTGACTGCAATGATTGGAGGATATGCACAAAATGGATATGTTGAAAATGCTTTAGAAGCTTTCAAACAAATGTAGTTCATAGGTGTAAAGCCAAATGCCACAATCCTATTCATAAACCCATAGAAGCCCTTGTTTAATACATAGAAAAGAAGAATGTGCAAATTAATAATCCTTTGTCACATACCTTATGTAAAGATTGAGATCAAGATCCTACTACTACCCCACGATGTCAAGAAGATCCGCGTGCGTGCACTGCCCTTCTTTTTTTCACAAATGAAATAATGAGATGAGAAATGAAATTCCCTTTTTTCTTTTAAGTTATGCCCGTGTTTGTCAAAATTTCAACCACCATGGAATTTGTTGCTATTTCGACAAACACGGGCATAAATTTTTTTAAAAATAAAGTTTTCCTTCTATAATCCAACCAAGCAAAACCTTCTTATTTTTTGGTCAAAAATTTTGGTAGAAAAACTAGGCCAAATGTACTAGTGGTGTCTCAAAGAAATTCTTCTTTGAAAATGTTTGAAACCCTAAACCCTAGGTCTTGTTTATCTTTGGTAAGGTTTTTATCTATGAAATTTTCCAAGTTGTTCCTTAGTTATTATGTTTTCACGTCGACATTCATAGTTCCCCTTTTTTTTGCATGTGGTTGTTATTTACCTTTGTATGTTGAAGTCTCATAAGGTTGGCTGTTAAATATAAGAAATCTGTAGATTGGACGACAAAGTGAAGACTTGACGGTTGATGTTCTATCTCTTAATCTCATGAAGGTTAGTGTTTAGTTCTAATTATTCAATGACCTAGAAAAGCACGTATCTCCCAATCTCATGAAATAGCAACTAAGTCTTTTAATATTTGGAGATCAAATGATAAAGTGAAAGACTTAAAACTTGTATTTGTTGGAAATATTCAGGAATTAACCGAGTTACTGAGAGGGGAGGGGTGAATCAGTAACTCCAAATTTTCTTACAATTACAGATGTATTGACATATAGTTCACTTTTTCCTTATGCATATAGAAAGCATGAAACTTAAAAGCATTCACAACAATGACACATAGATTTGGTTACCCAGAAACCTTCCAAAAAGAAAGTAAAATTGGGGTGGGGATGAAACCCACAAAGCTTTAGTACTACAGAATAAAGTTGGCCTGTTAAGGCTTACAATTTGATCACTTCTGATGATCTGCCCTGTTAGGAGCAATAAGGATTGCTAAATCCACCCTGTTAAAGGATTTACAAACATACAATGAAGTATGGACTCGGTAAAGAGATTTTACAAAAGACTGTTAAGTCTACCTAGTTAAAGGATTTTAGTACTGATTCACCTGTTAGGATGAAATAGTAGATCTCTTGCTTTGCAACTGGATTGCTGATTGAGATTCGCTGATGTACTGATCACCTTTTGTGATGAATTTGTCTTTGTTGTTCCCTATACTGCTGTAGCCCTTTGTAATTCACTTATCTCTGCCTTTCTTTCTTTTTCACATCCATACTCATTTCTTTTATCTTGACATTTTTACAACATTGTTTATATACAAGTCTAAATAATTAATTACAATTACAAAGTCAGCTTGACAAATAAACATAAGTGCCACTAAGTCGGCGCAAGTATGGTTACATGGTTCCTGCAAACTAACTCGGTGACTTTCTAATACTCGGCATCCACTGCATTACTCGACATCATCATGCACTCGGTAGAAGTGAAGGCACGGTTCATACTAACCACTCGGTAGGTTTTGAACTCAGTAAATACTGGTGACTCGGTAGACATAATGTTACTCGGTTTACACTGTCCTGCTCGGTTTGCACTGTCTTGCTCGGTTTGCACTGTCTTGCTCGGTTTGCACTGTTCTGCTCGGTTTGCACTGTCTTGCTCGGTTTGCACTGTTCTGCTCGGTTTGCACTATTCTGCTTAGTTTGCACTATTCTGCTCCGTTTGCACTGTTCTACTCGGTTTGCACTCAGAATGCAAATAAGTGTTGTCACTAGTGGCAATTCTGCTTAATGCCAACAATCTCCCCCTTTGGCATTAGTGACAAAAACACTTATTGCCCAAAACTTATATACCTGAATCATGCTGAGATTTATTTTTGATTTTTTTTTTTTTTAGAATTTGTCTTTGTCATAGGGCTTTATACATTATCTCCCCCTTTCAATGTGCTAACTTTTTCTTCTATACAAATCTTCTTCTATACATATCTCCTTCTATATATATCTCCCCCTTTTTGACGATAATGCCAAAGGTGTATATACAAGTGATTTACAGAGAGAATCCAAAATTTGATAGAAAATCAGAATGTACCTTCATTATTAGTGCTAGGGTTCTGTCCCAATTTTCTTACAAAATCTTGCATGTTTCGATTGCAATTTGGACTTCTGTAGAGAGTTCAATCATGTGATCTGCTATAGAGAACTGATTGTCATGAATCAATGTTTTGGAATGTTCAATGTGCTTATACATTGTATTCATGATGGGAAGGATCATGTTCTGGATGTCTAGCAGTGTGGACCAGATCCTTGTGTCTTCTTTTAGTAGATCTAACTGCATATTTGATAGGTATGAGATTTTCATGTGATGAGCAGAGCTTGAACTTGGTTCAAGTTGCAGCTTCTATATGCTAATCTTCATATCCTCATCCATTTTATTCATTTTATCCTTGACATCCTTTGTGAACTCGGCAATATTGCATAGTCTAGCCAAAAGAGAGGTGACATTCGAATAGGTAGATTCAATGTTTGACAAATCTGAAGACAATTCCACTTGATTAATAGCTATGTGCTGAGCAATGTGCTCAAGCACTTTATTATTGAATCTCTTCTCAGCTCTTTCAACTAACTTTTCTGTCCCAGATGAATCCTCATTGTATTTATTTACTGCTTCAGCTAATTGTAGCAAAACATGTTGAGAGGAGTCTACTTTAATACCTAATGCATCAGACAAAATGTCTTTAGCATCCTTAATGATTTGATATTCCTTGTCTCTCTCTTCTTTAAGCTTCTTTTGCTTTGCTTTCCTTTGGAGGATTTCACCTATATTTTGCATTTGGTTCGCTGATAGATTTGCAAAATCTAATGTTGGAATCTCTATTTCTTCATCTAGGTCTATATCCTCTACTATATTCTTACCCAAAAATTTTATACTCGGTAGAGCCTTAGGCTTATTTGTACTTAATGCCTTAGTAGTAGTGACAATAGACATAGTAGGACTAGCTATAGAGACTGGCACACTGTCTACTGGAGAACTTACAATATTTACACTTGTAGAATCAAAAATTGGAATACTTACTGCTGGAAAACTTGAAGTGGGAGACTGCAACTTGGTAGAAGAAATGGTGGTTGCTTCTGTTGTTGCTATAGGTGATTGGACAAAAGTTGAAGTTGTCACAACCATACTTGAAGGTGTCTCCGAGCTAGATGTAGAGACTTTTACTGGAGAGGTAGGAAGTGATGCAATGACTTCTACTGCTATCCTCACAGTATCATCTACCTCAATGGCTTCTTTTTGTTCATCACTGTCATCTTCAATATCTTTTATTATTACTGTTTCAATACTCGGTTGGTGAAGATGGTATAAGTTCTTCCATGTGGCATTTGCAGCCTTCACAACCGATTCAATATTGTTGATCAGAATCAAACAAGTATTGAACTTTAGTGTCATCTTATTTTCATTTTCCTTTAATGCCTTCTTTATTTCATCATTTTTCAAGCTCGGCATTAACTGTCTCAGGGTTTGATCAAATATGTCTATTAAAGTTTGCTTTGCATTGCTCCATCTCATTTTTATTGGATTTAATAAGACTGCTGGAACCTGTGGGGCTAATTCATCAGGAGAGTATTTCCATTGTCCCATCTTTTCAATAACAACATCTTCTATTTCCTTCTATTCTATTTCTGATCTGGTTTCATATTTAAAATATTTTATGTTACTTACTCCAGATCCTGATCCGTCTCTAAAAAGTTTGATCCTCTCTTGAAAGTTTAGAGGAGGCCTTTTGAATACTATATCTTTGTCTGCCTTGTATGCCTTACCTCTTGCACGTCTCCTTGTAAATACAACAGTGGGAGGCTTAGGTGCCTTAGTGATGAAAACCTTTCCTTTCTTCTTTGCAGGTTCTGGTTCCTTTGTTTTCTCATCCTTTTCCTCTTCTTCTTCATTGTTTTCTCCTTTGTCCTCGGTTAGCATTTGCATTTTGGCTATCCTCTTCTTTCCTTTGTTTACCGCCTATGGAAGCTTTATGCTTAATTCAATTCTCACCTTTGCTTCATCATATGTTCCAAAATATGGAGCTTTGGGATTAATAGGCTGATTAAGAAGGGCTTCAATGATATTCTTGGTTTCATCAATATTTACCTCATAAGGAAGAGGTTTTACATATACAATCCTCGGTTTAGCTGCTTGAATATATACATTGTCACAGTCTACCATGAAACAAATGTCATCCTTATAATCTTCCACCAACTTCTGTGGAATCTGGAATCTTTCATTCATTTTCTCTTTGAAAGACTCAAAATAACTATCCATGATGCTTTCAAAATTTTCACCCATTTCTGAGATGTATTCATTTATCTCATAAAGGACTAGCACATCTTTTCTCCATACAACTTTTCCTTTGGAAGGGAAGAATTTCTGAACATAGAAGAATAAATAGACCAGTAGAGATCCAAACTTACATGGATTGTTTTTGGAAGTTTGAATGCTTTCCATGTTCTTGTTAAACTATTTTAACAATAAATCTGCAAGGTCAAATGATAAGTTGTTCTTGACCACTTTGTATGCTAGGTCAATAGCTTCACAGGAGACACTATTTTGTCAACTTGAACTGTATATTTTATGGGCAATTATGTGTGTACCAAACTTTAGTTCAGCATCAGTAATGCTGCTAACTTTCATGCCTCTACCATCCCACTCGGCTAGGGTTTTCTTCTCCAGTTCTGACTGACCTAGGGTTTTGGTAGTTTTTGCTTTGTTCAACATGGGAAGACCAGTGATTTGATGAATCATCTTCTTGGTGATCTCTATGGGTTGCTCAAGCCAAATCTTGCCATCATGTATACGGCTGAGAATGTATCTAACCCATTTCTCCCAAAAGTTTCAAGGTAAATGTGCAATGTGAACTAATCCCTTATCTTCTAGATGTTTGTGCTCGGGTTTTAGAATACCATCCAGACACAGTTCTTCATGCACAATATCTAGTTCTAGGTTTCCCATTTCATGAATTGCATAGTTGAAATGATTGCGAATATCATTAATAAGTAGTACCTTAGGAGGAATCTGAGATTGAGCTCCATTCGGGTCTAGGGCTGCTACAATTGTGGGCACAATCTTGAAATCTGGTGCTCTCCATTCCCCTTGGACTAACATTTCTGATCCTTTCTTCGTTGAAGTGCTGGATGATGCCATGGTAGCTCACAAAAAATTCTTTTCGCAAAAGTATTTGAATTGCTGGATTGCTCTTGAAATTTTCTGCTCTCAAAGTGCTAAAATTCGCGGTGAGGAATGAGTTTGATTTCTTGCCTTTTGTTTACAACTCTGTCATTAATGCTCAGTACAAATTAGGGTATGAATTCTGATAGACTGTCACCCACTAAGAATTAATTGCTCGGTAAAGACTTCGCAACTCGGTGAACTCGAGAATTCATATTGCTCCGACCTCACTCGGTAAAGACTGGTACCGACCTTGCTCGGTGAAAACTAATACCGACCTTGCTCGGTAAAGACTGATACCAACCTTCCTGTGATCTTACTGCATCTTGTATGCTGATTTAGATCTTTCTTTTAATTCGGTTCTGGAACTGCTTGAAGTTTGTCTATGAGAATACAGTTCCAGTGCTTTCTTGGAAATTTAGTTTGAGTTGGTAGAGCCACCCATTCCATTACTTGGACTGGTTTGCTCGATAGATTTAGGAATCCACTTTTGTCTCACCTATTTCCTGACCTTAGTTGCTTCAGTCTTCTTTCCATCTTCAACTTCACTAGCATTCATGCAGTTTCTAGCTATGTGACCGAGTTTAGTGCATTTGAAGCATCTTACGGTAGTATCTCTTTTCCTTAGATGATGTTTTATGCAGTTCATGCCAATGTGTCCATATTCTCCATAGTAATGACATCTACACCAGGTGTTGTAGTCCCATCCAAACATTGCTTTCATAATTTGTTCTACTGGATTGAATGTCTTGGATCTGCACTCGGATGCTTTGTGACCTTGTTTGTTGCATTTGTGACAATTACCTCTGAATCTTGGTTTTTCCCTGCATTCATTTGCTTTGTGACCATGTTGATTGCAGTTGTAGCATTTTCCATTGAATTCTGCTTTTTCATTGCTCCAACATTTATTTGAAGTATGTCCTATTTTACCACAATGATTACAAGTAGCTTTCTGATTTCTTTGAGTACCTTGCTTAGAAGATTCACCTTCTCCTTTGTATCCAAGTCCTGCTTTTCCTTTTTGCCTATGCAGATTTTGCTCATACAGCTGATTCAAGTCTTCTTGGCTTTTCAGCATTCCTTCATTGATTTATTTTTTGGTGTTTAGGTCATCCACCAATCTTAGATTGATTTCCTTTCTAGATCTTAGTTCTTCTCTTGTGTTTTCTATTTCTGATCTTAGATTCAGAATTTCCTCATTTGTATGGGAGATCTGATCAATTAGGTTTTCTAGCTGAAGGGTTTTATTTTGGACTTCATTGTTCCTTCCATCTAATTCATCTTTCAACTTGTTTCTTTGTTCTAAGATCTCACAAAATCTTGTTGAGTGTAGCTCTTGTTCTCTTTTTAATTTTCTCACTTCTTCCTCCAGAGACCCATTCTTTTCTAGGAGTTCTTTGACAGCATTGTTTGCTTCATCTGAGCTATTTGAGGGAAAAAGATCTTCAATCTTTTCTTCAATGTAATTCTGATCATTCATCTAATTTGCAAGTTCCTTCCTTCTTCTTAGGGATTGGGAAAGATGTTCTTTTGCTTCCTTAAGTTTAGCTATGGCCATTTCCAGATCTAGCTTTTCATTTTCAATCACCTTGTTCAGTTTGAATACCTCCATTATCCTAGATCTTTGCTCAAGCTAGTTAAGCTTTATCTTGAGAACCAACAAAGCTCTGATACCAATTGTTGGAAATATTCAGGAATTAACTGAGTTACTAAGAGGGGAGGGGTGAATTAGTAACTCCAAATTTTCTTACAATTACAGATGTATTGACATATAGTTCACTTTTTCCTTATGCATATAGAAAGCATGAAACTTAAAAGCATTCACAACAATGACACATAGATTTGGTTACCCAGAAACCTTCCAAAAAGAAAGTAAAACTGGGGTGGGGATGAAACCCACAAAGGCTTAGTACTGCAGAATAAAGTTGGCCTGTTAAGGCTTACAATTTGATCACTTCTGATGATCTGCCTTGTTAGGAGCAATAAGGATTGCTAAATCCACCCTGTTAAAGGATTTACAAACATAAAATGAAGTATGCACTCAGTAAAGAGATTTTACAAAAGACTGTTAAGTCTACCTAGTTAAAGGATTTTAGTACTGATTCACCTGTTAGGATGAAACAGTAGATCTCTTGCTTTGCAACTGGATTGCTAATTGAGATTCGTTGATGTACTGATCACCTTCTATGATGAATTTGTCTTTGTTGTTTCCTATACTGCTGTAGCCCTTTGTAATTTTCTTATCTCTGCCTTTCTTTCTTTTTCACATCCATACTCATTTCTTTTATCTTGACATTTTTACAACATTGTTTATATACAATTCTAAACAATTAATTACAATTACAAAGTTGGCTTGACAAATAAACATAAGTGCCACTAAGTTGGCCCATGTATGGTTACACGGTTCCTGCAAACTAACTCGGTGACTTTCTTATAGTCAGCGTCCACTGCATTACTCAGCATCGTCATGCACTTGGTAGAAGTGAAGACACGGTTCATACTAACCACTCGGTAGGTTTTGAACTCGGTAAATACTGGTGACTCGGTAGACATAATGTTACTCGGTTTACACTGTCCTGCTTGGTTTGCACTATCTTGCTCAGTTTGCACTGTTCTACTCGGTTTGCACTGTCTTGCTTGGTTTGTACTATTCTGCTCGGTTTGCACTGTTCTGCTCGGTTTGCACTGTTCTGCTCAGTTTGCACTGTTCTGCTCGGTTTGCACTTAGAATGCAAATAAGTGTTGTCACTAGTGGCAATTCTGCTTAATGCCAACAGTATTTATCTCTGAATCTCATAATTTTTTTTGTTAAAACTTAAAACATCTAGCGGCCCTGAGAAGGCCTTTATCTCCAAATCTCATGATGGAACTATGGTTAGATCTCACATTCAAATATTATGAGATATGTACTAGTTGCTCAATCTCGAGATGAAACCATAGTCAAGTCAAACATTCAGAGATTCTGAAAAAACCATTTATCAAGTGATCTCCATAAGATGAGTGATTAAAGTCTCATGGCAATAAGGAAAATAGGAGATCCTAACATGTTAAACTACTCTACTGAGGTGGAAAAATAAAATGAATAGTATCCAATCAATTTTCATGTGGGGATTTTTGACAGAATCCAAGTGTTTTAAAGTAAATAAATGTAATGATGGCTTTTTCCACCTTTTCAAAATTGAATGTGCATATTAACTTCACATGCCATGGCTAGCTTAGATTTGAACTTGAATACATGTTGCAAGAATCTATGTTGGCCTACTAATGATTATCCTTGATATCCAGAACCCCCATGTCAATACTAATTATGACTACATTCTATATGTGATTGACCAGATGCATGAGGGTCTAATGAGTATAGGAGAGAACAAGAAGCCCCATTTTATGCATTATTCCATATTGATGCATCTGATCTTATTCTATAATGTCAATAGTTTTTATGGACAAATGTGGAGATCGACAACAATTATGAATGGCCAACCAAATCCTAGGCAGTTGTGGATTAGGTTCTAGAATTACATCTCAAATGAGCATGAGTTATGTGTTTTTAAGAATTAGATTGTTAATCCTATTCTTAATTTTCTTGGGGTTAATATTACTAGATTTTCTACCAAGTTGCTAAGGCTTTTAACACCTTGTGAGTATGTAGATAAGTGGCCTCAAGACCACAATTGGGGTGACTTTTATTTGAGGTAGATATTCACTTTGATTAGAGTATATGGATGTCCTCAGCCTCCACATGTGCTACCAGAATTTGTTCCCCCAGGGGTTTCTCTAATGGAATTTATTTCGCAGTTGGTATGGACAGATAAAGAGCATTTGGCTCCCCATAGAAAAGGGACATTTACACCCAGGCATTTCAAAATCAATGATTTTGTTATTGGGAAAAGGGCTCTTCCTCAGATTAACAAGTGGTTAAATCAGTACAAGATGGGTACTACTGAGTATAGATAGGTGGACCTAGATGATTTTATTAAGAATGCAAATAAATTTTTGATTCTGGCTATTGGCACCATCCATGAGCATGATGGATGTGATGAAGAGGATATCATTAGAAATATCTTGGATGAGAAAGAAATTGAACAGAGAAGTGGGAAATTCTGGGACTTAATGAATTTGGAAACACAAATGAAAAGGGAAGGGATTGCATTTGGAGGATTCTTCCCTAGCCTCCCTTACATGTCCAGGATCAACAAAATGATTGACATGTATGACACATTTAAAAATTAACTTGAAGCCTAGTTAGAGGAAAAATAGGAAATACCAAGAGATTACTCATCCTCTAAGCATGAGGAGGATAGTGAGGGATCCTACAAGAAGAATAACCACCCCTCCCCCCCAAGTGAGTGAACCACCTAGTTTTGAGAAAGGGCCAAATGTCCCTGACATAGAGGTAACTAGTGAGCATCTGCAAAAGAAACAAAAAATAGATGAGGGAGAGTCCTCTAAGAAGAAGGGGCCTAAAAATAAAATAGATAGAGCGGTTGCATTGGTTCTTGGTGATATGCATTACCATCACCAATTAAGAAACAACATCAGAGAGGATAAGAGGAAGGAGACCCAAGAAGAGGCTGAATTGCCCCTCTAAATGTGTACAGATGAGAGGGAGCTTTATTAGGAGGATCTCTTAAGTGATGATGACTTTATCAAAAAACATGAGTTCAAGAATTTTCTCATTAAAGTATTGGAGGAAGAGTTGGAGGACTTAAGGATCAAATTGGAAGAGGCATCCAAAGTTGTTCCCCCTCTTGTTCAAGAAATTGAAGTTGTTGTGCCTCCTGTCACAAAGGATCCTTCTCAGTAAGTTGAGAAGTCTGAAAAAGACAAAATGAGGGTTCTCTCATTCTCTTGATCAATATTGTGCAACACAAAATTGAGGTAATAAAAGGCAAGTTAGATGCAGTCCATCAATCATATAATATGTTGCATAAGATTGATAGTGATGTAAAGGATGCAATGGAAACTCTGGATCCCTTGTTCAGCGTGTTGGAGCTCAAAAATATAGGATAGATTTTGAGTCCATTTACTAAAAAATTCTCTAAATATAAAGTTGTGCCCTTGAAAAATCATTGTGGAAAGCCAAGTTTGGGTGCATGGATAAAAGGGCCTGTTGATTTTTGTGAAGAACCACTTGGGTAAGGTGTTTATCACCTATCATTTGGTATATGTAATGGGTTTGACCTCCTAAATTTCAGTTCTAGCATGTTTAGGGAGTAGCCTTTTGGAGGTGTTTCTAGAAATCTACATGTGTCTTTCCAAAATTTTATAAAGTGACCCAATTCTGAGGTTTGCCTTTTCTGCCCAGTGAATAGTCATAGCATGAGGGTTATTGTACCATGTTTTAGGAATGTGATTGAGTCTTTGTGACCATTTTTAGACTCCCATGTGCCCATTTGTTCAGTTTTCCAGAGCCATTCCGTTTCCAATTTGTTAAGTTTCACTGAATGTGCAAAATCCAGAATTGAAGTGGCCTACTTTGTGGTCACCCATTTTGCACCCTACTCAAGGCCAAGTGAATTTGATTGTTGTTCTGCATTTTAGGCTTGGAAATGTACCTCCTTGAAGATTTTTAGGTCATGACCAATCCATTTAGTCACTTTCCTGAGCCATTTCCAAATCAAGTTTCAACATTTTTCAATGTTTTAAATCCAAAAAATTTCTAATGTGTTGACTTTGGTGTTTAATGGTAATTCACCTTTTGATCTTCTAAGAAAGTTGATTATGGATTCATTTTCATTATGTGAGAGTGAATCAATACCCAGGGTTTCAGATCATGAGGGTTTCATTTGGTAATTTTCAAAGCTAGTTTTCAAGGTGTTTCATGTAGATTGGCAGTGCAGACAAAATTAGTATTTTAGAGTGCAAGTTTGGTCATTAATATCTTATTGCTCAAATATTTCCATGCAAATCCATTTGGTAGAGTGAAGGTTTGTACTTTGAGGTGTATGTTGGCCAAATGTCAGGATCATGTGATTTGTTTTAATCAGTTTTTAAGGGTGGTTTTGTAGGCAGCTCAGTCATTTTGGTCTCAAAAGAATTTAGACTTGGTATCTGAGAAAATGTTCAAAATTAAAAATTTGGAAGATGTCACAGGGCTTGGTATGGTTATATAAGTTTCCAGTTCCAATTTTGTCAAAATCCAAGTCTGTTTGACATATTTTTTTTAAAAGTTCACATTTTATCACAGGCCAATTTATAAAGGAGGTACTAAAAGTTTTTTTGGGGGCTCTGTAACCGTACAAATCCCGAGGTTGAGGTGTTCCATATTTATGTTGTCATACTCTATGCAAACCTCATCGCTCCCTTTTTTTTTCTTGCGTGCTTTCATTTTTTTTCATGGTCTTTTTCCCTACATTTTTTCTTTGTGCGGTTAGGTCTCCATTATTTTCTTTCCTTGCCTTCATTGTTTTTCTATGGTGTGATTAGGGTTAGATAGATATGCCTTCGGAGCCAGGTCCTCTCAGCTCCCAGCTTGGTTTGCCCATGTGTGAGTCTGGAGTAGCGATGATGAATGATGGAAAAGTTTTAAACATGGATATTGATGGAGGGTGTCAGGATAATAATACCCAAATGTGCCAAGGGAAATCCATAGATATTTATAATGGTAAGGTGGAAGATAAGCCATCATAAAAGGATGTGCTTGCAAAGAAATTGTGACCTGAATGCCCTTTGTCAACTATGTTCAATGGAGTCTTCCACACCAGCTGATGGAGATAGACTGGATGGGGGTGCCACAGGAAATAATGTGGCCAAAGGTAAAGAGTGTAGAACTGGTAAGCCCACTCCCCATGAACTTTGAACTCTCTCACTTTCCCCTAAAGAGGATATGGTAAAAGCCATTAGGAAGGAACAATTATGGCTTAAAGAAATTGCAATTTTCTTTGTTTTCTTAGAAAAGGATTCTTTGCCTACAAGAAATTTTTTTGATGATTGGATTTCCCATGTTTGGGGGAAGAAATTAGGAATTCAAGTAAATTTTTGTAGGATGATTCAAAAGGGTATGTTTTTAGTTTTCTTTAAATCACATGCTATGCAGGAAAGAGTGCTCAAGAAGAGGCACTGGAATGTGGGTTGCTCCATCTTTAAAGCCTTGCAATGGTCAGCTAAAGGGGAAGTTGAGTAGGTTGTGGCCCGCTCTGTTCCCCACTAGGTTGAGATTAAAAATCTCCAACCTAAATTTTGGCCATTTATTTCTCATATTGTTCACCCCCTTGGTTTTGTTCTACAAATTGAGGAGGCAAGATATACGTTACCTCACTTGAACACAAGACTTTTGATGGCCCTTGAACTAGAAATTGAATTCCTAGATATCATTTCGATGGACCTAGAGGACAAAAAATTCTCTTGGGAAATTTCACTAGTAGGAGATTTAGGTTCATGTTTTCATTGTAAGAAAAAAGGTCATTCGAAAAGAGAGTGTTCGGCCTTGCGGGATTCTCATAACCCCATTTTTTATAGTAAATTGAAAACTAATGGTAAAAACATTAGTCTGAAGATTAATGTCCCTAATAGAGAGAAAGATGCTAATAATTCTAGAGTTGAAGAGGCAATTACAGATAATGGTAAAATCTCAGGTCCACAATCGAATGTGAATACAAAGAATAATACCAATCATGATAAACCAGATAATGATGTCTTTGTCTATATGAATAATCCTCTATTTGAAGGAAGGGAGCTAGTGGCCATAAACAAGGGTTCTCATGAATCCCTAGCCGATTGTCAACTAGGTTTCAATATTGAGAAAACTAGTGGTAAAAGTGATGAAAAATTCCTACCCCCTCCCAAGCCAAATGCCCAACAACTTGCTTTAAGTTCTATTAATGATAAAGCTACTAGTATTAGGAGGAACTCTAATGGACCCTTGAATAGAGAGAAGGGAATCTTGGGAGCCTTTAAAACAAACAATGGTCACAAGATTAATAATGGAACATCAACACCCTTGGTTGAGGAACCATTCACCAAGGTAAAAAAAAATTAAAGGAAAATGGTTGAAAGACAATCCATGTCTACTAACAGTAGGAATTGTGGGAAGAATATGCCAGATTGTTTCAATAGGCTCTATAACAATCCTAAAACACTACCTCAATGATGCACATACATAGTTGGAATGTGAGAGGGCTAGAGATGTCTGATAGAAAGTATGTTGTCAGGAAATGGTGTAATAACCTCAAAGCAAATGATATTATATGTCTTTAAGAGATTAAGGTAGTTGGATTTCAAGAAATTACCATTATGAAATTCATATGGGATAGAGCCATTAGTTTTCACTCTAATCACCTTAGAGGTAAAGGAGGCACTGCCATTTTGGTAGGACCTCAGTGGGCTGACAAAATCAATTCAAATGGGTCCTCTCCCTGTCATAGATATTTATGGGTCACATTTAATCACAAGGATGTTCTGATTGGAGTGTGCAACATCTATGCCCCCAATGACTATAGAGAACATGCCTCCTTATGGGAATGGATAATCAATGGAATTCCTAAAGCACACTGGATCTTTGTTGGAGATTTCAACATGGTAGAAAGTAGAGAGGATAAGTGTGGAGGCAATGCTCATGGTTGGAAAGGTAATGAACTATTTTTCTGGTCCAATTTTAAGAGGAAATTTAGGATTTAAGATCCCCTCAGGCTTAAAAAGAATTCCTTCTCAGATATATGGTTTACATGGTGTAACTGCCAAGCAAGACAACACAGAGTCTATTGTAGGCTTGATAGGATGTATACAGAAGAATCTTTTTTCTCCTTTGAGAAATAGAATGATCAGGCCCCTATGAGTGTCTCCCCCACATCTATGTCAGATCACCACCCAATTTATGTGATACTCTCCTTGGATTGTGAAGTTGATACCTTTCCTATTAAGAAGAAAAATAGCTTTAAACTAAACACCTCACTTCTAAATGATGAAGGCACTAATGATGCTATTAGAATGGTTATCAGTCTATGTAAGCTTTGTAATCAGGGGTTAAACTGTGTGGATATGTGGAGTCACTTAGTGGATTCTTGGAGGAAAATGTATCAAATAGTGGGGCAAAAAAGGCTATTATCAAAAACCAAGAAGAGCATGCCCTTTAATGTACCCTTAACTCTACTAAAAAAGAATTGCAGAATAAGGGATCTGACCCCCAATTGGAGGAGAAGATTAAGTTAAATGCCAATTAAGGAACAGTGAACAATATAAGATTAATGGCTAGAAGACAAGAGCTAGGATGAATTTGATGAAAGGTGGTGATAAAGATTCTAAATATTTCTTCAATATCATTAGAAGAAAATAGAAGAGATAATGTATTGAAGGTATTCAGATCAATGGGGAAGTTTCTATGGATCCAAGCAGCATTAAAGAATCTTTTTTTAGCTTCTATAAAAATATGTTTTCTTCAAAATTTAGTGAACACAATATCAGGAAAATGGAGGATTGTCTTAAATTGATCCCCAAACATATCCATGAATTGGAGGCTAGTAGACTCAACCTATCGGTATCCTTGGAGGAAATAGAATTTGCAATCAAATCTCTAGCCAATGATTGGAATTGCAAACCTAGCCTGTCTTGGTCTAAAATTTTAGCTAGTTATGTTGAGTCTTTTGATTTGAAAATAAATACTTTTTGGTCTATTCTTACTTGTGAGATTCTTTGGTTTTTGTGGAAAGAACGAAATAGAGAGATCTTTCAGAAGAGAAGGAGATAGCTTACTGAGTTTGGATGTAAACTCACCCATTTTCATATCATGTCACAAGTTGTTGCTACTCTAAAGATTTCTAGGGACAGATTTATGACTCTCATGAGAGAGGGCCAATTGTTGATCCACAAAGAGGACATTATTGTTGGAGATTTGGCTGAATTGATTACATAGATTTTGTCATTATGGAAACATATGATCCACATGAAGATCGCATAGGTCAGAGAGCAAGTATGACAAAGTGCATTGCAAATTTGTCTAAGTGTGAAACATTATTTTTACCAGTGAACCTAGACACAGTTTTTATTTGCGATGTTGATAGGAGTAAGGTCAGTGCTTGCACACTTGAACATAGACTCTATGATTTCTATTGAACACCTATCTCAGAGTGCAAGTTAGTACGACATGTACAAAAGAAGTTATGATAGTTTTATCAAAGACAGTGTCAAGCCGACAGGACAGAATATGAAGACAGAACTAGTAAAGAGTTAAGGGATTATTTTGTTTATCAAAATAATGACTTAAAAATATAAAGGGATGACATCCTATATTTTAACTCTGGATAAATTTATTTGTATAAATGTAAATGTAATTTTAATTGTAAGAAGAATACAATAGTGTGGACAAGTGATATGATGCGAAATATATGATGCATAGTGAAAGAGCAGGGAAGAGATATTGATGCAAGTAGTATAAGGTTATGTACCATAACCTATTTTTGTAATTAGTGTATATTCTACATTACTTGTTTGGTCAGTGGGCTCATCTGGTAATCACATTTTATACTACCAACTCCTAACAGGGTTGAGGCTTCTAACAAGGCCTATAGTCCCTTAATCAGGACTTATACACTATATGCTTGTAATAGACTCCTAACAAGGTCAACATCCTTAACAAGATACTTTTGATTAGTGGATCTTTGTGGGTACCATCCCCACTGGAGTTTTCCCTTGGCCAGGGTTTCCTCGAGAACAAATAATGTGTTATGAGTTCTTTAGTTTTATTGCTATGCATGTTGTTTAGCTTCTTATGTTATGCATGTATAAAGATAATCTATTATATCCATAATTGGGCAAAAGATAAAGTTTGTAGAATACTGATTCACCCCCCCCCCCCCTTCTCAGTATTCCCTATTTCTAACAATTGGTATCAGAGCTTAGTTACTCAGAAAAGAATCATTCAAGGAAAGTCTAGCAGCTTGAGTAAGATCTCTACTGATATGGATCAACTACAAAAGAATCTTGAAGAAGCTCTTGAATAGATTGACTTGCTTACTATTGAAAAAGATACTTTGAAAAGAAAGTATGATGATGCAAAGAACCTCATTGAGAAACTGAAAAAAAAATTGGAAGATCTAAGATCTGAAAAGGAATCCAAAGTTTTTATTGAAGATTGTGATGACAACTTAGAAAAAGTAAATGAGATCCTTAAGCATGACCTGAAGATAGCAAATTTGAAGCTTAGTTTGAAAGGTGGAAATGGAAAGAATGAAGCAAATTTGAAATCTAAGAATGAAAGTCTAAAGACTAAAAATGAAGGACTAAAATCTAAACTTTGTAAAGTAACATCTGAACTTGAGAAAGTCAATTTGCAGTATGATGAACTTGAGAAATACAATAAGATTGTGAAAGGTGAACTGACTCAATGCAAACAACAACTTGAAAGGCTATATTCAACTAGTGAGAAGATTGATGAAGAAATATCTTATCAAAAACCATTCTATGATAAGACTGGTCTTGGATTCAACACTCTTAAAGAAAATGATGAAAGAAAGAAACCAGATATGAAAATATCTAAAAGCATAGATGAGAAGAAGTTTGATGAGATCAACAAATCTAGAGATACACCTAAAGAAGAAGAATCACCAAAGCAAGAGGAATCACCCAAAGGTATGCAAAGAGAATTCAAAGGTAGATATTTTTCTTGTAATACTATTGGTCATATGAAGAGAGATTGCATAGGTAAGCAATTTAAACCTCTTAATAGTTATTGTTACAATTGTCATGGTTTTGGACATACAGCTATTGAATGTAGGAAACCTAAATTTATTAAGAATAATGATGGTAGTAGAATGTTTAGGAATACTAACAATGCAAATAAGAAACCTACTAAAGATTCTTAGGAATGAATGCAAAGTATTTTGGAAGTCATTCTGTAGCAGTTGTTGTTGCATTCATGACTTGGATTGTCATTGATGTCAACACAATGATATTCCAGATATTAGCAGGAAAGTAGGTACAGTTTTGTTTTGCACACATGTTGTATTGTAGATTGGCTTTTGCATATTTGATGGTATGTTATTTGGTGTGTTATTAACCTATGGTTAATAGTAGAAAAATAAATTCATTCATTTGTGAGAGTTATGAGCATTTTGGTGAAAGCAGTGTTTAGACATTGTTTCTGTGAACCAATGTTTGGAAATCAGAGGATATCTCTTAGCTGGGATGGAATCTAATTTTTCCCAGTTAAAGGGATGTTGGAGACTCATTAATGATGACATGGTTCATAGCACAAACTTCAGGGATATGTTTGGAGAAAGTTACAGTATCTGGAAGCCGACTGTTTTATGTGAATTATGTGTGTAGCATGTAGAATTTATTATTTTGTAATTGAGGACCGACTCATTTGTAATTATTTGAGTTTGGTATATAAGAAAGAATTTTTTCCCTGTTGTAATGTGTACTATGAAGATTGAGATGCAAATATATGCATGAAGTGAAGAAAAGAGCTAATTTAGTGATGAAGGAAGACTTGTGAGTACAGAGATCTAGAATTGTGATCTTGTGTAGCAGAGAGTGCAGTTTTGGCATAGTGTGAAGGAAGTAATATATTGCATATTATTCTATTGAACAATTCTAAGATCTTTTGGACAGTGGGTTCAGAGATCTTGCCTTGAAGCTGTTTGGGCAGTGGGTCCTTCTATCTTCCATAAACCCTTAACCGGGTTAGAATCTTTTAACAGGGATTCAAAATCTCCTAACAGGGATTTATATGTACTAAATGCATTTCATAAGACTCCTAACATGGTCCATCCTCTAACAAGGAACTTTCATATTAGTGCATCATTTTGTGGGCATCATTCCCACCGGGGTTTACTCTTTTCAAGAGGTTCCCTAGTCAACATATCTTGTGTTATTGTGCAATTGTGTATGATTATTTTTCTATGGTTGATCGGTACATTGATTACATTGTTTAAAGTAGTTGAATGGATAAATTATCTGATAACTAATTCACCCCCCCCCCCCCTCTCAGTTATCTTGGGGATCTTTACTTTCTAACAATTAGTATTAGAGCCCTATCTTTCTTTTGGATTGGATGTTGGAACTTCCTCTATGGGGGAGTTTATGAGCTGAGTCATGAGGACTCTTGTTATTGTATTTTTCTGAAAAGTGTCTTTTGACATTAAGTTGTTGTTGACTTAGTGATGGAATTTATATCATTAATATCAATGGGGGAGAGATATACATGAAAAACATTGTGGATTGTATGAGAGAGCTGAATAGGAAAATGAAGCAAGATTTGATTTGATATTTTGCAGTGATGTTGCTGTATTGGATTTTTGGAACATTGGATATTTTTTATCTATGTTTCCATCAATTCCAATGGGGGAGATTGTTAGGAATGAATGTAAAGTATTTTGGTAGTCATTCTGTAGCAGTTTTTGTTGCATTCATGACTTGGATTGTTATTGATGTCAACACAGTGATATTCTGGATATTACCAAGAAAGTAGGTACAATTTTGTTTTGCACAAATGTTGTATTGCATATTGGATTTTGCATAGTTGATGGTATGTTCTTTGGTGTTTTATTAACCTATGGTTAATAGCACAAAAAGAAATTCATTCATTTGTGAGAGTTATGAGCATTTTGGTGAAAGCAGTGTTTAGATAGTGTTTCTATGAAGTGATGTTCAGAACTTGGAGGATATCTCTTAGCTGGGATAGAATCTAATTTTGTGCAGTTAGAGGGATGTTGGAGACTCATTAATGATGATTTGGTTCATAGCACAAACTTTGAGGATATGTTTGGAGAAAGTTACAGTATCTGGAAGCTGACAGTTTTATGTGAATTTTGTGTGTAGCGTGTAGAATTTATTATTTTGTAATTGAGGACAGACTCATTTGTAATTATTTGAGTTTGGTATATAAGAAGGAATTTTTTTCTTGTTGTAATGTGTACTATGAAGATTGAGATGTGAATATATGCATGAAGTGAAGAAAAGAGCTAATTCTGTGATGAAGGAAGACTTGTGAGTACAGAGATCTGGAATTGTGATCTTGTGTAGCAGAGAGTGCAATTTTGGCACAGTGTAAAGGAGGTAATATATTTCATATTATTCTATTGAATAATTCTAAGATCTTTGGGACAGTGGGTTCAGAGATCTTGCCTTGAAGCTGTTTGGGCAGTGGGTCCTTCTTTCTTCCATAAACTCTTAACCGGGTTAGAATCTTTTAACAGGGATTCAAAATCTCCTAACAAGGATGTATATGTACTAAATGTATTTCATAAGACTCCTAACAAGGTCCATCTTCTAACAAGGAACTTTCATATTAGTGCATCATTTTTTGGGCATCATTCCCATCGGGGTTTACTCTTTTCAAGAGGCTCCCTGTAAGGAAACTCAGGTACGGAAATAGCTTCCTACGCTAATCTCTATAGGAGAGTATTGTGCAAATTCTTATAAATCCTTACAATTTCAGATTCGTTAACTACTTTAACAAAGATATTGCAACCACATACCATACATACAGAAAAATAGAGAATGACACAATGATATACCCTGGGGAAAACCTTTTGGTAAAAAACCCCAACACTCCAAAACCTACACAATGTATTATCTTCAACACAAAGATTACAATACACTTGCAATGCAAGTTCTTTCAAGAGATGAGAGACAAAGCCAACAAGACTTAAATTTCTATTATATCTCTCCCATAGGAGCAACATCATATATATAGACTCCTCTGGACCCAAAAATGAGCACAACTACCAAGACCCATGCACAAAGCCACATGTACATAGTTGTTACATGCAATCCCAAGAATAGGTGTCCATCCCTAGAATAGACTATGACAGCTTGTCATAGAGTTCAACAAAAATAATGGTCACAAGAGAAGTGTAAGAGAATCTCTCATACCAACCTATTTTTGGCATATTCTCTTACACACACCAACCACTTCTTCTTGGGTGCCCAAATAGGCCCAAGTTATAAGATGCTCTTACACCTGTCATAGCACATTCGTTAAATAGTTCTTACGCATCATAGGAATCCATCATGACCATTTCAGTCATGATCTCCTTATGCACAAGATGCCGACACATCAAGTGGCGTGACACATCAACATGCCAACTAGACATGTACACTCACACTTAATTACATTATTTGCAAAAAATACATTTACAAAACAAATAATAAGAATAAGAATTATCCAAGGTTGAGACACCTTATTCCTAACATTCTCCCACTTGTCGAACACCTTGTAAGAGCAATAGGAACATAATAGGAACTTTAACCACTATAGGCCAAAAGGCCCATAGACTCCGAACACCATCTAAACTTCTCAGTGCCCACTGGTTTCATTAATGCATCTGCAACATTCTTCATAGTATCTACCTTCTCCAAATTTACCTTTCCATCTTCCACCATATCTCTCACAAAGTGAAACTGCACATCAATGTGCTTCATTCTGGCATGGAAAGTTGGATTCTTTGCAAGGCAAATAGCGCTCTGACTGTCACACCAAATAGTAATCTATTCTGCATCAACACCAATATCAGAACACAATCTTCTAAGCCAAATGGCTTCTTTACAAGCATGAGTAGTAGCCATGTACTCAGCTTCTATAGTGGACAAAGCAACCATAGGTTGTCGCTTACTCATCCAACTAATGGCACCACCAAACATAGTGAACACATAAGCACTGGTGGATCTCCTGCTGTGAATATCACCTGCCCAATTTGAATCCACAAACCCACAAATACAAACTGAATGCAGAGATACAGAAGAGTTACCATGATAACATATGGAGTAATCTGATGTACCTCTCAAATATCTGAATACTCACTTAACTGCATCCCAATGGACCCATCCAGGATTAGCCATAAACTGAATTAGGACTCCCACTGCTTGGGCAATGTCTGGTCTAGTACAGACCATAGCATACATAAGAATACCAACTGCACTAGCATAAGGTACTCTACTCATGTCCTCCACCTCACTAGGAGATTTTGGACAATCATCTACAGATAACTTTGTTCCCACAAAAATAGGAACACATAGTGGTCTACAATCTGCCATGCTAAACCTGTCCAACATAGACTTCACATACTTACGTTGACTCAACCAAAGTTTTCTGTTAGACCTATCTCTACTAATTTCCATACCCAAGATGTACCTAGATGCCCCAAGATCTTTCATCTCAAACTGTGCTGACAACTGAGATTTAAAATCAGAAATCATACCCTTACCCTTACCAAACAGCAACATATCATCAACATATAATGAAACAATAAGAAGGCGATCATTTTCATCTCTGAAATAAACACAATGATCTGATTCTGATCTTACAAATCCAATTGACAACACAAAGGCATCAAACTTAAGGTACCACATCCTCGGAGATTGCTTCAAACCATATAGAGATTTCTTTAATCTGCAAACTAAGGATTCTTTACCTTTAACAATGTAGTGCTCAGGCTGTGACATATAAATCTCTTCCTCCAAATCACCATGAAGGAAAGCTATCTTCACATCCATCTGTTCTATCTCTCAATCATATGATGTAGCAAGAGATAATAGAAATCTAATGGATGTCAACTTTGCAACAGGAGAGAATATTTCACCGTAATCTATTCCCTCTACCTATGTATACCCCTTTGCAACCAATCTAGCTTCATACATTTCAACACTGCCATCTGCATAGAATTTCTTCTTGAACACCCATTTACAGCCAACAGATTTTCTCCCTTTAGGCAAAGGTACAAGGTCCCAAGTTTTGTTTTTCTCCAATGAAGCCATCTCATCATCCATAGCCTCAATCTAGGAACCTACATCTTCCATGCCCAAAGCCTCTTTTAGAGATCTAGGCTCATCAGTGTTAGTAATCAAAGCAAAGGCACAACTGGAATCTAACATAGAATAACCAAACCTTTTTGGTTGCTTTCTTTCTCTCGTGGATCTCCTCAAGGGCTGCGGTTGAGGTTGTTCTTCTTCTTATTTTGAACTATCAGATCTTCTAGAGCTCTCCTCATCATTAGACCCAACATGGTCTCTCTATTCAGTCTTCTCAGGGGTAGGAGGCAATTGAACAACATCTTTTTCCTTTTCTTTTTCATCTGGTTGTAGCACAATAGGAGAAGATGTTAGCTCTTTGAAAATAACATTTCTACTATACAACACCTTACTAGTCACGGGATCCCCAAGCTTGTATCCTTTCACACCAGCACTGTATCCGATGAAAATACATTTAACAGCTTTGTTTTCCAACTTAGATCTTTTCTCCTTTGGAACATGTGCATAAGCTTCACAACCAAAAACATGAAGATGTCTAATTGAAGGCTTCTTACTAGACCACACCTCCATGAGTGTCTTACCAACAAGGGTTGATGTAGGAGATCTGTTAACCAGATAGCAAGAAGTGGCCATAGCTCCGACTCAAAACCTTTGTTCTAAACTAGCTCCACTAAGCATACTCCTAGCCTTCTCCATCAATGTCCTGTTCATTCTCTTTGCAACTCCATTTTGTTGTGGGGTATAAGGATTTGTCTTATGCCTCTCGATACCTTGTTCTTTACAGAACTGTTCAAACTCTGCTGAGCAAAACTCACCACCATTGTCAGTTCTCACACACTTAATCTTCTTACTAGTCTCATTCTCTACCAGAGCTTTAAATTCCTTGAACCAACTAAAGACTTGTGTCTTACTTTTAAGGAAATAAATCCACATCCTTCTACTATAATCATCTATGAAAGATACAAAAAATATAGACTTGGAGATTGAAGGAACTTTTACATGACCAAATACATCAGAATGAATAAGATCCAAAACATCAGAAGATTTGTGAGAACTAGAGTAAAACTAAACATGATTTTTTTTACCATAGACATAGTGTTCGCAGAAGTTGAACTCAAGATTGCAATCATTTAACCCCTCAATGAGATTTTTATTTTTCAGGGTTCTGAGACCCTTTTCACCAATGTGGCCAAATCTCATATGCCACAACATTGTCTTTTCTGCAGGAAGCTTAGCTTCCAAAGTGTTTGCACTACCATCGGAACCAATAGCCACAGACTTCTTCACTACTTGTTCAGATGGTGAGGATGAAGAACTATTACATAGAGGAATACATGCATCTAGTTGAAATAAGGTACCTCTCCTAGTACCCCTTGCAAGCACTATCAATCCTCTTATCATCTTGCATCCTTCTTTTGAAAAAACAACTTGCACACCTACATCATTCAGCATACTTACAGATAATAGGTTTTGTGCCAAACCCAAAATGTGCATAAGTCCATAGATTGCCTTTACTCGTCCATCAAGAAATTTGATAGTGACCCTTCCACGTCCAACTATCTTTAGGTGAGAATCATCACCCAAGTACACCTTTCCACCATCGAACTCTTCATATTTTGAGAACCAGTTTCAATGAGAGGTCATGTGAAAAAATGTGCCTAATTCCACCAACCACACATCATCAGATGCATGGGCTGCCAAAGCTGCGATGAATGCATCACCATCTTCTTGAGATCTTTTTGAAGCTGAATCTGAACCTTTCTTCTTCTTCTTCGGCTCTTTGCAGTCTTTACGGAAGTGCCCAGATTTATCACAGTTCCAACATTTTGCCTTGGACTTATTGGAAGTCTTTGACTTCCCACGGGATTTGGATCTACCCTTATTGTTAGACTTATTGTCATTTTTCTTCCCTCTTTCAGTGGATCTCCCACGAATAGCAAGGGCTTCTTTTTTCAAAATAGAAGCCTTTCTCTACATCTCCTCTAACAGCAACGAAGACACCACATCATCCATTTTGAAGGTGACTAAAGTGCTTTTGAGAGCCATCACAAGATGGTCCCATGAATCCGGTAAAGAACACAAAAGTGTGTAGCAACGATCCTCCTCCTATAACTTGACACCAGCTGATGTCAATTATGCAGCCAGCAGATTAAATGCATTTAAATGATCCGTTCAGGATCCACCTTCCTCCATTCGTAGAGAGTACAACTTATTCCTCAGGAACAAATTGTTCACCAGAGATTTGGCCTAATACATGGCCGCAAGTCTTTCCCAAAAACTATTTGCGGTTTTCTCATCTAGAACATTCAGAAGGAATGCATCGGTTAAACAGAGTCTTATGAGACCCTTAGCTTTACGGTCTTTGATATCCCAATCTGCTTGAGCTATAGTTGCTGGTCTTGTAGCACTTGAAGTCGCTTCCCATAGGTCACGATCTTCCAACATGTCTTCCATCTTGAGTTTCCACAACTCAAAATTAGTGCCATTAAATTTCTCCACCTCCATTCTTCCATATGATGAACTTGCCATCTCAATTTGCAAATAAGATTTAGAATGCTCTGCAAAAAACTCCCACTCAAACTTGAGATCAGCTCAAAAAACCCTACCCAACAACTAGGATCAAAAGTTGATCAAGTTCTGATACCACTTGTAAGGAAACTCAGGTGCGGAAATAGCTTCCTACGCTAATCTCTATAGGAGAGTATTGTGCAAATTCTTATAAATCCTTACAATTTCAGATTCATTAACTACTTTAACAAAGATATTACAACCACATACCATACATACAAAAAAATAGAGAATGACACAATGATATACCCTAGGGAAAACCTTTCGGTAAAAAACCCCAGCACTCCAAAACCTCCACAATGTATTATCTTCAACACAAAGATTACAATACACTTACAATGCAAGTTCTTTTAGGAGATGAGACACAAAGCCAACAAGACTTAAATTTTTGTTATATCTCTCCCATAGGAGCAGCATCATATATATAGACTCCTCTAGACCCAAAAATAGGCACAACCACCAAGACCCATGCACAAAGCCACATGTACATAGTTGTTACATGCAATCTCAAGAATAGGCGTCCATCCCTAGAATAGACTATGACAGTTTGTCATAGAATCTACCAAAAATAACGGTCACAAGAGAAGTGTAAGAGAATCTGTCATACCAACCTATTTTTGGCATATTCTCTTACACACACCAACCACTTCTTCTTGGGTGCCGAAATAGGCCCAAGTCATAAGATGCTCTTACACCTATCATAGCACATTCCTTAAATAGTTCTTACGCGTCATAGGAATATGTCATGACCATTTCAGTCATGATCTCCTTACGCACAAGATGCCAACACATCAAGTGCAGTGACACATCAACATGCCAACTAGACATGTACACTCACACTTAATTACATTATTTGAAAAAATACATTTACAAAACAAATAATAAGAATAAGAATTATCCAAGGTTGAGACACCTTATTCCTAACACTCCCTAGTCAACATATCTTGTGTTATTGTGCAATTGTGTATGATTATTTTTCTATGGTTGATCAGTACATTGATTACATTGTTTAAAGTAGTTGAATGGATAAATTATCTGATAACTGATTCACCACCCCCCCCCCTCTCAGTTATCTTGGGGATCTTTACTTTCTAACAAAGATATGAATAGAAGAAATGGAGTAATATGTTATAGATGCAACAAAGTTGGACACATTGCTAGAAACTGCAAATCACAAATCAATCCACTTGTACCAAGATATGGAAACAATGGAATTGTTTGTTAGATATGCAACAAGATTGGACATACAGCAAGGTTTTGTAGAATGAACAATAGAGTTTTTCATCCTAATCCTAATCTTAGAAATCATGCAAGAAGAAATGAAGATGCAAGTAACAGTCAGAAAGGATGTTGTAGCAATTCAGATGAAGTGAAGTTTATCAAAAGCACAGATCAAGGAGACATATTAAACATTGAAAGTAATCAGGAAGGTGAAGTATTGAAAGGTAAGAATGAATCTTTCCCTGACCTATCTCAAAGTACTTAATTTATGTAAATTGCAGTAAAATAGGAACTTAGATTAGTGTAGAATTAGATATATGATGAACTGAGTCTTGCATAGCTAATGCAAGGTAGTTTATGATGTTCTAATGCTATGGTTAAGAGCACAAAGAAAAATATTATGTTTTGCGAGATCGCAAGAAGTTTTAAGTTTTGCAGGTTAGCAAAAATAACTTTTTGGAAAGAAGCGGCAAAAGAATTGAATGCAATGTCAGATCTAAGTGAGATTGAATTAATAAAAGGTTATGATCGGTATTATTTGATCATCAAAGTGAATTCAAGTGTCAAGGAGATCAAAGAGAAGTGATTGGAAGCAATTTGCAAGGATTTGGAGAAGAATTATGTGTCGAATCTACGCAAACCCTAAAATCATGAAATTATGGTATTCTACTTGACAGATCTTTGAATCAGTACAGGAATTTGAAGAAATCATGGATGTTTCTTTAATACACAATGTCAGAGATAAGAATAGACTTAAATTGAAAAGGGAACTAGTAGAACCCTTGGAAGATGATCCCAAGTTTTCTTTATCATCTGTACCAGACAAAGTTTTACGCTTAGAGAATTTCAGAAGTTATCTTGGATGCAAACTAGAGACAGTCAGTGATAGTGATTTCACAAATGAATATCAGAAGATTTACAATTAGGATATGACACTGAAATAAGGTTTTGAATATTTGGAACATGATGAAATTGTTAAGTATGGATTACAGTATGAATTTGATAATGAAGAATGCACTAAGATTATCTTGAGCTGAATTCATAATTGAAAGTTTTGGTTAGAAGATAGAGTGATAGATATTACAACAGATTTCATTCATGAAGTCACTAGATTATCTAAAACTGGAGATAAACTCCCACTCAAACTTGAGATAAACTCAAAAAACCCTACCCAACAACTAGGATCAAAATTTGATCAGGCTCTGATACCACTTTGAAGGAAACTCAAGTGTAGAAATAGCTTCCTACGCTAATCTCTATAGGAGAGTATTGTGCAAATTCTTATAAATCCTTACAATTTCAGATTCGTTAACTACTTTAACAAAGATATTGCAACCACATACAATGCATACAAAAAAATAGAGAATGACACAATGATATACCCTAGGGACAACCTTTCGGTAAAAAACCCCAGCACTCCAAAACCTCCACAATGTATTATCTTCAACACAAAGATTAAAATACACTTGCAATGCAAGTTCTTTCAGGAAATGAGAGACAAAGCCAACAAGACTTAAATTTTTGTTATATCTCTCCCATAGGAGCAGCATCATATATATATACTCCTCTGGACCCAAAAATAGGCACAACCACCAAGACCCATGCACAAAGCCACATGTACACAATTTTTACATGCAATCCCAAGAATAGGCATCCATCCCTAGAATAGACTATGACAGCTTGTCATAGAATCCACCAAAAATAACAGTCATAAGAGATGTGTAAGAGAATCTGTCATACCAACCTATTTTTGGCATATTCTCTTACACACACCAACCACTTCTTCTTGGCCACCCAAATAGGCCCAAGTCATAAGATGCTCTTACACCTGTCATAGCACATTCCTTAAATAGTTCTTACATGTCATAGGAATCCATCATGACCGTTTCAGTCATGATCTCCTTACGCACAAGATGCCGACACATCAAGTGGAGTGACATATCAACATGCCAACTAGACATGTACACTCACACTTAATTACATTATTTGTAAAAAATAAATTTACAAAACAAATAATAAGAATAGGAATTATCCAAGGTTGAGACACCTTATTCCTAACATTATCAAGGTTATGACAGAAAATGTTGCAGAACCATCAGTTGCAGCAGAGCAAGCAGGTGAGAAAGAACAAGAGGGCATTCCCTATCCTCCTGCCATTAATATTGAAGATGAAAAAATGAATTTAGAAGGAACAAAAATCACTTTGGATACTGATGATAATGTATTCAAGAATTTGGAGAACATTGTTGACAATTTTGCCTTTGAAGAACAAGAAGCTACAAAAGAAGAAGAGATGATAGAGACTATAGTTGTAGAACCACCAGTAATAGAGAAACAAGTTTCCATTCCCACCAAAGAAGATATTAGTCTTACTCCTGAGATTGGAAAGAAAAATCAAATTGGATCTATGATTGAGCATTTGGGAATGGAAGTAGATGATGATGATTAGTTGGAATTGATCACATCCTTGAATAAAATCATTGACAAGAATAATAAAGTAAAAAGTCTTGAAGGGTGTCTGAAGGAACTAACTGAGAAGTTACAAAGTACTATAACTACACAAATTGTTGAAGCAAATCCTATGGAGAAAGCAAAGAAGGTCATGAGAACTTTTGACAATGAATTCACAAACTTGTCTGATATTGCAAAAGTGAAAGCACAAGCAGCCTATGAGGCTAGAATGCTTTTGAACATCAGTCAGAATATCAGGAATGATATCAACACTCTTGATATCTATATCAAGGACTTGAGGAAGCATTTGGAAATAGGTAAATCTTTGTACATACAATTTAAAAAATCAGAGACCTTGACAGTAGAAGAAGATCATAAGATAAAGTTGAAGGAAGCAGAAATTCTGAATGAAACTAACCTTCTTTCTAGCCCCAATGTGAAGGTATGTGATGTTGAGAAGAAATTTTGAAAGCTATATGATTAAATTGGAGTTGTGCAAGATGAGAGAGACAAAAAATTAAAAAGATTCACTCTTTTGAGATAGCATACTTCTATGAAGTTAAGCATTATTGAAGAGCAGTTGGAAGAATGCCTTTCAGCTAAGACATCTTTTCAGAAGTTCAACTTTGAAAACCTCCAAGCATGTGAAATAGCATCTTATGGACTGGAGCGCATTACTTAATGTGGAAGATTCCATTAAGAAATCATGGGAGAAGGAGATAGAAGCCATGAAGATAGATTTTGTAGATTGTTTTGCAAGCCTACTGGCTTTGCAATAACTGAATTGAGGTATAATCTTTTTGTGATACAATTGTGTAACCCTCCCTACCTTTATTTTGTCATTGTTGTCAAAGGGGGAGAGATATATAGTAGAAAATTGATAGTATATGATAAGGATTGATACACCTAGGGGGAGTACTATATTAGAGATAATAATTTTTTTTGAGGAGTTATAAGGATAGTATATATTCTATACTATGGCCACAATTTTGAGATTTTGAGTTCTACACTTAGCCAATTTTCTCATATGTTGCCACCAATGACAAAGGGGGAGATTGTTGGCGATTTGGCTGAGTTGATTACATAGATGATGTCATTATGGAAACATATTATCTACATAAAGATTTCATAGGTCAGAGAGCAAGTATGATAGAGTGCATTGCAAATTTGTCTAAGTGTGAGACAGTATTTTTAGCAGTGAACCTGGACACAATTTTTGTTTGCGATGTTGATTGGAGTAAGTTAAGTGCTTGCACACTTGAACTTAGACTCTATGATGTCTATTGATCACCCATCTTAGAGCACAAGTCAATATTGCATGTATGGAAGAAGTTATGACAATTTTACTGAAGACAGTGTCAAGCTGACAGGACAGAATATGAAGACAGAACTAGTAAAGAGATAAGGGATTATTTTGTTTATCAAAATAATGACTTAAAAATATAAAGGGATGACATCCTAGATGTTAAATCTTGAATAAATTTATTTTTATAAATGTAAATGTAATTGTAATTGTAAGAAGAATACAATAGTGTGGACAAGTGATATGATGTAAAATATATGATGCATAGTGAAAGAGCAGCGAAGAGATATTGATGCAAGTAGTATAAGGTTATGTACCTTAACCTATTTTTGTAATTAGTGTATATTGTATATTACTTTTTTGGGTAGTGGGCTCATCTGGTAATCACATTTTTTACTACCAACTCCTAATAGGGTTGAGGCTTCTAACAAGGCCTATAGTCCCTTAATCAAGACTAATACACTATATGCTTGTAGTAGACTCCTAACAGGGTCAACATCCTTAACATGATACTTTTGATTAGTGGATCTTTGTGGGTACCATCCCCACTGGGGTTTTCCCTTGGCCGAGGTTTTCTTGAGGAAAAATAATGTGTTATGAGTTCTTTAGTTTTATTGCTATGCATGTTGTTTAGCTTCTTATGTTATGCATATATAAAGATCATCTGTTATATCCATCATTGGGCAAAAGATAAAGTTTGTAGAATACTAATTCACCCCACCCCCCTCTCAGTATTCCCTATTTCTAATAGTTATATTATGTCAATACTTCTCCATGCACAAAGATATGCTCCAGCAGAGGGAGCTTGACAGTCTTAATTAGTTCATCAAGGATATGAATCTTGAAGATAGAAGGCTGCCAAGGCCTAATACACAAAGTTAGGAAAGGAACTACTTTTTTTATATAATATGTTCTTGTTTTATTAAAGATGCGACAACAATTTTGTAGTCATTTAAAGGGATACAACTTTTTTTTGTATTAACAAGCATCTGTAATGTTTTGTAATGTACTATCAGAACAACCGATATGGAAAATATGTAAAGGTTTGATGTAATCTTATAGGTTATGATTTGATGTATACTGGATACTATTGGAGAATTTGATGTAACTAGTTTATAAACTATGTTAATAGAAAAAAAGGAGGTACTAAAATTTTGTGGGCTGCTCGAAATCTGACAATGACCCAGTTGATATTTTGAATTATCATAAACTTTTGAAAAAGTTTATGGCTCTAGTCTTCCCGGTTTATGCATAGTAGAATTTCTCTATTTTTAAAGTTTGACACACTATGGTTCTAGATTCATCAAAGGTTTGCATTTTGGTATGCCACAGGTAAAATTGGAGTTTTAAAAGGTGTTGATCCTCTTGTTTTGCTTTCTAGTTGACATTCTTTTGGTACACAAAAATGCTTTGGTGCTATGGTTTGTCGGCCTGGTGTGATCTTTTGAAGTGTTGTGCAATTTTATGCTGGTGTGCGCACTTGAAAATAAAATGCTACATATCTTTTATACAAGTGTGTGTGGCTGCATTGGTGTATCCAATGTATGCCTACAGTCCAAAGTTTGTAAAGGTTGGGTGCACATATATTTTAGTATGTTGGAGTGCCTGCAAACAAATTTTTAAAAAATGTGAAGGGGCTGCAGAGATATGCGCATGAATGCATTTATGTAGTTTGGAGCAATGTAAAAACCAAAAAGAATCGAGGGGACTGCAAGCTGGTGTGTACCAGCATATAGGTGGCTACACATAAAGAAATAAAGAAGACTAGGTGCGCAGGCAGAGAGAAGTTAAAAAATTGTAAAGGGCTTGGATGTGGGTTTATCCCACATGTATCCCAATTTGGCTCTAAGAGGTTTTTAAATGAAATGGTGCTCAAGTTATTGTTAAAGTGAAGTAAACACTCTCTAGTTAGCTAGCCTCTTGGACTTGTGTGGGGCCTGTGTTGGGTGTGTGCCAGCTGGGTGCATAAAGACAAAATTTTAAATGCAAACATTTTAAAATGTCAAAGGATTTAGTCCCACAATTTCCAAAAAGGGGAAATTTCATGTGTTTGAATGAAAAGGTGCTCAGAATAGAGGTAAAGAGAAGTAGAAAGAGGCATGTGTGGCCTCTTGGCTTGTGGGCCCGTGCTTGGGTGTGTGCCAGTTGGGTGCACACATTAATTTTAAATACAAATATTTAAAAACTTTCAAAGATTTAGTCCCACATTAGCTAGAATGTGGACTTTCCAGTGGTTTAAATGGAAGTGTGCTCACTTAGTAATAGGAAGAAAGAGTAGGAGGCTCTGGATGCATGTGGAAGAGATCCATTGGGAAGTGTGCCGATAGACAGAGATGCCATTATTTTACAAAAAGGTAGCAATTGACTGGGCGGTGAAGTGGACACATGGTAGAAGGTTGCTTAATCTCATGATAGGCTCGCAATTAAGGAAAACATCTAGAGATTGGGAGATGGAAATCAGCTGACCGTGGTCGCCTAATCTCTAGATCCTAGCGGTTAGTGACTAACATCGCAAGATCTAGAGAATGCCTCAGTCACTCAATCTCTAGATCAATCAGCAGTTAAGGATAACATCACAAGATTTGGAGAATGCCTCAGTCACCCAATCTTGTGATCTTTGTGCTTAGAGGGAAAACATCTGGAGATCAAGAGTGTGCTTGGTCCCGTGATCTCTAGATCTTGATAGTTAGTGGAGATGCATTTGGAGATCAAGGGAGAACTGTGTTCGTGTGATCTCTAAATGCCAATGGTTAGTGAAATGACATTCAGAGATTAGGAGAGAGCTTGGTCACCTATTCTCCAAATTGTAACCATGGTTAAAAAAATTAGATTCAAAGATCTGGAGAATAAGGCATTCGTGTGATCTCTGAATGTGATCAGGGTTAGAAGATGAATTCAGAGATTTAGAGAATAAGCAATCTCTGAATCTCCAGATCAAAGTGGTCAACCTAGGGTTAAAGTGAACATGCAGCTAGCTAGTGACACTTGTCAAAATCTAGTGAGTTCTGGGCATAAAGTCTAAGAAAAAAGAGGAAAAGTGCAGATTTAAGGAGTGAAATGAAAATTTAAATGATTTTCAATAGTCCTCTCCATAGTTGGTTTAAAATATTTTATTTTAAAATGGTCTAAGAGGCATTCACGAGAGCATTTCAAGAATCAGAATCAAATCATTTCTTGGAGAGGAAGAGAATAAAGTCAATTAGAGAAATAATTGCAAGCATGAAGGAGGTTGCAGGAGATCAGGTTTGAGGATCAATTTTGGAGAGAAGATGGAGATATTTTATTGAGAATCGATAGGTGTAAGTGGTTGTAACTGGATTTCATTTTCCTATATCTCTCTTCTTCTCCATTGTTACAAGGATGGTGAAATTTGTGACTGAATATTCAAGAGTCTTTTTCTGGCATTCTTCCATTGTTAATGTACTAATATTGAAGAATTTTAATGAGAATACACTGGAATTCCATCTCAAATTTGTGTATGTCTTCTTGTTATAGGCTTGAGTTCTTATATGTTAATGTTGCAAAGAAGAATTAGTGTATGGTTTACAAACTAGATTGTGGAGTTGTCTTTGAGTTCATTCCAAGGGCGGCATTAAATCCTTAAGGATAATTTCAGAGAATTTATAGTTTTTATGAGAATTTGATATCTGAGTGTTCTTGTGAGAGGAACAATTTGTAGAGTATTTGTTCTGGGTTTTGGGTGTGTTTGAATTAATTTTTTTTTTATGTATGTTGTATATGACTCTATGCCCTAGAATAAGACATTGGTATGTTCTTAATAGGAAGTTTTTTCATCATCAAACAAATTTATAAATGATAAATATATCTTTCAGTCAAATGTGTAAAGGACATTAATGAATAGTATTTGTGTTGAGTAGATACAAATAGGTTTTTTGATTCCTTTCAAGAAATGAATCCATAGGTATACCTGCCTCAGCATCAAGGCTTGAAGTGTAGGAGGATCATTCTCTTGGTCCTTGTTAATTGGCCCCCTTTTCTTGTTAAATTTGGAGTGGTTTTAGAGAGTCAGTGACATTAAATCTACAAGTAGAAAGAAAAAGGAACCAACACAGCATATGGTCATGCAGGAGCCCTTTATTTGAAAAATTAGAAATGCTACAGCCCCACAGGTCATACATTCCTAAGTCAATTAGTCGGGTTGGGGAAATGATTGAACAAATTGGTGCATCCATGTCTTTTTTTAAGGGAAAGGCAAATCAGGTAAAATCAAAATTGGATATGTTTGGCCCTAACTTTAGAAAGTACATGTCTCACATATGTAATAAGAATAATAAAGTAAAAGGTATTGAGGAGTGGAAAAATGAGTTGGATGCATTACTGATAGAGCGGGAATCTTTCCTAAACAAGGATAATAACCTGAATATGGATACATTTAATAATGTCCTAGATGATATGTTTAAGGTTGAGATAGACTGTGCTAAGTTTGTTGCAGATACAAGATCTATAACTAATTCTAGGTGGGTAAGGAAAGTAAAGAAGTTACAGATTATAAATAGTTTCAAGTGGCCATCAAACAAGGAGGTTTCATAGTGGGACAAAAGCACAAAGCCCAAAAAGAAGAAGCAGACAACAACAAAATTGGAGGCAATCGAGGAGGATTGAAATGACACTTGGAACTTGATCAATGAGCATAGGGAGGGTAATTATCTTAAGAGAATAGTGTATGTTAGTCAGGTAAGTGGTCACTATTCTCATAACAACTTTCAGAAGTTACCTTGAACATCTATAGACAAAGGTGTCAGTTGTTAAAGATTCAAAATGATTGCAAAGAGCTACTCAAGTTTTATTCTCCACCGACGAAAATGGTTGTAACAGTTTTTGTCTTCTAGCATCTTTTTTTTCCTAGCCATTCGAAGCTTGTTGCATCTTGTTTCTCCTAGGATTCCAAGATGGCTAGTGAATATTATAAATAGAAAGGCTTTTGTAATTTACAGGGATGGTGGATTCACAACTGTAAATAGGGTTTTCTAGATTTAGAGTCTTAATTTGGGAATTTTGTCAATTTGAATGTATTGAAATAGAGAAAAATTTAATGAGAATACAGTGGAGTTCCTTTACACATTTATGATGTCTTCCCATGTTGATTCCAAATTCTTGTGTATTGAATTCGCAAGGCATTTATAATATATCGTTTACAAGGTAAATTGTGAGATTATTCTTAAGTTTCTTTCAAGGGAAGGGTAATTCTTAAGGGTGGTTTTAGGGGATTCAATTTTTATATGAGAATTTGATGTCTAGGTGTGGAAATGAGAAGAATGATTTGTAAGGCATTTTATTTAGCATTTGGATATGTTTAATTTAAAATATTTCTTTGAATGTTGGTTCATTTGACTCTTTGACTTGGAATTAGGCACTGGTCTATACTAGATAGGCAGTTATCATCATCAATATTTAAATGAGAAATAATCTTTCAATTTATGTTTAAAGAGCGTAGATGTTTATTATTTGTGTTGAAGAATACAAATAATTGTTGTTGATTCCTTGAAGAAGTGATTCCATAAGGTACACCTGCCTAAGCTTGAAGATCAAAGTGAAGAAGGATGAATATCCTTATTGCATTAGTGTTTATTATTGTCAGATGGATCTTTGGGTTCATAGAGTTATGCATTAGCCTTTTAATCAATATCTGCAAGATTAGTTACAGACATCTGCAATAAAAAACTCTAACAAATTGGCGACTCTATGAGGGATGAAAATGTTTAGCAATAGGCTTGCTAAAATTCATGTTTGATTGTCTACTGTTTCATTTTTTACCAGTCTGTGAAATTTTCCCCACACATTTTATGTGTGGCGACTCTGAGTTCTGTGTATTCCAGTTGTTGGTATAGCATATTAAAATTATGTAGGTATGTTGTCATATTTACAATGAGTCAACAAATAAATACCAAGTCTTATTATAGGGATCATCCTGAAAGTAATATAGGAGATGAGCTCCATACACTTGGTAGAAGACAATGGTCTAGGAGAGATGTGTCTGACCCAAATTCTGCCAAAACCTCCAGAGGAAGAGTTCTGACCCCTATCCGTAAGAAAGCCTCCTCCTCTGAGAATCCTGAGCCTCTTAGGTTAGTTGACCCTAATGTAGCTAACACATCTTTTGATCCCTCCCGAGATGAAGAACTTACTGATGTGGAAGACTTCCCTACACAAGAAAGTCTGGACCAACTAGGAAAAACTTTTGTTATTGAAATTGCATCGTATGATTTTGATAAATTATGTGATGAAGTGATAGCTTTAAGAAAAAAACACCATGAGCAAGTGTTGGAGATAGATAATATAAGAATGAAGCGTGAGCATGAGATTTATGAGTTCTTAATGGAAAGACAAGAACTCTTGAGAAAAATGAAGAACAATGAGCTTAAGGCTAAAAGTTTCAATGAAGAGTTCAAGGGTTTGGATAGGGACCTGTTTAGTGATATTGGAGCTGTGAGGCAGAAAGTTAATGATAATGAATCAAATTCTAAGAAAAATGAGTTTGAAGGAGAAGGCCTTGTTCTAAGGAAGTTGCATCCATCAGAGATTAAGAGAAATGATGAGCTCGGGAACAATAACAAGGATGCATCTGACAAGGGTAAGAAAAAAGTGGGTGGTGTCAGTATAAATGAAACCAAGTAGGGAAAAATTACTCCTGATGGTATGTCTCAAGTAAACATAGAACTAGAGAAGGCTAGAAAATCCAAGGAAGATTTGGTTGTTCAATTAGAAAAAATGGAGTTAGAAACTATTGCAGCTGAGATGAAAAGGAAAATTTCTTTCCTATATACTACTATAAATACTACTGTCAGTAGATCAATCTCGATTACCATTGGGACAATACCAAAAAACTCACTAGGTGGTTCAAAGCCAAATTTTCAAGCTTCTAGTTCTAAATAAGGTGTCTCTCAACCCACCCAAAATCAGAGTTCTATAGCTCCACTAGTTTTTGGCACCATGGGAAATATGTTGAATCAAAGTGCTTTGGTTGGAGGTAGTAGAGCTTAGAACTCAAATAATTTTTAGAGAAGACATGTTCATTTGGATAGATATCATCTAGTGTTCTTTGGTGGTATTCCTTGCCAGCCAAATGCTATCCCAAACAAGGTAAGAGACCAAATCCCTAAATTTACAAGATATAATTTTGTTACTTGTGAAGAAAACATTAAATATTTTATAGATAAAATAAATGGTTATGAGATTGAGAATGAAGATGTTATAAAATTATTTGTTTAAACATTCATGGAAGATGCAAGGGCTTGGTATAGGAGATTTCCTGAAAGTAGTATTGCATCATGGGAGGAATTTGTGAAAAGTTTGAAGGAACAATATGGAGAACATGTCAATTCTAGCTATATGATCAATGAGTTTAAAATTATAAAAAAAATTCCCAATGAGAGTATGTCTGAATTTAATAATAGGTTTCAAAAAGAAATGTATAAACTATTCCAAGTCTTAAGATTAGATGATGAAGTATGTCTGACTACATATTTTGATGTTGTGGATAGAAAAATGTCTTATCTCTTCAGAGATAAAATCCCATGTACTTTAAGAGATGCTTTCAAATTAGCAATTAACATTGAAAGTAAAAGGAAAGCATCTAGTCAAATGTATAAGAGAGAAGAAGGAAAGCTATGGAAAGAGACCAAAGGATAGGCTAGTAAGCCAGCTAAAGAAGAAGATAAGGTTGATAAGTTGGTAAATGTTGTCAAATATCTCTCAGCCAGGATTGAAAAGGGTGAGAGAGGTTTTCAGGATAATAGACCACAGTATCAAAGATGGGAGAGATTCCCTAGGTTATGTGATCAACCTTATATGAAAAATTGGAAAGATGGGAAGCCTATCTTTGATGCTCATGAAGATCAAAAGGGAAGAGATACACCAGAACCTTTGAAGAAGAATACAACACACAATGTAGAAAATACTCCATGCTGTGTGGCTTGAATTATGCCTCATTCACCCTATCAATGTGTTGTGGCCCAAGCTTTGGAAGAAGAAGCAGATGATGTAAGTGCAGGAGATGGTGAAGGATCTAAAAAGCCTATAGTTAATATGCTCACAACTGTGAGAGAAAAATAACCTTCATCTTCAAAAGATGAAGAAAAATTTATTGATGTAGATTATAGAATAAAAAGAATTCTGAGGTTTGAACAAAAAAATTTCACTCATTTTGATCAAGAAGAAGAATCTGAAAGCAATATTCACAAGTCAGTAAAGGTGGTCAAGTCGGAGTGGGGTGATGCTCATTGGAGGAAGCCAAGTGAGGAATAAATTAGAAGTATCACTATTGCTGCCATTAATCAAGCCAGATCTTCATATAGCTTGAGGAATAGAAAAGTGGACCTTGATTAAGGAGTACCGAAATCAATCTTTGTGAAAGAAGATCCCCAAACTAAAGCTTCCCCAAAGGTGAATAAAATAAAAGGTAAGGGTGGTGATGATAAAAAAGAAGAGCCAATTCTTGTTCAAGAAACCAAAATGAATGAAGTTATAACTAATAAGAAAAACAAAAAAGCCAATAAGGGTAAGGACTTGTCTGATCTTCTTTATGAACCCCCAACCTTTTATATGAGACATGCTTTATCTCAAATGAAGGTCTCAATCGCATTGTTAGAATTGCTGAAAATAAAGGAACATAAGGAAGAAACCTTGACCTTAATAAATGAACAAGGAGATGCTCATGTTATGCCTGAAAAGGAGAAACCAATGAAAGGCCTGGAGACAAGAAAGGAAACTTCTACTATTTGTGTTGGAAATGTGGTTACTCAAGAACCATCGTTAATTGATCTATTTTATGTTACTTTGATGGTAAATAAATTCTTGTTAAAAAATTGCATGACAGATTTTGATGCTGTAGCTACCATGATGCCATATCATGTTATGAAAGAGTTGGGACTTCAAGTTAACACTTTTGTTGGAAGATTCTATGCAATGGATAACAAGGCGGTTCCTATGATGGGAACCTTAATAGGCATTGAAGTAAATATTGCTGCATTTCCTAAAGCCACATATAAAATGCATGTGGTTGTTGTTGATACCAAGCCTCATTATGGTATGTTTTTATCCAAACAATGGGTAGCAGAAGTGGGTGGAAAATTACAATTGGATTTTTCCTATGCTACAATACCTATGAATGGTACTAGGGTTAAGTTGTACAAGGAACCCCATTCTTTTGTCATGGTTGGAATGGTATCACCCGAGGACATGAATTGTTGTGTAGAAGTTGACATGGAGAACTTTGTTGTTAAAGAAGTCAAGCCACAACTAAGAAACACTAACCTAATAATTGATGAGTTGTTGTTGCAACAAGATGGGTTATGGAAGATGTTTTTTGATGGAGGATGCTTTAAGGAAGCATCAAGAGCTGGTGTCTTGTTTATATCCCCATCAGGTATTACCTTTAAGTACTCTTTTTTATTAACTTTTCAATGCACCAACAATACTGCTAAGTATGAAGCATTGATATCAAGAATGGATGATGCCATCAAACATGGTATTAAATGCTTAAAAGATCATGGTGATTCTCAATTAATCATAGCTCGGATTAGATCCAAATATGTTGCCAAGGATGAAAGATTAAAATTCTATAGGTATGATGTTTGGGATAAATTAGATCTATTTGATGCCTTCAATATTCAATGGGTAGAAAGATCAGACAACATCATGGCAGATTTCCTTGTAAATGTTGCATTGAAAAATGATGATATTACCCTTGTTGGTATATCTATACTGGAAATCAAGACAAGGCTTGCAGTGCCTGATAATATTAACAATTGGCAAGTTTTTGAGGATGATGATGACATCCTTAGATTTATCCAAGGCCTGGATCAGTATGATGGCCAACAGATTGACTGTAACTCTTCAATAGGAAGTTGTTGATGGTAAGGAGTACATTTTTGGGAATGAAATTATTCAGTTAGCTTCTAACCATATTCCTAAGGGATTAGTTGAGATAGAAGGCATGTTTAGTATCAATGATAATTACATGTCACAGAAGTCCAATGCTAAGTTAGAAGACTTGGAAGAAATAAATTTAGGATCAGAGACATCCCCTCAGTTGGTTCATATTGGAAAGAAACTAAATAGAGATGTGAGGATGATTATGATAAAATTGCTGAAAAAATATAAGCATGTCTTTGCTTGGTCCTATGATGATCTAAAATCCTATAGGGAGGACTTATTCCAACATGAGATCTCATTGAAGGGAGATACAAAACCATTTAGGCAAAAACAGAGGCCTATCAATCCATTATTGGCTACCAAGATGCAAATAGAATTGATAAAATCAAGGGATGCAAGCATAATTGAGCCCATAAGGAATTCATCTTGGGTTTCAAATTTGGTCCCAGTCAGGAAGAAAAATTGGGACATAAGACTATGTGTTGATTTCAGGAATTTGAGTGTAGCCTCACTAAAGGATAATTATTGACTGCCTAACATGGAATCTATGTTGCATAAGGTGATTGGATGTGATTTATTATCAATGATGGATGGGTTCTCCAGATATAACCAAGTGTTAGTCAAGGAATCTAAAAAATTTAAAACAACATTTACTACCCCATGGGGAACCTATGTGTATGTTTGTATGCCTTTTGGCTTAAAAAATGTTGGAGCTACATTTCAAAGGGCAATGGATGTGGCTTTTAAGGACCTCATAAATATTCTCATGGTAGTTTACCAAGATGATTCAATTTCCTATTCAAAGAAATCTAAAGATCATTGTAGCCATTTGGAAAAGATCCTAGTTAAAGCATTGGAATATGACATATCACTGAATCCTAAAAATTATCAATTTGTTGCTATAGAGGGAAATCTCTTAGGGCATATAGTGTCTAAGGAGGGAGTAAGGATAGATCTAGAAAGAGTTGAAGCTATTCAAAATGTCCCCACTCCTAAAAACCTTAAGGGTGTGCAATCATTCCTTGTGTTAGCCATTTTTCTTGTATCCCTCAACTCTAAAAGAGAAATATGAAAACTAGACCCGGGGATCTTTGTCCAGTGACACAAATCTACTTATTCATGCAAACTAAGGGGCAAGAAAAGACTAATTGATGAGGATTTGATCCGCCTCCTACTTCGAGTTCCACACACTCAAGCGGGTGTACCTAAAACAAGCTGAAATCTGCATACATATAACTCACTAGCTAAAACCCTTTATGTAGATGTGACCGTGGATAGTTCTCAGACTTATAAAACATGGGAGTTCCAATCTCAACTAGTCTTATACAGGATCCCACCTATATGATCTATTAAGAACTAGGAAAATGGCCAATGTGACAACAAGGATGAATTCCTTCTTCTCTTTGAGCTTTGAGCTCAGGAAGGCTAACCCATGGATTCATTTCTTCAAAGAATCACTAACAACACTTGTATTCAGGAAACACAAGTCATAAACATGAATGTTCTCAAACATGAAATTAAAGATGGATTGTTTTAAAGGTTGATGATGAAAACTGCAAAGTAAACCAAGACCAGTGCCTTGTTCATTAGGCAATAGAGTCATACAAACATACATTCACAGAAAACCTTAATCAAAAACTCAAAGAAACCAAGTGAAGTGCCTTAAAAATCACTTCTCTCACTCCAGTTCCTGGACATCGAATTCATATACAAACCTAAAATTCTCAGAATTTGAAATCAAGACTTACTCTCTCCTTGAAAGAAACTCAAATTCAAACCCACGGATACCTTATAACTAGTATACTAACATGCCTTACAAATCAATACACAAAGAATTAAGATCATGCATACGAAGACATCAAACAAGAACTGAATAGGGATTCCATCATTTTCATTCCAATTTATATCTAACTGTACATTTGCAAAACAAAGAAACACAGAAAATAAGACTCAAAAGCTTGGAAGCTGCTCTGCAGCATAAATTTCAACATCCTTGTTACAATGGAGAGAAAACCAGATATAGGAGAATAGAAGTCACCTACACGTGTCAATCCTAAAAAATATCTGCAACTAATTACACCTTTACAAACCTTTTTCCCTCCAAATTTGCAACCTCTTTCTGCACTCATTTCTCAAATTGATCTGATCCTGATTCTTGTCCTCGGAATTTGAACTTGAACTGCTCTCATCCACTTCACTAAACCTGAAAATAATCATTTCTATTGGATTCCTCATTCCTTGCCATTTCTGAAAACATATAACACTTGCATGTTTGGCTAAAAAATGAATTTCCAGGACACTTTTCTGTGAGTAGCTCCTCATTTTAAATTTTTGAATTAATTCCAATAGTTTCAACAATATTAATTTTCTAAATTCTTTTAAATCTGACATTTTTTAATCATTTTCAAATTACTTGCCACAGAATGTACCAGAACTTGACACTTGTCACAGCCTCATTGCATGCTCGGACCTGACCTCAGGTTGACCACCCCATTTAGAGAACTGGCGACTGCTCGTATCTCCAAGTCTCAAAATGATGTCTCTAACCATGGTTACTTATGGAGAACTGGCAAAATAGTCTATTCTCTAATTCTTCGAATTGGATCTTAACTGCGAGTTAGATTTGGAGAATGGGCGACTAAACCCATTCTCCAATTCTCTAAATAATTTTGGTTGACTACCAGGATTGGGAGAATGGGCAAATGCATACTCACTGAATCTCAAGATGTTCTGCCTTAACCGTGATCTATCTGGCGACCGTGCGACCGCTAATCTTGTGATCTCTGAATTATTTACCTTAATCGCCAAACACTCAGCGAATCAGCGACTGCGGCTAGCAGACCTCCATCTCTGAATCGCATGATGTTTCACTAACTGTCAGCTTCATTTGGCGAATCTGCAACCACTTGAAACATGTCATCTCCGTCTAGTCACCGCGCTCCGTCTACAAAATTATCTTTTGGGCCCGCTGGCACATAAACTGAGGCGGCTGCACAGGCTTGCGCAAGCATAGCTTCCACTGCTCATTCTACCATACTATGCGAATGGAGTTGTATTCGAATACCGCAAAGACCCACTTACGGGAGCAATTTGGGATAATGTAGCTGATAGTTTTAAAGCCCTCTTTGAAAAAAATGCCTTTATCGGCCAGCTGGCGCACACATAAGCATGGGCCCACAAGCAAGGCTAGCACGTAGCCTTGTTCTTCACTTCAATTTACCTTTGACTTGGGTGCTTGCATATTTATATGTCACAAATACACCAAATGTGGGGCATGTGGGATTAAACATTTCTCAAAGCACTGTTTTCCTTCGGCCGCCCAACCCAAGCTTCATTTTATTTCATGCAATCTCCACATTTCGGATGCTCACCTGTTGGTGTGTGAAGATTCTCTAGTTGTGGCTTGCTCCAGTGAGTTGTAGAAACATAGTCCCCTTTTTGCGCAAAACATTTTGATTAACGCATTCCTTTTGGTTTTTGGTTTTTCTCTACAAGCAAATGCCGACACTTGAGGCTGGCATCCTCCTCGTTCCACACTTATATTGGTTGTCTCCATACACTGCACAAGACTCCATTCTCATGGTTTGCAATGTGTGAGATGTGTGTTAATCACATTACCCACCATTGTACAAGGCACCAATATCCCCTTACACTAGTGTCATGCAGTGGCATTCAAGCACATAAAATAGCAGTCCCCCATCCTGTGCAAATCCTCCCTTAATGCACATGAGGCCTTCTGTGATTTAGCATCCCTTTTACGCAGATTGTCAACCTCCTCACGCAAATCTTCCTTGCTGCGTGACAAGGCAGGCATCTTCTCTGGAGTGGTGACTTCAGAAAAACTTCATTTACAAATTAACGCTGGCAATAAGTTTTGTCTTTTGCGCCATGCTTTTCTTCAAACCATTTTAAAGCGGGAAGCTCCTTCTCTAATCACGCAAAGCTCCACTCTATTTCATTTGCCACTGTAGTTGCATAATTCAGGTTCTTTGATCAGTTCTCAATGTCATCAATTTCATCCACCTCATCTACACCATCTGTGCTATCTGCTATTATAGAAAGTTTCCCATGAAGAAAACCCCTCACTCCTTCCTCCAACAGCCTTTCATAGGGATACCAACAAGTACCTCCTCTTTCCAATGGATCTTGGTTGATGTGGACTTATCAACTTCATTCGGTACTAGCTCTTCTAAATTCGGCTATTATCTCTTTGTAGTAATCATGGCCTAATCCTCAAAAGAAAACCATACAACATATCCCTTTGCAAACTTCTCCCTAGAGATTCTACAAATATCTTACCACTTCTTGCTCTGCTTACCCAAGATGCAACCCTTTGATGAAAACAAAACAAACAATGCATCAAAAAATTGATCATAGTATGAATTTCTTTGTTTCTAAAAAATTGCCCTAAAAACCACAACTGGCCTCTAGAATGACCTTAAAAAACTAACCAAATGACCTCGCGGGAGAGCGCCACCAGAAACATAGCTTCATTCTCAACATGTAAGAACGTTGGTCAAAGAAGAATCCCTCAAAAAATATGAGCCCAAAGATATAACTAAATGAACATGGCTACTCGCAACATAATTCTGTCTAAACTGCCAAATTGCACAAGTTGTCTCTAAAAATGGCCTAGAAAACTAACCCATTGAAACTTTCAAGAACTGAAATCACTGGCACTGATTCTCCGTCATACAAAGAGTATAATTCCACAATTATGGCTCATGATGAATAATAGGGTGCATTTGGCAATCAGACAAAGATAGGCTCTTAGAATTGCAAACTGAGAAACATAGTGAAACAATGATTTGTGCATACGGAATGACCCTGGGAAAGTATGCTAAAAGATTCATCAAGATTTCTAACTTGGCATACTTGCAGTATTTTTAGAGTAGACCATAGTGGTACATCCCATTCAGGCTCATCAATCATGGATCAAAAGTTATAATGTCACGAATAGGGGTACAAATCAATCTGCACATTTCGCAACTTGTAAAACAACAGAAGTTGTGTTTGGAATCGCATTTGCAAACTGAGCAAACGGATTCGTCATGACCTCAAAATTGAAACATAAGAATTATTTGACCCCTAGAATATGATGTAAAAGGAATTTTCTCAATAGGGTCAACTGGGTCAAAGATACGACTTGTCAAACAGGTCCTTCCAGAATTTTGAACAATTACACCAATGCATGACAACAGCAAACTACCAACTTTGAGGGGTTCGAAACCTAATCAAACAGATTTGAAATGACTTAAAAATTGGAACATAGGTTCTTTGATATGCATACCAAACATCCTCAAAGTAGCGGGTCATGAAACATTTCTGGACGCAAGATATTCAAAAGCAAACTTGGCTACTGTACTATGTTTGACACTCAGGCATAAATGCAAATTTGGACAAGTGCTCAAAACAAGACATCACGAAACAATTTGAAACTTGAAATTAACGACCCAGGATGTCTTCTAATGATAAAACAAGGGTGATGAACACTTGACATGCATGGAGAACCACAGAAATTCATCCAAGAAGATAGGCACACAAGCACCTCAAAGGGGTCAGAATGAAAAATTTTAACATGGTACTCAAAACCCATGTTGCATTTTTTAGTACCAACAGTGGCTCTGACTATGGACGTATGCCTCATGTGGGCATGTAGAGAACTACAGAATCTCATGGTAGAAGCAAACCACCCAAGTCAACTTGACATTTTTCTTTCACTTTCTCTCTCTTTATTCTGAACCGGGAACCCCAAAACCAACCACCGAACACTTGAAGCAAAACAACTTTACAAAATTTACAAAAATTTACAAAGAACTTCAAAACTCTATCAGCATGAGTCAACATTTACCTCTATCAAATATGTAATTATCACTGGCATGAATCCAAGGTAACCTAAAAACAACTCTCCTGCTGACAAGATCCATCACACTGACATACAACTTCAACATACCATGAAGAAAATAATCAACATCTTCACTGTCATTTAGTATTTGAAAATCACTGGAATTCTAAAAATACTAATTATTGTGTAACATAAAATTGTCAGACCCATCAAAACTCACAACCACCTGAGGTAGAGAACACTCTGACTTAACTTCCAAGCTGGACATATGTTGTCTTTCATTAATAATTGCTTGAACATCAAAATAAAAGTTCTAAAACTCAACCTCTTGCACATCATATGGTTGTTCAAACAAATCATCTTTAACCACAACTCATGGCTCCAAATCTAACTCACTCTAAAAAACATTAATATGCTGAATCAGGAAAACAAAAGATTCAAAATCTGCCTGTTGATTTATATATTCTTCCTGATTCTTTTCAGCCCCTTTTGAAAACACAACATCATTGTTCATTTCGTCAAAATCCTGAAGAAACACACATACCTCTGGCTGAAAAAGGGAATCATTTGTAGGACTTAAAACTTCATCCATTTCTTCATTAAACATTTCAAAACATGGCATGAATAAATCAACCGGCAGTCCATTACATACATCTTCATCCTGACACATGTTTTTTGAGCACAAATCATTGTCATAGGGAGCACTATCGGCATTGCTAATCTCTGTTTGACAAGACATTACCTCATTACCATTGACAACATCACAATCATTAATGTCTAAGTCAAACAAGGTGACTTCCATTTCTGGTGAAAAATCACAATTAGTGTCAAAACCATTAGAGATGCTTTCTTGAAAGCTCTCATAAATCAGTTCATACAAAACTAAAAGAAAATCTACTTCAGCATTTTCAGTCATGTCTTCACTTAAATAACTTTTAGTTTCATTTTTCAGAACTTGCCAAGTCAATGGAAGAAATTGGAAATGCTGAGACTGACTCATCATCACAAACTGACTGTATCTCAGACTTGACACTATCACTTTCACAAACATTAAAAACCTCTAAATCTGAAAAATGAAAACCACTTAAATAACAAACCTCCTATTGCAAATTAGAAAGAGAAGGCATCAATTTTGGCTCATAAGAATCAATATGTTTATCAGATAAGTGATTACAAAGATCTCTTGCAAGATTTCTCAAGTAATCATCATTTTCAGCAATCACAACATCATCATATTGTTGTTCTTGAACAGCCATTGCTGAGAATTCATTTTCCCCCAAATCAATAGACTGATCATTACTCTGAACTTGGGGCTAACTATAGATATTACAAACAACATTAGGCTCAGAATTCTGAAACAATTTTGAAGGCCCAATCTGATTTCCATTTGTTGACATAACATCGGCTGGATCATAACATTCACTATGATTTCCATTACCCATTTGAATCATCGAGTTAGTGCCAGCACTTGGGAAAGCCATCTGATACAATTTTGTACTTTTAGCACCATTAAGCTTTGGCAATCCGAACCTTTTCATCCTTTCTATATCTGATGCCAGCTAAAAAGCATGATGAAGACTTTGTGGTTCCTTGTCTCTCAACAAATAACTCATTTTACTATCAAATGCAACCAAGTAAATGACTAAGGACAATGCATCATGTGGTTTGCAATTCTCAGGAATTCTTCTTAATGTTTTCCCAAATCTGAGATTGAAATCATTAACTAACTCATTTTCTTCTATGCAAATGCCAATAAGATCAACTAACAGACTATATTCACAAATAAATTCTCCATATGTCTCAATGAATACTGATTCAAAATCCTTCCAAGAATGGATAGAATGGTGGGACAGAAATGAAAACCACAACCTAGCACTTTCCGCTAGTGACTGCACAAACAATCTCATAATCACATCTTCATGGCTGACATCAAAATCCTCAATCAGGTCCATGAATGCATTTAAATGTTTCTCAGCTGATTCATCTTTTCTCCCATCAAACTTGGGCAAGAATTTTCTAATTTTTGGGGGTATTATATTTGGGTAACCTAGAATACCCTCAAAGTCTAGAGGTGAATAACACTTATAACCTCTTCTATCTCCTGGCTGGGATACTCTTTGAGACATGACAACATTTGGAGATACACAAGGTTGGGAATACTCTGAATACATTTTACTTTCTTCCTTCAATCAATCACAACCTTGTATATGTAAACTCAAGCATACATATTATGCAGATTTTATCCACAGTGAAAGTAACATATCCCCTTGGAAAATTATTTGCATACACTAAGACACAACAACTAGATGTACTCAAAATCTTGTATGAAAAACACATTAACTCTTCCCTTCCATCTTAGTGCTTTAAAATCACTGAATAGGGAAATAATTTTTCACATGATTTTCATGAAACAACTTAGTATGAAAATCAAATGCCTAGAGATGTTATGATTGTTGCACACACACTGATCTGAAGCTTCTCCAAATTACTCTTCAAACACCGGTAGACCGCCACCTCTTTGCAGAGGACCAAACTCAGACAACTGAGAACTTTCCTCAAATCTGAACCGTCCTCAAAACCAGCAAACACAACACAACCTTAACAGAATACTGATTGTTTGTCAGGACCACAAATATATCAATACCTTGATTACAATTCATTGATCAAATAGAGATGCCAGAGTCGCCACTCATGTTTAGTGAGATAATATAACAATTTTTAAAAGAACTCGATTCTATACAATGGCAATCCCTAGCAAAGTCGCCAATTTGTTAGTTGTTTTTCTTGTATCCCTCAACTCTAAAAGAGAAATATGAAAACTAGACCCGGGGATCTTTGTCCAGTGACACAAATCTACTTATTCATGCAAACTGAGGAGCAAGAAAAGACTAATTGATGAGGATTTGATCCTCCTTCTGCTTCAAGTTCCACACACTCAGGCGGGTGTACCTAAAACAAGCTGAAATCTGCATACATATAACTCACTAGCTAAAAGCCTTTATGCAGATGTGATCGTGGATAATTCTCAGACTTATAAAACATGGGAGTTCCAATCTCAACCAGTCTTATACAGGATCCCACCTGTATGATCTGCTAAGAACTAAGAAAATGGCCAATGTGACAACAACGATGAATTTCTTCTTCTCTTTGAGCCTTGAGCTAAGGTAGGCTAACCCATGGATTCATTTCTTCAAAGAATCACTAACAACACTTGTATTCAAGAAACACAAGTCATAAACATGAATGTTCTCAAACATGAAATTAAAGATGGATTGTTTTAAAGGTTGATGATGAAAACTGCAAAGTAAACCAAGACCAGTGCCTTGTTCATTGGGCAACAAAGTCATACAAACATACATTCGCAGAAAACCTTAATCCCAAACTCAAAGAAACCAAGTGAAGTGCCTTACAAATCACTTCTCTCACTCCAGTTCCTAGACATCAAATTCATATACAAACCTAAAATTCTCAAAATTTGAAATCAAGACTTACTCTCTCCTTGAAAGAAACTCAAATTCAAACCCACGGATACCTTATAACTAGTATACTGACATGCCTTACAAATCAATACACAAGAATTAAGATCATGCATACAAAGACATCAAACAAGAACTGAATAGGGATTCCATCGTTTTCATTAAAATTTATCTGTAACTGTACATTTGCAAAACAAAGAAACACAGAAAATAAGACTCAAAAGCCTGGAAGCTGCTCTGCAGCATAAATTTCAACATCCCTATTACAATGGAGAGAAAACCAGATATAGGAGAATAGAAGTCACCTACACTTGTCAATCCTCAAAAATATCTGCAACTGATTCCACCTTTACAAACCTTTTTCTCTCCAAATTTGCAACCTCTTTCTACAATCATTTCTCAAATTGATCTAATCCTGATTCTTGTCCTCAGAATTTGAACTTGAACTGCTCTCATCCACTTCACTAAAATTGAAAATAATCATTTCTATTGGATTCCTCGTTCCTTGCCATTTCTAGAAAAATATAACACTTGCATGTTTGGCTAAAAAATGAATTTCCAGGACACTTTTCTGTGAGCAGCTCCTCATTTTAAATTTTTGAATTAATTCCAATAATTTCAACTATATCAATTTTCTAAATTCTTTTAAATCTGACATTTTTTAATCATTTTCAAATTACTTGCCACAGAATGTACCAAAACTTGACACTTGTCACCACCTCATTGCATGCTCGGACCTGACCTCAGGTGTTGACCAACCCATTTAGAGAACTGGTGACTGCTTGTATCTCCAACTCTTAGAATGATGTCTCTAACCACGGTTACTTCTGGAGAACTGGTGAAATGGTCTATTCTCTAATTCTCCGAATCGGACCTTAACCACAGGTTAGATTTGGAGAATGGGCGACTAAACCCATTCTCCAATTCTCTAAATAATTTTTGTTCACTGCCAGGATTGGGAGAATGGGCAAATGCATACTCATTGAATCTTAAGATGTTCTGCCTTAACCGTGATCTATCTGGCGACCGCGTGACTGCTAATCTCGTGATCTCTAAATTATTTACCTTAACCGCCAAACACTTAACAAATCAGCAACTGCGGCTACCAGACCTCCATCTCCGAATCACGCGACGTTTCACTAACTGTCAGCTTCATTTGGTGAATCTGCAACCACTTGACACAGGTCATCTCCATCCAGTCACCTCGCTTTGTTTGCAAAATTATCTTCTGGGCCCACCGGCATGAAACTTGAGGCGGCCGCACAAGCTTGCGCAAGCATAGCTTCCACTGCTCATTCTACTATACTATGTGAATGGAGTTGTATTTGAACACCACAAAGACCCACTTACGGGAGCAATGTGGGATAATGTAGCTGATAGTTTTAAAGCCCTCTTTGAAAAAAATGCCTTTAGTGGCCAGCTGGCACACACATAAGCATGGGCCCACAAGCAAGGCTAGCACGTAGCCTTGTTCTTCACTTCAATTTACCTCTGACTTGGGCGCCTGCATATTTATATGTCACTAATACACCAAATGTGGGGCATGTGGGATTTAACATTTCTCAAAGCACTGTTTTCCTTCAGCCACGCAACCCAAGCTTCATTTTATTTCATGCAATCTCTGCATTTCGGATGCTCACCTGTTGGTGTGTGAAGATTCTCTGCTTGTGGCCTGCTCCCATGAGTGGTAGAAACATAGCCCCCCTTTTGCGCAAAACATTTTGATTAACGCATTCCTTCTGGTTTTTTTTTTTGCTCTACAAGCAAATGTCGACACTTGAGGCTAGCATCCTCCTCGTTCCACACTTATATTGGTTGTCTCCATACACTGCACAAGACTCCATTCTCATGGTTCGCAATGGGTGAGATGTGTGTTAATCACATTAGCCACCATTGCGCAAGGCACCAACATCCCCTTACGCTGGTGTCATGCAGTGGTGTTCAAGCACATAAACTAATAGTCCCCCATCCCGTGAAAATCCTCCCTTAACGCATGTGAGGCCTCTTGTGATTTAGCATCCCTTTTACGTAGATTGGCAACCTCCTCACGCAAATCTTCCTTGTTGCGTGACAAGGCAAGCATCTTCTCTGGAGTGGCGACTTCAGAAAAACTTCATTTACAAATTAACGCTAGCAATAAGTTTTGTCTTTTGCCCCATGCTTTTCTTCAAACCATGTTAAAGCAGGAAGCTCCTTCTCTAATCACGCAAAGCTCCACTCTATTTCATTTGCCACTGCAGTTGCATAATTCAGGTTCTTTGAGGAGTTCTCAATGTCGTCAATTTCGTCCACCTCATCTACACCATCTATGCTATGTACTATTATAGAAAGTTTCCTGTGAAGAAAATCGCTCACTCCTTCCTCCAACAGCCTTTCATGATGCTGGTCGATAGGTTTGTAAGTCACATTCAATTTCATTGATAGAATATGTTACTTCTGTTGTGGATTGAAAACCTGCCCAATGGATAGATTTTTTTCCAAGCCTTTGAACTACAACCTTCAAATGTTTGTCTTTCTATCCACTTGTATAATATAGGCAGTTTTAATACCAGCATAATCAAAATGTTCCATTATTTGCCAATCATTTTCTCAGATATTACATATGCTCCTTTGTTATTCATTTCCATTGAAAGGTGCACAATCACTTGAAAATACCTCATCACGGAGATATGGGAATGTTGGCATGTTTAGTCAAATTGAAGCAAGAACAAGACACAGCTTGAGAATACACAATGTTGATGCATTCTTACACTTGATAAGGACATCAACCAGGAAGAAACCTTAGGAGAACAAGTTCTTTAAGAAAAACTCACATTTACGTCTCTTTTCCCAAAATGTATTCACTTTGAAGAAAAATGAAGCACACTTCATCAGGAACTCAGCCATATTATTCACCTTACAGTGCCTTTGCAATGCTAAACTTTCTTTAGATAGATCAACTTTCCTTTTAGAACCTTTGAAATTACTATCAACAAAGCATTAATAAAAACCCACCATCTAAAAGGTATCACCATATATAGCTTTGACATCTTTGTATGGAAAAACCTTTGTTTTTAGTGTTTGTGGATCATCAAGCCATCTTCCTTTTAAACGCCTTATACGAAGCACAATATTGTTTGGATTAGTGATAGTTAGATGTTCAGTAGGGATACCAACAAGTACCTCCTCTTTCTAATGGATCTTGGTTGATGTGGACTTATCAACTTCATTCGGTACTAGCTCTTCTAAATTCGGCTATTATCTCTTTGTAGTAATCATGGCCTAATCCTCAAAAGAAAACCATACAACATATCCCTTTGCAAACTTCTCCCTAGAGATTCTACAAATATCTCACCACTTCTTGCTCTGCTTACCCAAGATGCAACCCTTTAATGAAAACAAAACAAACAATGCATCAAAAAATTGATCACAATATGCATTTCTTTGTTTTTGAAAAATTGCCCAAAAAACCACAACTGGCCTCCAGAATGACCTTAAAAAATTGACCAAATGACCTCACAGGAGAGCGCCACCAGAAACATAGCTTCATTCTCAACATGTAAGAACGTTGGTTGAAGGAGAATCCCTCAGAAAATATGAGCCCAAAGATATAACTGAATGAACATGGCTACTCACAACATAATTATGTCTGAACTGCCAAATTGCACAAGTTGCCTCCGGGAATGGCCTAGAAAACTAACCCATTGAAACTTTCAAGAACTAAAATCACTGGCACTGATTCTCCGTCATAAAAAGAGTATAATTCCACAATTATGGCTTATGATGAATAACAGGGTGCATTTGGCAATTAGACAAAGATAGGCTCTCAGAATTGCAAACTGAGAAACATAGTGAAACAATGAATTGTGCATACGGAATGACCCTGGGAAAGTATGCTAAAAGATTCACCAAGATTTCTAACTTGGCATACTTGCAGTATTTTCAGAGTAGAACATAGTGATACATCCCGTTCAGGCTCATCAATCATGGATCAAAAGTTATAATGTCACGAACAGGGGTACAAATCAATCTGCACATTTCACAACTTGTAAAACAACAGAAGTTGTGTTTGGAATCGCATTTGCAAACTGAGCAAACGGATTTGTCATGACCTCAAAATTGAAACATAGGAAGCATTTGACCCCTGGAATATGATGTAAAAGGAATTTTCTCAATAGGGTCAACTGGGTCAAAGATACGACTTGTCAAATAGGTCCTTCCAGAATTCTGAACAATTACACAAGTGCATGACAACAACAAACTACCAACTTTTAGGGGTTCGAAACCTAATCAAACGGATTCAAAATGACTTGAAAATTGGAACATAGGTTCTTTGATATGCATACCAAACATCCTCAAAGTAGCGGGTCATGAAACATTTCTAGACACAAGATATTCAAAAGCAAACTGGGCTACTGTACTATGTTTGACACTTTGGCAAAAATGTAGATTTGGACAAGTGCTCAAAACAAGACATTACGAAACAATTTAAAACTTGAAATTAACGACCTGGGATGTCTTCTAATGATAAAACAAGGGTGATGAACACTTTACATGCATGGAGAACCACAGAAATTCATCTGAGAAGATAGGCACACAAGCACCTCAAAGGGGTCAGAATGCAAATTTTTAACATGGTACTCAAAACCCATGTTGCATTTTTTAGTACCAACACCTTGGACAAATTAACTTTTTAAAAATATTTATAGCTAACTTTGTAGAGGTGATCAAGCCAATAGTCAAATTATTTTAAAAAGATGCAAAGTTTGATTGGAATCAGGGGGCACAGAAAGCTTTTGAGAGAATTAAACAATCAATTCAAGAGGCTCATCTTCTAATTTCTCCTGATTTTACCAAACCTTTCTCCCTATTTTCATTTGCATCCTTTCACACCTTTGCAACAGTCTTGTTGCAAAAAGATGGGGAAGGGTTTGAGCACCCCACAACATTTTTTAGTAAGTCACTGCAATCAGCTTAATTAAGTTATGAGCTAATGGAAAAACAGGCTTATGCATTGATGAAAGCAGTCAAAGCACTTAGACCTTATCTGGTATGTGCTAAGGTCAATGTATATGTTCTCATGTTGTGGTAAAAGACATCTTGGTTCAAAGTGAAGTCATAGAAAAGAGATGTAAGTGAATTAATAGAATTCAAGAGTTTGACCTAGAACTTCACATTACTAAGCAGGTAAGAGGTTTGGGATTAGCAAAGTTGATGATAGATGAAAATTTGGACTTAGTCTAGGCGAATAATGTCACCACCCATGAAGGAATGGTTACAAGCATTGAAATGTAGCCATGGTAAACCAATATAGTGCATTTTCTTAAAAATGCAAGCTTCCTAGAAGGCATGAGTGATAATCAGAAGAGGAGTCTAAGATTGCAAGCTCAGAGGTGTGTATTGTTGTAGGGTGACTTGTATTGGAAAGACAAAGATGGAGTATTGCTCTTATGTTTAGACAAAGGGAAATCTGAAAAGGTTTCAAAAAAATGCATTTTGGACTATGTGGAGGACACTATTTAGCCAGAGCAACAACCCATAAAATTTTGAGGGTTGCTTATTATTGGCCTTGTATGTTTAAGGACACTTACTCTTTTGTTAGAAGATGTGAACCATGCAAAAGATTCTCCAGTAAGTTAAAGTTTTCAAGTGCACTATTACTAAACCCTATAGTTGCAGAAGCACCTTTTTCTATGTGGCGAATAGACTTCATTGGGGAATTTGCAGAAAAATCTATGGGGGGCATAGTTGGATATTGGCTGCTACATACTACTTTACTAAGTGGATTGAGGCAATTCCAACTAAAAAAACCAGAAGCACAGTGGTAATTGACTTTCTAATGAACAATGTAGTTACTAGGTTTATGGTTCCTATCAAACTAGTAATGGACAATGCCAGGTGCTTTAGATTAGATGAGTTTGTTAATTTCTGATCTGAAATGGGTATTGTTGTGTCATCCTCATCCCCATATCACCCAAAATGGACAAGCATAATCTAGCAACAAAAGCATTTTGCAGATTCTGAAGAAAACCCTAAAAAATAACAAGAGGGCTTGGCATGCAAAGTTGAAGCTTGCATTATGGGCAGACAGAATTACCATGAAAAGAGTTATAGGAAAGTCCCCATTTGAACTAGTGTATGGTATCTAGTCTAGGATGCCCGTGAACAATCTGCTGCCAGTCTATAAATTCATCCAAGAAGAAGGTTTAGAAGTAACTGAACCTATGCAGGACATAATGGTTCAATTGGTAGAATTGGATGAAGTAAGAAAACAAAGTCAAAAGGAGAATGTCAAATTGCAGCAAAAAATGAAGTATCTCTTTGACAAAAGAGCAAGCCTCAAAAATTTCTAGCCCAGTGACTTGGTTCTTCAATGGAATGCTAGGGCCAAAGATAAGGGAAAGCATAAGAAATTTGAATCCCTATGGATGGGCCGTTATGCTATTCATCAGATCCATGGAAATGATTCCTATTTTCTAAAAAATTTGAATGATGAAGAACAAGAATTGTCAGTGCATAGACAAATTCTAAAGTATTTCTTAAATTGAACCCAACTGTTCCATGCACAGTAGTTTTGTAATGTATATACGGGTGTGTTTGTGATGCAGGAGCATCTTGGGTCCTTGGCAATCCTGTGTCACCAAAAAGAATTTGGAGTTTTGTCTATGTTGCTCAGTTTCTACTTTAACTGAGTTGGTCGGTTTCCTTTGGTTACCGAGGGTGGTCGGTTATCTCTTGGGCGGTCCGTTATTTCTCTGGCACTCGATATTGTCTATCTGCTACTCAATTATCTTGTTTACCGACAGGTATAGTTTTATTTCCTGTTGTGGCTGACTTGTGCATTTATATTGGATCATAGAATTAATGTTGGAATCTATCATTGGGAAGCGTGTGGTCCCAGATTTGACCATTACTTCCATTAATTATGGATCTGAAGGTCGACTCGGCTCGGTAGCTTCTTGTATAAATGTAGATGTTTGGTGGTAGTTTAGGGGGTCAGTTTTGATAGTTTTTTAGTAGAGATAAGATTGCAGATTTTTGACAGATCCTCGCATGTTTGAAGACTTATGTATTTCATTGTAAGATCAGACCCTAACTAGGAAGGCCTTACAGCCCGGCATGTATGATTCCAATTGATGATAATACATGAAATATCTGGCATTCTCTCTCTCACTCTTGTTGTTTGTTGCTTCTGCATGTGTGTTGCAGGCTTGGATCATTAGGATGTGCCATCCTTTAGCCCCTCTTGCTCCCTACTTTGTGTCAGGTGGTATCAGAGCGAGGTGAGATCTTGATCTAGTTACGCGGATCTAGGTTTGCAAGTTCCTCTTGAAGCCCTATTTAAATTGTTGTGGGGTAGCAGATTGCGATCTAACCTACAATTGCAAAGGGTTGTCAAGATGGTTTGTGGGAGGTGAGATGCAGATCCAAGATTGGCAGATATGCTAAGGCAGATTGTTGTTAGGTTAGAAGCAGTGGAAATAGCCCAAAGAAGAGGCAGACATCTTGAAGATGTTAGTGATGATGAAATTGAAGAAGAACAGGTGAATACAGAACCTGCTCCTGTTATGGATCAAGGTGAAGAAAGATTTTTGAAGGCTTTGACAAGTTTGAAGTCAACACCACATTTCAATCCCCTTGAGTATGGTGGAAAGCTAGATTCTGATGAATTGGTGGACTAGATCACCGAGATGGAAAAGTATTTTGAATATGAAAACATTCCTGAGGATAAGAAGGTGAAGATTGCAAGCACAAAGTTGAAAAGTTGTGCATCCTTATGGTGGGAACACCAGCAATTGGATAGGAAGAGGAAAGGAAAAGACAAAATCAAGGTATGGAGTAAAATGGTCAATAAGTTGAAAGGAAAGTTCTTACCATGTGATTATTAGATTAACCTAGTTTGATGAATGTAAAGTTTGAGACAGAAAGATAGCTCGGTAAAAGAGTATACTAAGGAATTCTACAAATTAGATATCAGATCTGGACATGACGAAGATGATGTGGAAAGAATCGGCAGATACCTGAATATTTTGAGAGTTTCCATCCAAGAGGAGATTACTATGGTCAAATTGGAGAACATTGAAGAGGCTTATCAATTTTCTTTGAGAGCCGAGGAGAAATTGAACAAGAGACATGAACAGATACAAAGAGGTCGAGGTGGTAGATTCCCTAGAGGAAGAGGTAGATCTAATGGTGAAAATGGTAGATCTGAACCAGAAAAGACAAATCTAGACAAAGGAAAGACCAAGTGGAAAGGTGAAAGTTCTAGAGGCAGAGGTAGTAACTACCGAGGTGGTTATAACAGAGGAAGTTTCCAAGGAGCTTGTTATAATTGTGGAGAAGGACATAGATCTTTTGAATGTACACAGGCTAGTAAGAAGGCTAGTAGCAGTAGGAATGCTTTGGTGCAAGAAGAGTCACCGAATGAACCTGAGAAAGAAAATAACTTGATGGTAAGGAGAGCACTATGGAATGAAGGCAAGAAGGAAGATCCGGTAAGGAAAAGTTTGTTCAAGATTAGATGTAGAGTTTCTAACAAAGTTTGGAAGGTAATCATTAACAGTGGTAGCTTGGAGGATCTGGCATATGAAGAGATGGTCACAAAATTACAGTTGTAAAGGTTGGTACATCCGAAGCCCTATCAGATTTCATGGATCAAAGATGAGCATACACTCTTGGTAAGTGAACAATGTTATGTGAATTTGAAGATTGGAAAATACTATGATAAGGTGTTATGTGATATCATGCTTATGGATTGTTGTCATATTTTTTTGGGTAGACCTTGGCAATATGATAGACATGCTATATATGATGGGAGATTGCATAAGTATACTATTGTGGCTGATGGAAAGAAACAAAATCTTGTTACCATTGATGGAAGAACTTGTTAGTAATGTTTTGACATCTGTGAAAATTTGTTTGATGGAAGGAAGAAAGTCTGTTAACTCTTTGAAGAGGAATGATATATGTTTTGTTGTGATTCCTAATAAGCCGAGTAAGAAAATAGAGGATAATGTCCCTGAGGAGATTGATAAGTTACTCACCAAGTACAGTGATATCATTTATGATAATGTACATGATGGTTTTCCACCGAAAAGAAGCATTGATCATTGTATGGATCTAATTTTTGGAGCTAGTTTACCGAATAAGGCACCTCATCGGTTGACACCTACCAAGAATCAGGAATTGAACTGACAAATTCAAGAGTTGCTGGAGAAAGGTTTGATCAGAGAAAGTTTGAGTCCTTGTGCAGTACCTGTTGTATTGGCACCGAAGAAGAATGGAGAATGGAGAATGTGTACTGATTCCAGAGAAATCAATAAGATAACAGTGAAGTATAGGTTTCCTATACCGAGAATGGATGACATAATGGACAGTTTGACTGGAGCAAAGTATTTCACAAAGATTGATTTGAAAAGTGGGTATCATCAGATCAGAATCAGAGAAGGTGATGAATGGAAGACTGATTTCAAGACAAAAGAAGGTTTGTATGAGTGGTTGGTTATGTCTTTTGGTTTAACTAATGCACCGAGTACTTTTATGAGGTTGATGAATAAAGTTTTGAAGAAATTCTTGGGTAAATTTGTGATTGTATATCTTGATGATATTTTGATATTCAGTAAGACCAAAGAAGAACATTTATTGCATGTGAGACAAGTTTTGCAAATACTGAAATAGGAAAAGTTACTAATAAATCTGAAAAAGTGTTCATTCATGAAAGAAGAGATTGTGTATTTGGGATTTGTTATTTCAGTTGATGGTTTGAAGATGGATCTTGAAAAGTTTGAAGCTATTTTGAATTGGCCTACACCTGTGAATGTTAGAGGTAAGATCATTTCATGGTTTGGCAAGTTTTTATCGAAAGTTCATAAGGAATTTCAGTTCAATTTGTAATGCTATGACTGAGACTATGAGAGGAGACAAAAGAGAATTCAAGTGGACACATGGAGCTGACAAAAGTTTTGAGACTTTGAAGCAGAAGGTTGTTGAATTACCTATTTTGGCATTACCTAATTTCAGTAAGGTATTTCAAGTATAATGTGATGCAAGTGGAAGTGCAATTAGAGCTATGTTGAGTCAAGAAGGTAAACCTATTGCTTTCTTTAGTGAAAAGTTGAATGATGCTAGAAGGAAATATTTTGTGTATGATCAAGAATTCTATGCTATTGTTCAAGCACTGAAGAAATGGAGATATTATTTGATACCGAGTGAATTTGTGTTGTATACTGACCATAAGGCTTTACAATATTTGGGTAGTCAGAATAAGTTGAATCAGAGACATATGCAATGGGTTGAGTATTTACAGAGTTATACATTTGTGATAAAGCATAAAAATGGAGTCACTAACCGAGTTGCTGATGCATTGAGTAGAAGAAGATCTTTGATGACCGAGATGAAAATTGAAGTTCTTGGTTTTGATGAGATGAGAGGTTTGTCTGAAAATAACCCTGATTTTTCTGAGTCATGGAGAAAGTGCAGAGCACCTATTCAAGATCAACAAGATACTAAATGGGATGAATACTTTATTTAGGAAGGTATGTTGTTTAAAGGTATTCAGTTGTGTATACCAAGAGGAGTAATGAAATCTAATTTGATAAAGGAGAAACATAGTAGTGGTTTGGCTGGACATTTTGGTATTGATAAAACATAGAATTTGCTTAAGGAGAAGTACTATTGGCCGCAGTTGTATAGAGATGTTCAGAAATTTGTGAAAAGTTGTGGTATTTGTCAAATTGCAAAGGGAGTAAATCAGAATACTGGATTGTATACACCAATTGCTGTTCCTGAGAAACCTTGGATTGATATCAGTATGGATTTTGTTCTTGGCTTACCGAAGACAGTAAGAGGTAATGATTCTATATTTGTTGTTGTGGATAGATTTTCTAAGATGACACATTTTATACCTTGTAGAAAGACATCAAATGTAGTACATGTAGCATATCTTTTCTTTAAGGAAATTGTTATATTGTATGGATTACCGAGGATTATTATCTCTGATCAAGATAGTAAATTTGTTGGATACTTTTGGAAAACACTTTGGAAGACAGTAATAAAAAATACAAAGACAGAGCTAATAGATCAAGAACACATAAGACTTTTGATGTTAGTGATGAAGTGATGGTTCATTTGAAGAAAGGTTGATTTCCTGTTGGAACATATGAGAAGTTGAAGATGAAGAAGTTTGGACCTTGCAAGATTTTGAGGAAATTTGACAGTGGAAATGCATTTGAAATTGAGTTACCTGATGACATGGACATATCATCGATTTTCAATATTGCTGATTTGTATGAGTATCATGAACTTGATGAAGAAGTGACAGTACCGACAAAATATCCTAAGAAGCAGAATGATGAAGTTGAATAGATTTTGAAGGAAAGAATTGGCAAAAGTACAAGAGGAAAACAGTATATGGAATATCTGGTTAAGTGGAAGAATAGACCGATGGAAGACAATTCTTGGATTTCACAATCTAAGTTGGATGCAACTTGAACTAGACCTACCAAATGATTTGGAGAATCATTTCAAAATAACCCCAAGTGTCTAATGCAGGAGCATCTCAGGTCCTTGGCAATCCTGTGTCACCAAAAAGAATTTGGAGTTTTGTTTGTGTTGCTCAGTTTCTACTTTAACCAAGTTGGTCGGTAGTTGGTTGGTTTCCTTTGGTTACTAAGAGTGGTCGGTTATCTCCTGAGCGGTCGGTTATTTTTCTGGCGCTCGGCATTGTCTGTCTATTGCTCAGTTATCTTGCTTACCGACGGGTCTAGTTTTATTTCCTGTTGTGGCCGACTTGTGCATTTATATTGGATCATGGAATTAATGTTGGAATCCATCATTGGGAAGTGTGCGGTCCCAAATTTGACCGTTACTTCTGTTAATTGTGGATCTGAAGGCCGATTCAACTCAGTAGCTTCTTGTATAAATGTAGGTGTTTGGTGGTAGTTTAGAGGGTCAATTTTGATAGTCTTTTAGTAGAGATAAGATTGGAGATTTCTGACAGATCCTCGCATGTTTGAGGACTTATGTAATTCATTATAAGATCAAGCCCTAACCAGGAAGGCCTTAAAACTCGGCATGTATGATTCCAAATGATGATAATATATGAAAGATCTGGCATTCTCTCTCTCACTCTTGTTGTTTGTTGCTTTTGCATGTGTGTTGCAGGCTTGGATCATTAGGGTGTGCCATCCTTTGGCCCCTCTTGCTCCCTACTTTGCGTTAGTTTGCTTCATGTTGCGTGTTTGTTCTCCATAGTAGATTAGTGTGGTTGTGGTCTGCCTCCCAAATATCTTGGATCCTTGCTATGAATTTGCATTCAAGCATCCTCAGATAGAGCCACTGTTGGGTCATATTTTAGGTTTTTTAAGAAGTGTCAAAAGATTGTTCTTGGTGTCAAATAAAGTCTGCCTCTGCATCTAATAGTTTCAATTTTCCTGCAAAATTTCTAAGAATGTATTTGTCTCAAATAAATTATGCTTCAAAAATGTCTGAAACCCTAAACCCTAGGTCTTGTTTGTCTTTGGTAGGGTTTTTATGTAAGAAATTTGCCAAGTCGTGCCTTAGTTCTTATGTTTTCATGTTGACATTAATAGTTCCCCTTTTTCTACACGTGGTTGTTATTTTCCTTTGTATCTCCAAGTCTCATAAGGTTGGCTGTTAAATATCATAAATATGGAGATTGGGCGACAAAGTGAAGACTTGACGGTTGATGTTTTGTCTCTTAATCTCATGAAGGTCAGTGGTTAGTTCCAATTATTCAACAACCCGATGAAGCAGTTATCTCCCAATCTCATGAAATGGTGGCTAAGTCTTTTAATATTTGGAGATCAAGCGTTAAAGTGAAAGACTTAACAGTTGAAGTTATCTCTGAATCTCATAATGTTTGTTGTTAAGTGTCTAACATATGGAGATCTGGCGAAAGGTTAAAAATAGACAAGTGTTGTTATATCTCCCAATCTCATGAAGTCACGGTTAAGTCATAAGATTTGGAGATTAAGCAACAACCATAGATGATGGTAAAGGTCAAAGGCTATTGCTAAATCTCAAGAACTTTTCTGAGTTAAGTGAAACATCCAGCGACCCTGAGAAGGCCTTTATCTCCTAATATCATGATGGAACTATGGTTAGAGCTCACATTCAAAGATTATGAGATATGTGTTAGTCGTTCAATCTCAAGATGGAACCATAGTCTAATAAAAAATTCAGAGATTTTGAAAAAACTGGTTATCGCATGATCTCTAGAAGATGAGTGGTTAAAGGCTCATGACGATAAGGAAAATAGGAGATCCTGACATGTTAAAGTACTTTGTTAAGGTGGAAAAAGTGAATGAGTAGTAGCCAATACATTTCCAACTGTGGTTTTTTGACAGACTCTGAGGGTTTTAAAGCAAAAAGATGTAATGATGGTCTTTTTATGCCTTGTTTTCAAAATTGAATGTGCATGTCAGCTTCACATGCCATGGCTAACTCAGATTTGAACTTGAATAGATGCTGAGAGAATGCCTATTGACCTACTAATGATTATCCTTTATATCCAGAACTCCCATGTCAATATTGATTATGACTACATTCAGTATGTGATTGACTGGATGCATGAGGGTCTAATAAGTATAAGAGAGAACAAGAAGCCCTATTTTATGCATTGTTCCATGTTGATGCATCTGATCTTGTTTTATAATGTCAACAGTTTTGATGTACAAATGTTGAGACCCAGAACAATCATGAATGGCCAACCAAATCTTGTGTAGTTGTGGATTAAGGTCTGGAATTACACCTCAAATGAGCATGAGTTATGTGGTTTTCAGAATTGGATTGTTAATCCTATTCTTAATTTTCTTGGGGTTAATATTACTAGATTGTCTACCAAGGTGTTAAGGCTTTTAAGGCCTTGTGAGTATGTAGATAAGTGGCCTCAAGACCACAATTGGGGTGACTTGTATTTGGGGCAAACATTCACTTTGATTAGATTATATGGATGCCCTCAACCTCCACATGTGCTACCAAAATTTGTTCCCCCAAGGGTTGCTCTCATGGAATTTATTTAGCAGTTGGTATGGACAGATAAAGAGCATCTAGCTCCCCACAGAAAGGGGACATTTACACAGGCAATTCAAAATCAATGATTTTGTTATTGGGAAAAGGGCTCTGCCTGAGATTAACAAGTGGTTAAATCAATACAAGATGGGTAGTGTTGAGTACAGATATGTGGACCTAGAGGACTTTATTAAGAATACAAAGAAATTGTTGATTCCTAGTATTGCCACCATCCATGAGCATGATGGATGTGATGAAGAGGATATCATTAGAAATATACTGGATGAGCAAGAAATTGAATAGAGAAGTGGGAAGTTCTGGGACTTAATGAATTTGGAAACACAACTGAAAAGGGCAGGGATTGCATTTGGAGGATTCTTCCCTAGCCTCCCTTACATGTCTAGGATCAACAGAATGATTGGCATGTATGACACATTATACAATCAACTTAAAGCCAGTCAGAGGAAAAATAGGAAATACCAAGAGATTACTCATCCTCTAAGTATGAGGAGGATAGTGAGGGATCCTACAAGAAAAATAGCCCTCCCCAAGTGACTGAGCTACCTGGTTTTGAGCAAGGACCAAATGTCCCTGACACAAAGGTAACTAGTGAGCCTCCACAAAAGAAACAAAAAATAGATGAGGGAGAGTCCTCTAAGCAGAAGGGGCCTGAAAATAAAATAGACAGAGTGGTTGCACTGGTTCTTGGTGATAGGCATTACCATCAGCAATTAAGAAAGAGCTTCAGAGAGTATTAGAGGAAGGAGACCCAAGAAGAGGTTGAATTGCCCCTCCAAATATGTAAAGATGAGAGGGAGCTTTACCAAGAGGAGCTCTTAAGTGATGAGGACTTCATCAAAAAAGATGTGTTCAAGAATTTTCTCATTCAAAGAAAGCAACAAGAAATAGGTAGTCAATTACAAGTCACTGATGGCATTGCTCCAGGCAATGAGGCTTTGCATGCCCATGTAGCTTATGATCCCAGTCAGAAAGTATTACAGTTGAAAAGTCCAGATAGTTGGTAAAGTCTAATGGGATGTTGATTGTCCCAAGGTGGGATTTGGCCTCAGCGTTTATCATAGATCAAATAAGGAGGCAACTTGAGGCTCAATTATCTTCTGAGACTCAGATAGGGGATATGATCAGAGGCTGTGGCTATGACCCAAGATCTCTAACTCTTGTTACGTGGTCCTTAGCTCCAAGGACACAAAAGCCTTCCCTGGTCAGTGTGGCAGAGAAGATGGAAGGGGATAAAATAATCTGGACAGTGCAGAACATAACCGACTTAGAAGTTTTTAAGTTTGTTACACATTTTGCCCATTTAAATGAGGCCAAGACAACACAATTGTCAAAAAGGTATGGAAGGCTTTTTGATGAAACAATTGCTTTGGCCAAGGAGAGGGAGAAGGGCCTGATGAAAATTAAAGTATTGGAAGAAGAGTTGGAGAACTTAAAGATCAAATTTGAAGAGGCATCCAAAGTCGTTCCCCCTCTTGTTCAAGAAATTGAAGTTGGTGTGCCTCCTGTCACGAAGGATCATGTTCAGTCAGTTGAGAAGTCTGACAAAGACAAAATTGAGGTTGCTCTCATTGCCTTGATCAATATTGTGCAACACAAAATTGAGGTAATAAAAGGCAAGTTAGATGTAGTCCATCAATCATATAATATGTTGCATAAGATTGATAGTAATGTAAAAGATGCAATGGCAACTCTGGATCCCTTGTTCAGCATATGGCCACGCAGGGGCCCCTTATTTGAAAAATTAGAAATGCTACAGCCCCACAGGTCAGACATTCTCGAGTCGGTTAGTCAAGCTAGAGAAATGGTTGAACAGATTGGTGCATCCTTGTCTTTTTTTAAGGGAAAGGAAAATCAAGTAAAATCAAAATTGCATATGTTTGGCCCTGACTCTAGCACGTACATGCCTCCCATACATAATGAGAATAATGAAGTAAAAGGTATTGAGGAGTGGAAAAATGAGTTGGATGCATTACTAATAGAACGGGAATCTTTCCTAAATGAGGATAATACCCTGAATATGGATAAGTTTAATAATGTCCTAGATGATATGTTTAAGGTTGAAACAGACTGTGCTAAGTTTGTTGCAGATACAAGAGCCATAACTGATTCTAGGTGGGACAGGCAAGTAAAGCAGTTACAGAGTATAAAGAGTTTTGAGTGGCCATCAAAGGAGGAGGTTGCACAATGGGATAAAAGCACAAAGCCCAAAAAGAAGCACAACAACAGAATTGGAGGGAATGGAGGAGGATTGAAATGACACTTGGCACCTAATCAATGAGAACATGGAGTGTAATTATCTTAAAAGAATAGTGTATGTTAGTCAGGTAAGCGGTCACTATTCTCATAACTTTCAAAAGTTACCTTGAACATCTGCAGGCAAAGGTGCCAGCTGTTAAAGATTCAGAATGATTGCAAAGAGCTACTCAAGTTTTATTCTCTACCGATGGAAATGGTTGTAACTGTTTTTGTCTTCTGGCGTCTTTTATTTTTCCTAGCCATCTAAAGCTTGTTGCATCCTGTTTCTCCTAGGATTCCAAGATGGCTAGTGAATATTATAAATAACAAGGCTTTTGTAATGTATAGGGATGGTGAATTCACAATTGCAAATAGGGTTTTTTGGATATAGAGTCTTATTTTGAGAATTTTGTCAATTTGAATGTATTGAAACAAAGAGAATTTTAATGAGAATACAATGGAGTTCCTTTACACATTTATGATGTCTCCTTGTGTTGATTATGAATTCTTGTGTATTGAATTTGCAAGGCATTTTTAATATATTGTTTACAAGGTAAATTGTGAGATTACTTTTAAGTTTCTTTCAAGGGAAGGGTAATTCTTAAGGGTGGTTTCAGGGGATTCAAGATTTATATGAGAATTTGATGTCTAGGTGTCGAAATGAGAAAAATGATCTAGAAGACATTTCATTTGGGTTCTAGGTGTGTTTAATTTAAAAGATTTTTGTGAATGTGCGTTCATTTCTCTTTGCCCTGAAATTAGGCATTGGTCTATACTAGATAGGCAGTTATCATCATCAATTCTTAAATGATAAATAATCTTTTAGTTTATGTTAGAAGAGCATAGATGTTTATTATGTGTTGAAGAATACAAATAACTATTGTTGATTCCTTGAAGAAGTGAGTCCATAAGGTACACCCGCCTGAGCTTGAAGCTCGAAGTGAAGAAGGATGAATATCCTTCTTGCATTAGTGTTTATTATTGTCATATGCATCTTTGGGTTCATAGAGCTATGCATTAGACTTGTAATCAATATCTGCAAGATTGGTTACAAACATCTGCAATAAAAAAAACTCTAACAAATCTAATGCATAATCTGAGAGCAAAATTCATAATTAGATCATAATCATTGTGATTAGGAAGCTCTAAACCGTTCGTAATTGGTTTATTGAATTCATTTGAGAATTTCAAATACTAACGAATTGATCTAATGGTTTAGTGAAGTGTTTGTGGTTGCACTATTACAAGCATATTTTCACACACAATTCCAGGATAATAGAGTTCTTTGGCAAGCCAAATACTGAGATATCTATTATACCAAATTCACCTAAGGCTTAAACCCAATCTCATATCTTCTAATCACAGGCCCTTACACAGAGTAAAAATTGGCCCACCTTGTGCTCTTGAACCAAGCAATCTCACCAGTAAAACAATGACCACTTTTGATATCGCTATTAGATTCAATTGTGTAGTTTTCAAGTCAAACTCATTGACCCATGTTTCATGAGTAGTGGTTCACAAGAACCTAAGTTGTGAACTGCTAGACGGGTCAATGAGTTTGACTCAAAAACTAAAGTTGAATCCTGATATCATAATTTGACTTGCTGTAACAAATATCTCCTACATATCAATGACCACTTGAAGTAAAAAAAAATTAATATAAAAAAAGCATTGTGATAGGTAACAATGTTTTTCAGCAAGAGGAACTCAGATCATCCTCTTAAGATGGATTTCAATATTCAGTATTGAATTATGTATTTGAGAAGTACAAGCGAGCTACTATTGAATAATATGGTTACATAGTGTTGATTACAAAGTGAATGCAGGACCAAAGACCAATAAATGTGTATTTACCATAGCATATAGAAATTCTTTCTTTATCATATTGCACTATAGAATTTGCATTTGCCACTTTGAAACCTACATCATACATGAAATGCTTAATATATTAAAAATAAAAGTAAAACTATAAATGAAATCATGTTCTTTTCTGAAACTACGTTCCTTCAAACTATAATCCGCTTAGAAACTGAGTCTACCATGAATTCATTCAATCATAAAATTTATACTGAAAATAAACAATCAACAACTATCCTTGCAGAATTTATTGATCCCAACAAGGTTGGACATAAAAAGCATTGTCCACCAATACATATTTCTAGATTGTTCCGTAAGTTCTGAAGCTATTTAACGTTAAAAGTTTGATTGCTAGATCTCAAAATTGATAAAAATACATAAAGGATGCAAAATCAATAAATATTTGATTTTATTAATCTAAAAATTTAAAAAATGATTGCAAACTCATTAGAGAGTACAACATTAATATTTTCATCTATGGTGATCTGAAAAGAATGCCAATATAGCAGTAACTCGAAGTGCTTACAGCCATGATGGCCCAATTTTAAGATCTGGCAGGTTGGTACTCTGAAAAATATAGCTCCAGTTTAGGTGCAATTTGTAAACTCGAGTTATGCACCCTCTTCAAGCAATACAATAAAAGGGGTTAATCAATCAAATTAAAACAGGAAACTCAGTGAAAATCAACATATGCTGGAACAAAAAGTCAATTATAGAGAACCATACCATCACGAGTTAAAAATGCATAAATAGTACATTCATTACATATGTCAGCCAGATTCCAAACTTACAAAATAATTTTACCTGTACAAACCACTGAAAAGAACTAAGCAGTAAGAAACTTCTTTATTAGGCAATACTTGAATTGTACAATGAGAATATCTTAATCATTCAACTAGCCTAGATTCTACAAGGAGTGTGTGCCTTAACCATTAGACTAGCCACCACAGTTAGGGAAAACATACACGGGCTCTTAAGGGTGTGTGTCTTAACAGCCAGCTAATTCGCCGAAAGATCTGAGAGCGCTTTTTCCTCCAAAACCAGATTGCAGCATTATATTGCTCATTACGTACCTTTTTAGTAGCAGCCAGCCAATCGTGCTTCTCAACCTCTGCTCTACCAGCCTTACCAACAGTCAATTGAAGCTCGGGAGAGTTAAGTAGTAATTTAATTTTACACAAACAGTCATCAGTGTCTCCTGGAGTAAAAAGAAAGCCTGTTTTTCCCTCTTCCTCAGCGGATACAATGTCAGGAATTCCACCTGCACGTGCTGCTACAACAGGAACTCCTGAAGACATGGCTTCAAGAACAACAAAACCTAAGGTTTCTGATTCTGAAGGAGTGACAAAGACATCCCCACTAGCATATGCCTGGGAAAGTTCCTCCCCATGCAGCATACCAGTAAATACAACAGGCATCCCAGAAAACATTTCTTCAAGTTCCATCCTGTGAGAAAAGCCCAATTATTTCAACCCGAGACATTAATTTCTTAAGTAAACATCTAACCACATAACCAATATTCTGACTTTACATTCAGAATTGCAGGCCTACACTATGCATGATTTTACCTATAGGGTCCATCTCCTATAAATGCAAGTCGCACATCAGGTAGTCTATCCATAAGCCTACAGAACAAAAAGGGTTGTTAAATAGACATAAGCTTCAATCAAATACATAAGGAAATTTTAGTGGCTCATATTGGCCAATTGTTTATTTTATAATTTTTTACCAAAACCACTTGCAAATTGAGAATGAGAACATATAAAAGAATTTATTTCTTTTTGAGAATTCATCTAACTTTGTATAGTAGTAATTAATAAAAAATAAAAGGAATTTAAAAAATTATCTGGATTTATAAGTTATGCCGAACGAACAAAAATTGAGAATTCAATGTTGAAAATGAGTTGCCAAGATCTCCAAACTTCTAGTTCTAAACTTGCATACTCCATAAGTTTTTCCCTACAACATACTGGACCTTGGTTTCAATTTCAACTAGTTTGGACCAAGAAGATTTTACATTTTGAAAAAACCCAAATTCTTTTCAACTCCAAGGCGCCCTACATGTATAACCAGTGGCTTCTGTGGCTCGCCATTCCTGTCATAATTCAAAACAGTACTTGTAAATCCTTACTCATTCTGTTATTTATTATAATGTATTGAAATTGTGTATGCTGAATATTCACTTCCATTAACAGGGATGAATGATTAGTGATAACATACGTGAGACGAACTCTCATTTCATGACTTCTATAACGTGGATGAAAACTCTCAGAATCAACACCCTTGTGCCAAAGACGGATCTTATATGCTGCAAATAAGTACAATTTATGAAAATTTCATTAATGTCTAAAACTTGAGAGTCGGCCCATCAGTTGGAAATACCCATTCAAGCATGTTCCCAGTGGTTTAATAAAATTCATCCTACTGATCATGAACATACAAAGTTACACAAAAACCAACCTTTAAAAATCATTTTATACAGATGATTGTTTACTTACCTGCAGTTACTCTTGCAGCTTTGAGCTCCTTAGCAAGAACAGTTGATGTAACCAAAGTGAGATCAGCAGCTCTGTGCAGCAATTCTACAAATGATCCATTTCTACATTATCAAGACACATTTGAATTGCAAATTTGCCAGTGACATCACAAAATGCAGGCACACTTACTGATTATCAACCACATGGGCTTGACAAGCCAGCTGAATGTGTATTTGGGAATGTATCTGTGGCCAAAGAGAAAACAACAACTCATAATGATCATGACCAGCAATTCTTTTTCTTTTCACATTCTGTTTTTCAAAGCAAATACAAAAATCCTAAGTCATTAAACAAAGGTAGAAACAATTTATGTGAGTTTATGATTGTGTTATCATTTAAGCAATTTTTCAAAGTCAACCAGGCAACTACGTTTCATGACTTTGTGGAAACCCACGGATTGTATCTTTGACATCCAAATACTGTAACTGACACACAAATGTACTTGTAGCGCCCTCCCTATTACAGTTTGCAAAGCATCAGACTTCACTTTTGTAACCCCTGCAGAGGGAAGACAGGAGATTACAAGTACTAAGTCCGTCCTTAATAGGAATCTACAAAAGTAACCTCAAGCTTATGCATATCAGGATTGGTTTGAGAAAAAATGTCACTTATTTGTGGTCCAAAAATAGGTCATACAGTGAATACACAACCATAGATAGATGGCAGACAGGTAAATCAGACTGTTGTTCTGAATACACACACACAGATACTCAGATCGCAGCTCGCAAGGAAGAAATCTGTGAGAACCCACAGCCTAAAGAACCACAGACCAAGGTTCAGTAATTCAAAGAGGGAAAGGTACAGCTATGCTTTTAGATAAGTAGTTGTGAAAGATGCAGATATGTATAGAACCAATGGATCAAGCTACTGCACAACAACAGGTAATTGAGATTTACAACAATCGCATCAGTGGAGAAATCTTTACAAGCCTTTTTCACCGGCTAGCCTGCCAGAATGGCATATGCTAAATTACATACAACTCAGTTCTAACAGCAGGCTTATCCAAAATATATTTAAACAAATGTTATACCCAGCAAATAAATATCTATAAAAAGTCACTCAAAAAACTGTCTCCACTAATTTTAATAACTAATTCATTAACCAGAAGCAGGAAGAAATATTAAAAGACTATATTTTTTCTTTGAATGGAAATTTCAGTCAACATTAAGTATCAAGTGCTCAATGCTTAACAAATTAGATAGAAAGATGCAACCAAAAATGGCTCAATCAACACTCTTGAAATGTATTTTCAAATCATGACAAATGCACCCTGAGAGGAATGAATTCAGTCTTTCTACATTTGTATGCACTTTGTCAATATGATAACTTATCACCATCAAGGTACATATTGAGAAGCACCATACACCATAAGTAACCAGAACATCTACAGCTATGCAGAGTAACTTCTACAAAGAATTAGATTTTTAAGCTTACAATTTGCAAAAATCTTGTGTCGGCTTATATTATACATATTGGAAATCATGTTTCAGTTTGGTTCTACTCAATTTTTTGCATAAAGAACAAATGAAAATAAACAGCACAAGAAAGGTATCATCCAAAGTTTGAAATCTTGAATGCTGAAGTTCATCAAATTTGTTTGCATTTCTGAAAAGTTTCCAGGAACAAAAGAAATAAAACAATGCAAAAGGAAAAAAAGGATGAAAGAACTTACATTGGAACGTGAGTATGATAAGACATAACAAGAGGAACGCTCAACACCTTTGCAATTATAAGGGCGCCAAATACCTGAAAGCAACTCAAGTGATCAGTTATTGAAAATGAATATACCCAAAGACAAGGAAGTGCCAAGTAGTTGATATCACATTACAGTAGTAGATAATGCTCACCATAATTCCTGGAGATGTACAGTGTATAATGTCAGGTTTAAATTTTGCAATTTCGCAAATAATTCGGGGGCTCAGTGCCAAGGATAGAGGAACTTTTGAATACCAAGGACACGGAAAACTGCACACAAGAAAACTCATATAAATATCATCAATGTTAATTTCAAACTTCAAGAAATTGGCATTGTAAGAAGGATTGATTATCCCTAGAGAAATATTATCTATGTCAATTTGTGAAGTGAAACACACCAGTAAAGCAGGTGAAAAATCATGTATGTTTATTTTGACTTAGGTTAGTGCAGCTCAAAGCAAACTTGTACAAGTTTACCTTTAAACTTTTTATTGCAAATCTAGTAAACAAGCAGCTTCTAGAGCTAACAAATCTAACACCAAATTAAGAACCGAATATTTTTATATAATTTTTATACCCAAATCAAAACGTAAAAAATGCATAAAAAAGAGATAGCTTAGAAAACCACCTGAAAAAAGTTTAAAACTATGGTGATCTAATCCTATCCAACTAAGCAGGATTTTGAATTTCAAATTTTTAATATTGAGCTGCAACTGTGGCAAACATTGAGGAACTTAGCTTCCTTCAACTGCAGGTATTCTCAAAGAATGCAGCCACTAATATTTCGAAACTAAGCAAACTCATGGCGTCTCGGATGAGTCGGGTGGTAATTCTTCAAACGTTGCAGGGTCTGGTTGGTCAATGCTTCATCTCGGTGGTCATGCCTGCGGCTGGGATACGGTGGCAGCTGATGTGTCTCCTGCAGCTTTGGAGATGAAACGCAGGTCGGGTTGGGAGTCTTCACCACAGCCCCATCCGACCACTGGCTGGGAGAGTGTTGTATGATTTTTGAGAGTTCCGGTTTCCCCTCATGTGGCTGAATGTGCAGAAATGGAGGAGTAAAATTAAAGATAGTTCCATTTTTTGAAATTTTGAATTATGATCGCTCAAAGTATGTCGTAATTGGAGGAAGTTTTATCTCCAAATTGTAGGTTGAGCACTAATATCTCATCGATATAGGTAACATTGTAAAATTGATGATTATCTTTTTTGTATTTAGCGACGATTCCGGGTTTTCTTACTGATTCTTTCCCGTTGAGCTTTTTTTAATCAGATTTTATTTAATAAAATAATATTCAGTGGTTTGTGCACTTTTGCCAAAAATAAAAAATAAAAAAATTTGAAACTAAGATAATAGTACATTTTTTAAGAAATGTATGAATTAAAAGAGTAAACTGTAAATGACACGAGCCTTTAAATGCAGACAAAAATTGTCAGAAAGTGGGACGATATCTAAAACTGGAAATAGAGCTAAAATATTCCTAAGTACAGTTAAAAAGTAATACGATAAAGACAGATATCAGCATATTTTATTTATTCTTATAACAACTATGTCTGTACTCTGTAGAAATGAATCATTTACAAAACTCCCTGGATGTCCCAGCATACAGATTTGTTCCTAGGATGAAGCTGGTGCTGGTTGAATCTTAGACACCTAGATATATTTCTGCCGAAACCTGTTGATAATGGCTGCTTAGGAAGGTTTCCATTCTCCCAGTTTACTGTCGGCGACTCCTGAACTCCTCCACGTCTTGCTTTTAGTACTGCTACTGCTGTGTGTCTATATGATGATGATTGCTAGAGGGTATCATTCCCAGAACCTAATGGTCATACCTGTGGGTTTCATTCCTGCTACTGCTGTGTGGCTGCATGCTTCACAAGATTTTTTTTCTTAATGATTTCAAAAAGATCCCTCTCCCTTTCCCTTAGGGCATGTTCGCATGCCACTGCTTAGCTTATTTTGGCTAGCAGTGGCTGCTCAACCTTTTTAGGAGATATTTGTGGAGCTGGTGGTCCCATGAATATTTACTTTTTGCATATTTTTAAGTAGAAAACTTGAAATTTGTATTAATAAGTTTAATAATAATTTGTACACTTCAAATTTTCAAAAAAAATAGAAATAAAATCTTTAAAAAAGGAGGGAAAAATATTTCTAGAGCCATGTGATCTTTTTGGCAATATGCAGTCACCGCTTATTTCCAGCCCCACCTTTTTCCCACAGCTTATTTTCAATTCCTAAATAGTAGCTGCTCCACTAAAATAGCAAAAGATTCTAAATTATCCTTTTCTTACACTTCTAAATTTCTATGGGAACACTTAACTGCTTAAATTTAAGCAGAAAATGTACTTAAGCAGCCGCATCCAATAACCCTCTTCCGGCCAGATCCACAATCAAAGGGAGTTAACTCCTAAAAAGAAGCAGCTAACTGACAGCTGCTTCCCCCAATCATGGATATCCTGCCGATCACTCCCTGCATTTTCCGTTAACTGAAAGCACAAGTGCATTGACTTATTTAAGTAAACATGCAACCCATTGAATAATTCTGCTTCTAACTGAAGGTTGATCACCACTAACTGCCAACAATGAATCAGTCAAACCCCACTCCCAGTTGAGTTCCTAACAGCTTAGCGAGCAATCAAAAAGGGGGCATTACAAAAACCTTAGGTGGCAACTGGAGTAGAGGCCTTTCCAAATCAAGATATGGTTTGTAAATGAGATTCTGTGGTACTCACCACAAATATTCTAATTGACAATTAACAAATTTTGAAGTATAACTGTTTCATGCTCTTGTTGAAGTATCAGCCATATATGGAAGATTCTTTGTTTCCATGTTATACTCTCTTGCAGAAAGGCTCCAGATTATTAAATTTCGCCCTTGTGGCTTTAGATGAATCTGTGGTCTTTGAAACTCAACCCAAGAAAAGTCATCCTGATATCCTAATATAGGTTCTCTCTCTGCAAAAATGTTGATTTAAAGAACCCTAAAAAAATACAAGATGAAACAGAATCAAGATGAAACAAGTATGGACAAAAGCCTTCCTAAGATCATATGCTTAAAGCAATGCATTGGGATTCTACTCAGACTTCAAATTTTGGACAAATAGGCTACTAGCAGACTTGATTTGTGCATCATTTACTACAAATATATTCAACTTTTCAGGACTGTTAGAAGACAAATTGTTTCTTAATCAGAAAGGTTTCAAATACTACTCAAGCCATGTAAGAAAAAGAAAACAAGGTTACATCTAGGCCAGAAAATTGAGAAAGAGATCTGAAGATTTTATTGGAGGAAGAGCATGCAGTGGGGGTTCAATTAGAAATCAAAATCAATATCCTTGGGGGGATGAATCAGGGATGGAAATTTGGTGCAATACCATGGGAGTAGCCTCTACAAGATATTCCTTAAATTGATGACACCAAAGCCTATGAACTTTGAAGAGATCGAAGGTAACAAAACTTAAAGAGGCTGCTAAAATGTTAAAGGAAATGAAGATGCCAAAGATATTACGTTCTTACTAGTATTGTAAGATAGTTGATGTACACGTTTTTATAGTTGGAATAGAACATTTAAACAGGAAATACTAATAGATATAGAAAATCCAATTTAGGTTGGATCCAGGGAAATAAATTAAGTTCCAGTCACATTTGTAAAGATTAAGGAAGGTTATAGGGGTGCACAGATGCAAATAGATGCAGGGTGTTAATACACGATACCAATGCAAAGCCCCAAACATGGGTATGCAAGGCGTAGAGATGTGCAAAGTGATAGTATGGATATATTGATAATCAAGGTAACCATTTCACTAAAACATCTTACTTGAAACCTGAAATTTTAGACATGATATCATCACGTAAAAGTTAAAAACTTAAAACTGAAATCGAGTATATCTCTTTTCACATTTTTCTTCTAAAATAGGTATTTTCTATATATTAATGCATTTTCTTGAAGAGGATGAGCATATGATTATGGGTGAATCCATCAGGGATGCTAGGGTGTGTTACAATGTATCTGGTGCACCTTCAGTATTCATTTGGGTGCATTTTGCAAGCACGCCCATGTACCAGGTGCAGATGCATTTCAGGTGTGCCCCAAATTTAGCCAGTTATTCACTCTGGCAGCCTTAAGTTTAAATTAAACTTTTTCATTAGTCTTCTTGTAATGAAGTAAAGGTTTCAGTCTATCAAGTTGTTGAGCAATTTTTTGGAATTCAATTTCTCTTAATTCCGTAGCAAGATAAGGAGCAATTTGGTAAAACAACAACCTTTGCAATTAGAATTATGGCTCCAACTTTGCACTTATGACCTAAATTTATTTCTTAAACGATCTTATTCTGAAATTGAATGGAATCTGATATAAATTACCTTTCCACAAACTAATTTTTATAGGGAAACTTTAACCTGGTCTTATCTCTGAATGAAAGTTTGGAAAAGGGGCAGGAACTTATAATAAAGACCCATGCAGGGAGAACAAGGAAAATCATAAGTGAGTGGTCTACTGGTTGGATTTAATTCCTTTTTTCAACTCACAGGGAGTTTAGAAAACAAATTAGCAGCTTCATTGTCTTAATCCTTTCACTGGGGATTTGATTTTTGATTAACTGGTCATTCTGTATAGAAGTCAAGAACCCTGGCTAATTGTACCTATTTTCCAGCAGGGATACTAAGAGACAATTTGTCACATGATCTAGTTGTGAAAGCAAGTTCCTTCTGCCAAGATGGTCGTCAGAAATTCCCTCTTCCAACAATGCAATACAAGATGTTGAAGGAAACATAATTTATGTAAAAGGGAACCTAAAAGTCTTGACTTAGAAAGGGGCAAGACATCTTCAGAACTCAGATTTTCTAGAAATTGAACAAGAATCTCAGATTTGAATGTCAGAAGTTACTGGATATTTCTTCAAAATCTACTTGATAAGGAGATACACTCCTGAAGGAAAGCTAAAATCTTATATAATTATGTCATTCCATCACTTGTTACAGAGATACAAATGGCTTCACTCCCCTTGAAAGAATTAGTGCAGATGCATTGATCTCCCTCGAAGGGAAAGTCCCCAGATAGAAAGACTTTCAGATTAGCTTTTTAAAGATCACTTGAAAATTTACAGAGTTAAGCCTATCCAAAGCGTTGGACTAATATTCACAAATAATTGACCGTTCAGTAAATTCTAATTTGCTAGCTCTCAATCTTAATGATAAAAATTCAACCATTCTGGAAAAATTATGCTAGTTTCTGTTCACAATATAAGTTACAAAATTACCTCTAAGATACAAGTTAGACCAAAATCGATCCTTAGTTGATCTCTGTGAAATGGGTGGTTTATTAGATGGTTTGTTGACAATATTTTCTGCTCAGGTAGCTGACCATAGAGAAACAAAAAAGAAAAAGACTCATTCATCCAGGTTGATATAGCCAATACATATGACAGTGAAATCTCACTTCCCCTAGTAAGTTTTATTTTGAGGAATTGACAAATCTAAAATATTAAGAATATTTCACACTCAGACCTGCTTCCTCTTACCATGATTGTCATGGTCCATAAGATATCCCTTCAGCAAAATGTTGTTATCCTCTTGCATGCTCAATTAGTTAACAAATGAAGATAAGTTAAAGAAGTATATTTGTTTGGAACTTGAAAGTCTTTCTCATGAGGGGAAATATGATTCGGCAAGCATGAGAAAAAATATAGAGAGCATCGAGTCAAAATTTAATTCATTAAAATACTCCCACTTTTTCATGCTTATTATTTGACAAGGAGTAATTAGTGCACATTTACATGACCACAAATGGGTGAGGGAAATGGGAGAGAAGAATTGACAAAAACCTCCATGATCCTATGACTTTTGCCCCGTAGAATTCCTGAGGTACTCCCTGATGAGTTGTCACGACAATAACCTGGAAGATATATTAAATCAGACATTATTCCTCAGCTATAAAAATACTTATGAATACATTATACAAATAATAAAACATATTGAAGATGACACTCCACTATATATGCATATTTTAGATAAAATAAAACCAACTAGCTGAAAATTTTTCTTTAGGATAAGATAACAATAAAATTTGAGTAATGCATTAGCATAAAAATACCTCGTCACCCATTTCCCGTAGATATCTGATAAAATTCTGAAAGCGATTTTTATAACCTGAAATGTATCTGCAACCAATCCATTCAGATGATTACCAATTTTCTTCATTCACATAGAAAACCAACAAAACACATTGACAAAATTATAGTGTGTGGATAAAAAAATTGCATGATAGGAATATATATCTTCAATATCTTTATGATCTTTTTGCATAATATCTTTAAGGGGTGCAAAGATTAAATAATACATGGAATTTGGTATTTTAAGCATATATAATCTGAACATTGCACAATATCTTTATGATCTTTTTGCATAATATCTTACTCTCTTTTGATGCTCTTGTTTGGTTTCTCATTAATATTATATATATGCAAGATTTTTCCCTTTTGAGGAAAATAAATATGCAATACTTCTCTCTCTGGAATTTCAATGTCAATATCTATCCTCAAATTTGTTATACAAAGATTATTTCAGTCTGGATTCTTTCACTTAAGTGTCTTGAGGAGCAATATGCAACTTATATATAAATAAAATACCAAATCCCGTCTTAAAAATTATAGTGAAATAAAGCAATATTGTTTTCTGCTTTAGTACTCTTGCTTCTTAACACACCATAAGTGTTATACACATAACATATTACAAGACATTCCGACCTCATTTTAGGGTGAAATCTTTTTGTTTAAAAAATATAAATAGAGTGGTTTTTTTAATTTTTAATTTTTAGAAACAGACATCTCGAGTCCCCCTAGGCTCACCCTACTTCACCTTGGGTATGCCTAGGGTACCTCAAGTAGGACCATGGGTGGATCAAATGGCGAACAAATCCCCCTCTAGTATGCGTATGGGGGTTAACCTATGTATAAAATGATAAATCTCAATGAGTAAATCACTAGCTCATGAGTGCTTCTGAGGCAATTAGGGTTGGCAAGTTACTTGTCAACAAGTTTTTGTGACAACTCAACAAAATAAGTTGAAAAATCACCAAAAGCTCATTGGGAAAATAATTTAAACACTCATATTTGGTCATTGTCAGCATCATTTTATTTGACTGTTCAAAGACAATAGTTGGTAGAAACCATTCAAAGGCCCTTTTTTCACTCTCATTTATGCAATAGTTTTCTTTTACAACATTGCATTGATTTATTAATAGTTGATTAAAACTAAAATCTTACAAAGTAAGTTGTTGGTACTAGTACTAGTTTAAGTTTGAGTTCGCAGATTCAATCAAAAAAAATTTGTGGGTTGGGTTTTTTCTAGGTATATATATATTTGCAGCATACAAAATCCATGAAATCAATCCAAACTACATCCCACATGCTGGGATCAGTTAAGAGTCTACAAAGTGCTACCTTGTGCCCTTGGTTGACTTCAAATTCTTTTATGGGACAACCCTTGTCGAAACAAAAAGGATATCAGTACTATAATATTTGAGACCCAATGCAAAGGAAAGATGTGGCAAGGTGGTCATTTTGATCCATCTCTCTTCAATAATTTTGTATAGTTGTTTCAAGAAAGTTCTTTAGGATCTTGCTCTTTCTCATTTATGATGGTCTTCATGTTCTCAATTAGTGAGCAGATGCCATCATATAACTCTCTCAAACAAGGATTATCCATGTTGGTATAATGGATTATACCACAAGGTCAAATGATGAATTTGATCAAATGCTGAAAATGGTCAAATCATGGATTTGATAATCCGGTTTTTCATTTCTGGATTATTTTTCGACCGTTTGGTTCCACTTTTTGAAACTGGAATTGGAATTTGAGTATGATTTTTTTTTAATTTTTTTTTGAATTGTTTTAATGTTTTTAAATTTAATAATTCATTTTTATTAATGGAATTGAATTTAAAATGTAATCGCAGACCGTTTTAGGCAGCCAAAGTTGGTGGCAGGCAACCAAGTTACAATCACTGCAACCAAAATTCGACAAAAAATTTAGAAAAAAAATTCGAGAAAAAATTAAAAAATCAATTTTTAAAAAAAAAAAAAAAAAAAAATCGAAAAAAAATTTGAAAAAAAATTCGTCAAAAAATTTGAAAAAAAATTTCGTCAAAAAATTCGAAAAAAAAATTCAGCAAAAAATTTACAAACAGCAAAGTTACAAACCACCTAGACAAATAAAAAATAGATTAAATCCCCCCCCACATAAAAAATTTAAAAATTTGCTTTCCCTCCATTCAAATTCCAATTTCAAATCCCAATTCCACCTTTTTAGATGGAAGATGTTAATGCTCATTTTGAACCAAAATGAGCATTAACACATTCCTATTCCATTTTCATATTGTACTGCCAAACTGAGGATTCGATGAAATGGGCAATAACAAATGCCAATTCCAAGCAAATGCTAGAAATGGTCTGCTACCAAACGGGCCCTAAAGCAGTTGTTCTACAATTTATGGAGTAGTTTTTCATGACTTGGAATAATGTTTTGAGGCCCCAAATCCTCAATGGCTATCATGAGAACGTTAGCAATAAATCGAACTTCCTAGACCTCTCCCAATCCACTACTTTTAAAAACATTTTCCCTTTGGAGGACACTACAATAACATTGAACAACGGCTGATTTCTTGCATCCTTCAATACATATGAAACATGGGCAACCCTATCTCAGCCCGGGCACATATCCATTACAAGCTTCAATGACTAATCTACGAACTTCACCTTTTTTTCCCAAAAAGGTGCTCCATACTTTCTCAAAAACCAATCTCTTGTAGCCTTCTGGAGCCTCATTTATTGCTTTCACCATTTGTTGCCAATATGATAAGTTATTATAGTGAGATGTTTTTATTCAAAAGGATTGGATTTTAATGTTATCCATCTACTATGTGTTGATTGGCAATATTTGAAGACTCGTGAAATGTTTGTCATGTCCCTTTTTCAAAAAACTAATAAAAGACTTCTCTCCTAGGTTGACCCATGCCTAAAAGTGGTGGGAGGTCAAGGATTGAGGTTACCTTCCAAAATATGGCAAAGCATTAATGGCAATTAGGGTTTGAGTTTGTGGCACAATGTGTGCCAAAGAGCCAAGGAGGTCAGGGTTCAGGGTTGCGTCTCGACACATGTGAGAGAGCCATCAAGATGGAAGTTTGGGATTGCGACACACATAGAGTGAAAGGATGGCACAGACTCAACAACATGGTGAGGATCAGGTGTTAGAGCTACTCCCTAACTCATGCCATGTTGGAAGTAAAGAGAAACTCCGAACCTCTAACAAAGAAGTTTGTAAGACCAATAAGGTTGACCTGTGATGTAGCATGGCCATGTATAATTCAAATTTGGGCTTTGGTGCTATTTGGGGTCTAGGCTGACTAGTTTGTTTTTTAGGAGGTAGCATCTAAAACTAGGAAAACATTTCAATTGTGTACATCCAAGTTATGTTATTTTATCTTTTGGACATTGTGTTCCAGCGATCTTTTGTGGGCCAAAATCCATAGGTGACTGAAATCAAAGGACAAAAACTCTTTGTTTCTTGAGGGCATTCTCACTCAAGGAGTGCATTGGAGCATCAAGGTCCACAATATAGTTCAATATTTCAGGGAGTACATCATTGTTGGATATTTATACTTTTTTTTGTTGTGGTAATGACTATCATAACAACCCCACTTGCTATGGAAATTAGAGTTACATCAATATAATAGCCAGGGAATTTTTGAACCATTTATGCAAGTTGTTAACGTATTTATGTTGCTTGAGTACGATTGATTGTTTTTGTTTGGATACAGTTTGGTAAATATTGCTAGTTATATTTCAAATCTATTAATTTAATTAGAAGATTTGAAAAGGGACATTACAATGGTATCAGAACATCTTTCCTGCCATCCTATGGTTGTGTGGTGATGCAAGTTCATGCAAACAAGTGATAAGGAAATGAGGTACTTGCAAAGGGAAAAGAGGAAAGAGAAAGATAGGAGTAATAAATATGAGGAAGCACACTTCAGGGAGGTTCTCAAGACTAAAAACAAAAAACTGGCCAAAGAATTCAATCTACCCTAAGGGAGACAATGGCAAAGATGGTAAGGAATTGGAAAGAGATGAATCAACAAGCTATTGTTGGTAAATCTGCTGCAAATGGGGTGGAAGTAATCTATATCAATTAACTCAACCTTGAAAACATATATTTCTAGAAAGAAATGAGATGGGACACCTAGAAAAAGAGTAACATATACACACACCAAAAGGAATGGCGAAGTATCATGTGGAATACAATGCCTTGGTTTTTGTCATCTCTCAAGACATGTCTTTTGTTGAGTATTATGAGATGATGACAAGAAACAAAGATAGGAGGAGAAGGAATAATGAGCAGCCCCATAAGGACATTCAACATTGCTTGTGAAACATTAATATACTCATATGATGGATTAGGTGATTGTTTAACCAAGGCATAGTTGCAGAAGTTGTCTAGATTCAATCACTGTCATAGAAGATTTTAGTAGTTAAAGATTGATGGAGAGGCTTGACAAGAAGGCTCTGGAGATTTAGGTTATTAGTGATGGTTCTCGATGTCATAGAAAGGAGACATACTCCTTTTTGTTGAAGACCTCTTTGAATCGCTCAAGGGTTTGGTAAGAGCATTTGAGCCAAACTCCTTGAAAGAGACCATGAAAAAGAGCTCTAAGTTTGGAGGTTTTGGTGACCAAAAGAAAATCTTACTCCAAGAGTGCACCACCGTGTTGCAGCATAAGTCTCCTCCTAAATCCCTCAACCTAAGGCATCACCTCCAAAATCGACCAAGATGGATGCAATGAAGAATGAACCCAAGAGGAAGAAGTTGTGCTTCCCTTCTAGAGAGCTATGAACTCGAGGACATAGATGCTTGGGTAAAAGACAAATACAATATATAGAAGAGGTGTCAAACAAAGATTTAGAGTTAGAGAATGAACCAAAGGTATTTGAAGACTTTATCAATCATATTGCTAAAGATCACAAAGCCACAAGGGAGGGTACACTTGCTGATCTTTTTGGAGCCCACAAATTTCTTCTCTTCAAGGTTCATGGAGTGCTAGCAAGACAAAGGATGACCCTTTTCATTAATAGTGGGGCCACTGACAACTTTATCAACAAAGATTTGCTTATCAACTTTATCAAATTTATCAATGTTGTAGGATCCACCACTCCACGCAACCAAATAATCAAGCAACTCGATATCATTTTAGAGACCATAAGGAATGCAATGCCTTTTATGTGGTTGGTTGGGGAGATGTTGTAATGTCCCCATTTTTGTGAGCATCAGAGTTTGAGAGATTAGCCTATTGATTGGCCCTTGTAGGCTAACGAGGTTGGTTAGAGGGTCCCTTAAGGGATGCATCTTCTTCAATGGTCAGAGTTTTGCAAGTCTGGCTTTTGTTCGAGGTCTCCAAGACTCCATATGCAGTAGTTTCTATTTATAGCACATTTTTCTATTTATAGTAAGTTTTGAGAGGCTCAGAGAGGGACCCTTGCTATTTTTAGAAATGGGGTATGGTTGTATGCGGCTTGATCATGTTAGATCCTAGTTCAGACGACTATATTTATTTGGCTAAAATAAATATTAATAGTTTTGAGCTTATATTATTAAGTTACAATATAATTTTATATTATAACTTAAGTCACTTAAGTGAAGGGTCAAGTTATCATAGATGGGGCCAAGTGAACAATTAATTTTAAAAGAATTATTTGTGCACCAACTGTAGAATTTTAAGAGAAAAAAATTAAAAGTGGGAATATATCTTTTATCCCACATTGGTCAGGAAAGTGTTTGAGCTCTCACAAGAAAAGAATAAAAGGGACTTAAGAGCTCATTCTCATGATTATGATGTTGATTATTGAAGTTTGTGAAATGAAGTTGGCTCTAGAGAAACAAGGGTTTCTACAAGCTTTTTTCCGCCATTGGAGAATGTGGTTCTTTTGTGAGCAACCATCTAAGCTGGTGAAATATCCAGTGAGATAGGTATTCAGGAGGGTTTCATTTTAGAGACTCTATTTGTGCAACAATTGGAGAAATTTGGAGAAGTTGGATCAGATATGCGTAGTTTGAGTTTGCAGAATCAAAGGAAGATTGTTTGGTATTTATTCCAGTTGTTTATTGGCTTACACGAGCCATACTTATCAGTATTTATTGCTGCTGTACCTGTACTTGCTGGGCGCACTTCCATATAGGTGCAATTTAATTATTTTATTGGTGATTCCTATTGAAAAGGGGGTGTGTGGAATGCAATACATCAATCGCTACAATAGGGAATCAAATCACCATCACCAACAGCAGATTGGATTAAAAAAATCAGGTTCCTTGTGTTGCTGAGTTGTTTCTTTTGAGTGTACTCTTCTTCAATAAAAGTTTGTAATTGCATACGACACCTTAAAGATGAATTATTATGTAAAGAGTTGTTATGGAAGTTGAATTCTTTAATTCCTAAAAGCTAGTTTCAGTATTGTATTTTTTTTTATATTCAAAATCTTCAAAAACATAAAAAAATCAGAAAAAAATAAGAAAACAAAACAAACACAATTGGGTTTAGCAGTTAGAGCTTTGAAGGGTTCTTACATAAAGATTTAGAGTTAGAGAATGATCCAAAGGTATTTGAAGACTTTATCAATCATATTGCTAAAGATCACATAGCCACAAGGGAGGGTACACTTGCTGATCTTTTTGGAGCCCTCAAATATCTTCTCTTCAAGGTTCATGGAGTGCTAGCAAAGACAAAGGATGACCCTTTCATTAATAGTGGGGCCACCGACAACTTTATCAACAAAGATTTGCTTATCAGCTTTATCAAATTTATCAATGTTGCAAGATCCACCATTCCATGCAACCAAATAATCAAGCAACTCAATATCATTCTAGAGACCATAAGGAATGCAATGCCTTTTATGTGGTTGGTTGGGGAGAAGCTAATATGGTTTTGGGAGTACAATGGTTGCACTCTCTAGGAGAGCATTTGCATAACTACTAAACTATGGAACTTAAGTTCACAAAAGATGGAAAGAAGATTGCCCTTATAGGGACCTCAAAGAGCTCCACAGGTGGTGGTGGCCAAGAGGATGGAGAGAATCTTTCATAGACGCCAAGTAGCATGGGCAGTAAAACTTTGATTCTTCCCACAAAGTCCACATCAAGTAAGGAAGGTACTCATCATATTGATATTCAAAAACTTCTAGACAGACATTGTGTAGTTTTTAGTGACATGCCTTTGGGGCTATCACTAGATAGAGGGTTTCAACACGCTATAGCATTAGGAGCTAAAATTGTTATTACAACACCATACCGCCATCCAAGAGGGTATAAAGAGGAGATAGAGAAAGGTATTACAAAACTTCTTGGCATGGGAATCATAAGACCTAGCTTCAATCCATTTGCATCTTCAATAGACCTTACGAAGAAGAAGGATAGTATTATGAGGATGTGTATGGACTATAGAGCCTTCAACAAGACCATAATGAATAGATATCCCATTCCAAAGATAGATAAGTTGCATGAAGTTGTGTACTTCTCCAAGATTGATATAGATGCCATCGAATCCACACAAGCGACAAAGATGTTGAGAAGACAACCTTTTGGTGTCATTATGGACATTTTGAGTTTTTTGTCATGCCTTTTGAACTCACTATTGCCCCAGCTACATTCTAGTCATGCATGAACCAAGTATTCAATAAGCAGCCTAGAAAGTTTGTTCTAGTTTTCTTTGATGACATATTGATCTATGATGAGAATTGAAAGGAACACTTGGAACACCTAGACACATTTCTCGGCATTTTGGAGCAGAAATCCTTCTATGCTAAACTGTCCAAATGTGACTTTGGGCCATCCAAAATTTTGTACTTGGGTCATGTCATAAGTTCCAAGGGTATATAGCTAGATCAACAAAAGATTCAGGCAATCCTTGTTTGGCCTCCACCTACCTATCTAGCTTAGTTAAAAGGGTTTCTTGGATTATGTTGTTATAACAGGAGATTTGTGAAAGGATTTTCCCAATTGGCTGCACCCTTGACTGATTTGACAGAGGAGAGCTTTTATATGGTCAGAAGATGCTCAAGAAACTTTTGACAAGCCGAGAGAGGCAATGAGCTCATGTGCAATAGTTATCATTCCTAACTTTTCATTACCCTTTGTTGTTGAATGTGATCCTTATTGAGAAGGTATTAGAGCTGTCCCAAGTCAAAGAGGACATCCAATAACTTTTGACAGCAAAATAATAAGCAATTTAAGCGTTTTGGTGCTTGAGTCTAAGACCAAAGCAAGGATTTTGAAATCCTTCATGATACTCCAACAATAGGACATCAAGGGTATTATAAGACAGTCATGAAAATCCATGAAAGATTTTCGTGGAAGGATTTGAACGAGGATGTCTTTAAGCATATCACAAAATGCATGACCTACAAACTAAACAAAGGGCAACAATTTTTTCTAGCAAACCTACTATAACCACTACTGATTCCTGAGCAGAAATAAACAAATGTATCAATGGACTTCGTCACAAGATTATCCAAGGTGCAAGGTAGAGATTGCATTTATGTTGTGGTTGATAGATTGACAAAGTATGCACATTTTACTGTTATTGCTTCAAATTTAGCATACATATTCTTCAAGGAGATATTCAGATCACATGGCTTGCCCAAGAATATTTTCAGTAACAAGCACAGCAGAAGATTTCTCAATTCTTTTAGCAAGAATTGTTTCACTTTAAAAGTACAGAGCTCACACCCAGTACCAGCTACCATCCCCAAACTGATGGACAAACAAAAATACTACAGCGAATAAGTGGATGGAGGAGTGCTTGAGAAACTATGTTTCAGACCAGCAAATTGCATGGATCAAATGGTTACACCTAGGTGAATATTGCTACAATACCTCCCACCACATGTCCATTGGGATTACATTTTCTTTTATTGATCTATTTCTTTCAGATAATAGAGTACCAGCAGCAGGTGACTTGATGGGTCTTAGTCAAGAGATATTGAGGGCACTAAAGGATAATTTGTAGCGAGCACAAAACCAACAGAAGGCTTATGTGCAAATCAGAATAGAATAAAGATAATCTTTGACATGAGAATAGAATAAAGATAATAAAGATAATGTATGTATGTATATATATGTATATGTATGTGTATATCTATATATACATACATACAAATGTATGTATGTATGTATGTATGTATACACACACAACAACAAAAACAAAAGAGGAATTTTAAAACAAAATAACAGAGTCAATTTGTAAAAAAAGAAATATAGGAAAAAAAATCCTCAAAGAAAACTACCTCTTTAACAAAACTCTTTCTCTACAATTTTCTTGGCAATAAGGGCTGTTGCATGTGCGTAGGAATAGCAAACCAACCACTTTGGAACCTTCCCCGATCAATCTTCACCTCCATTCGTGCAATGGAAATCAAAAAAATGAAAGTTCAGCAAGGATGAAAGATATTTTTGTTTTGCATTCACAAGAGAGGAAATCATTTTGTTTTTTTCATTTAAAATGTCTTGGAATCCATGTTTTAGGCTTGGGGGTTGTTTTTAGTATAATAGTCAAAGTCATAAAACTCAAAAATAAAGGCAATGTGCTCACTATGACAAGACTAGCTAGTGTCGAATTCAGCCAAGTTTCCCTAAGTTCGTCCTAGACAAACCCACGAGGCAGTTGCAAAACCTTAGATGATCCCTCCTTAACACCTAAGTGAACCTATATGTAGGCCAGACCAAACCTGAACTAGCAGATCTAAGGGGACTTTACCAACCAGTAACATAGCTTAAAGTAATAAAATTATGAAAAATGGATGTGCCACAAAGGTCAAATTGGTCTTGAAGGCTTTAATTTGGGCTTTGGTCACAAGGGTGGACTCCACAAAGGATTGCTGTCACCAAGCCCCCATTTTAGTTTTATTAAGCTAGCATGACACTACGATGGGACTTGAGCTCATTGTTTATCTATAACTGAAGGAAAAACTACTTATGACTTCCATAAATTCAGTTGAATATGTGTTTCCAAAGATTATCTACGTTCATGTTTTTTTTAACATTAAGAAACTTTGCAAGTTTTTAGCAAATTCCAAGTTTAAGTGAAATATTAGGTTTGCTGAGTTTTTGGGAAATCAAAGTTTTTTGAACTGTGGTATATAGCAACCAAAACGTAAATGATTCTATATCACTAAAATTTATAATTTTTGTTTGAGGGTTTTTAGTACTCCTATATCCCTGAAATCTTTCAATGCCAATCCTCATATCTTCCCCATTTCACATCTCATATCTTATTTCTAATTTTGTGCTTCCAGAAAGTTGGGTACTAAAAGTTGAGATATTCTTTAATCTTCAGAAGAGTCCTTGGGTTTCCATGTCATAGGACCCTGGCCCCTGGATCTAGAGGATTGGCAATTATTAAGATATCAAAACGTGTGAACCCTAGTTTTAATATCTTGTTTCTGTCTACTTGACATTTCTGGTAACTTTATTTTATACTTTGCTATTAGTGTTATCACTTATCCTACATACTGGGTGAAAATTTAAGCATCAACAGTTATCAATTGGATCCAGACCTGCTCGCTAGGTAGAATAGCATACTGATACAGACCAAGATAAGAATATGTTAAAGCTCTCAAGGAAATCCTATACCCAGATAAAGAACAAAGGGACATAAGCACAAGTCTCGCACAATTGTTTCGCATACTCAAATGCTCTAAACTAGACAACAGGCAACACGGAAAAAGGGAGAATCATATCCAGCCTGAAGAGAGTGCAGATTGAATGGTCACTTTAGCTCTCAAAGAAGAAATGCTGCCCATCAGATATGCCCAATGATTTACCATCAATCCAAAGAGAAAACAGTTAACATTTACAAATTTTGCTGCGACTTAGGGCTAAAAGCAGTTTTAATCCATTGACTTCAGAACACTAGTAAGAATAAATATTTCAGCCGTTTAAGAAATGAAAAAATACTATAAGACTGACCGGCTGTTGCTCAATGATTTGAGAATACACTCCCCAGAAGCAATCAAAGTTGGTGAGAGTTAAGAGCTCTGCAGGAAAATATATAATTAACTAAACTGTACCATATATTATTATATACAATTTGTTCATAATGATTTCTCTAATATTCTCCCTAATTGGCAAATCCCATTCTATGGAAATTATTTACAATTACCTGGAAAATTTTCAAGCTTAATTTTGGCGAGAGCCATGTTTGAAGTACAAGATTAGAAGTGCTACAACGAGTACCATTTTAAGACTTCTTCAATACTGGATAAAAAATGTCTAATCAACATAATTCCGTGAATTTAGATCTCATAGATAATGTTATCGCACTTGTCCATATCCATTTCAACATGAGGTCAACATAAACTATAATTGGAAGGCCAAAATGAAACGGTATTGCAGACATTTCAAAATTCAAATTTTACAGGTAATTAAAAAAAACAATTCAAAAAAGGAAAAAAGCCACTTACGCGAATGGAGATGGCTCTACAAACAGGGCTATCCTGCGTGGCTGGTGAATTTCTTTGGCCAAAAAATCATCCGGAGGACCCGTAGGAGACTCCAAAGTCATGGAAGAATTCAAACAAATATGCTTCAAGGCTACTCTCTGTTTTCCTGAAAAGGAGAATTTCAGACCAGAATACCGAGATATTTTTTGAATAGAAGAAGTGGGTCCTTTGTGTATTGCATTACACTTGGAGCCTGCAAAGAGAGAAGTATTATTGCAGTACACCCGTTCGGTATCAAGAGAGTTATTGATCTGGAAAAGGCCCAATGATCTTGTTGTTGCTCCAGCGGAATGTAGAGTCCCCATCATGTACAATTCATATCACATCCCTCAAATCTCATTAAAACCGTCGAATATACAGAAGAAATTGTCAAACAGAGATATAATTTACGTATTCATTTCGAAATTTAAGAGAACTCAGGAATGAGTGTTTCAGAAGCGAAGGGCGTTATCAATTTAAACCTAGAGGGGATAAAGAATATGCCATTCTAAATCATATATCCGGTATCCCATGGAGAATATCTTTTCACTTCGTATTGTTGTTTTATTGGTGAGAAAATTTTAAAATAAAATTTGGAAGTAAAATTAGGCAAATAAAAAGGAGAGTAAAAACATGGTGAAGATACTTAGAATCTCTTATTTTCAATTTTTTTATTTGTAAGCTGTTCTTCTATTAAAATAAGAAAAGATAATATTTTATTCTTCTTTTCTAATCAAAAGCTTATACGGAAACACTCGTGTTGTTTAAGCAAAAATTGTGAATAAATAAGCATGGGACATGGGTTAAGCTACTTCTAAGGTAAGACTAATCTCTCCAAGTCAATTCAATCTAAATTTTTTAGGGTGAGTATGAGAATCTAGTCAATTGTTCCTTCTAGAAGGAAAATTGTTATAGACAAGAATATATAATCATGATTAAACTATTACAGATGTTTAAGTATAAGCAAGAGTTTTTCATTTAATTTTGTATTGAATAAGTTGTGGGTGATTAAATGATTCCTTATTAGTGTGTTACAAATATTTCTAAAGTTCAGATATTTATTTATTAATTTCATATATCATAAAAATTTGATTAGTTAAATTGGTTTGGTGTTATAGTACCCTTTTTTCGAAGGCTTCCTCTATATTGCATTTTTTTGGCATGATTTTCGGAGTACAAATTATATATGAATTGTTAATGGATATACTTATATTTGAAAGACTTAATATGATGTTGATTGCCATGCTTTATATATTAGATAAAAAAAAATTACATTAAATATGCAAATTCATTCTATTCAACATAATGGCAAAGACAAAATATTTCATTTCATATTATAATATGCAATCTTTAACTAAATTAACGTGTCTAATTAAAATTAGATTTTGACCTACTACATTTTTGTTTGACGATAAATATTTTCATGTGTTGATATCATACGTACAATTAAATTACTAATTAAATAATAGTGAATGACATTTTATTATATTTATTTGCATTTTTAAGATTTAAATAAACATTAGTAACTATATATAATGTTAACAAACTATAATATAATGATACATACAATTATCAAAATACACTCAATTATTAATTGTTTTTCCTTTGAGATACTTTATTTTATATTAACATTTATGCATAAAGGTGTAGATAAAAGGAAAAGGCTCCAAACTTCTAAGACGTTTTTCCTTTTAAATATAATTAAATTCCCTATATAAAAAGCTTTATTATGTTGGACTGTACAAAATTTATGCTTTCTATTTGATTTTAATTTATATAATAATCATACAAGCATATCTATCTTCTATTGGAGACATTTTTTACCTATACAACTAAAGATATAACTTTTTAAAAGGGTAAATTTATAATTTTAGAAGTAAATAATGTGTGAAGATTGATGATGGGATGATAATAACATGTTACAATATTACTTGTTTTAGTTATATCTAAGCCAATAGGCTTTGTGTGGAAATGACTTTCTCTTGCATCGCTCTTCTTGAATAGATTATTTATTTTTCTCATTATGAAATCATAAATAGCAAGTTACCTTATTTTTGCCTATTCTTATCCCTATTTTGGGGGGCTTTTAAACTATCCCACTATGAAATCAGAAATAGTAGGTTACCTTATTTTTTAAATCAATAAGAATTATTTGATGTTAAATATGGTGTTTATTAAGTTGTTGGATGAATATAAGATGGTCTTAAATGTCAAAGGATTTGGTGTTTATTAAGTTGTTGGACGAATATAAGATGGTCTTAAATGTCAAAAGATTAAGTAAAATTGTTATTCTAGATGAACCCATCATTTGCAATCCTCTATGTCTTCGTGCAATGGGACTGTCTCTAAATCTCTCTCCCTTCCAAAACAACTAAAGCTTTACAAAAAAAACTCAAATCAGCGGAGGAGATTAAAACAAATCTCTTGTGATTCTTTTTCTCATGGTTCTCAATAGATACAGACTCTTTTGAAAGATCTAAAGATTCGTCATCAAAGTCCATGTTTAAACTAAAGATTCACCATCGAAGTCCATGTTTTTCCAGCAGTCACCATTTTATGATTTTTGTAGATTGGCTTGCATAGTTAGACTTCAAGGCAAAAAATCAGTGTCTATAAGAAATAGAGACTATATCCTATCTTCTATGCAAATGATGAGGAGTAGGAGTAGGTCTAATTAGTGTATGTTTCAATATTTTGTGTAGAAAATAGTGGCCAAGGATTATAGGGGATGGAAGTTTTACAGTCATTTAGATTTACTCATTTAAGAAGTGGAATTGCATTATGAGATGATGATTTAGCGAACATGTCCATATTGTATTCTTAGATTGGAACACAGAATGGAATTGATTTTTTTGTGTTGCATGTTTTCCAATTTTATTTATTGCAGCCACTAATTATCATTTAGAACCTAAATTCACATCTCTAAAAAATTATCTAACACATTAATCACCTCTTCCCTCCATTTAAAACTCAGATAAGGTATAGAGGATCAACATGAGGTATTATTAACTACATATTTATTAACATGTAAAAAAAATATTTTTTACAAGTCTTAGAACTTTCAAGCAAATGCAATTGGTATGTGTCAAATTTTTATTTTTTTTATGGAAAAAATCCTTTTTAGTTTTTTGTAATGTCCCCACTTTAGCAGTTGACCAAGCGTGTGTGCGTTAGCCTTGTTCTACATGGTCCCGAGGGCTAACGAAGGGTTTAAGGGGATCCTGGAGTGTTTTGGCCTAGTCATTTCCAGTTTGGGCCAAAATGAAGTTGATTTACTCAGTTTCAGGCATACTTACTATTTTTAGTAAGTCAACAGGACACAGTGGAGGCCAGTTTTGGTGATTGGATTTGATACTCTTCGGTGAGAGCTTTCCGACGAGCTATCACTTGCATTATTTGGAGTCCAATTGCTAATACATTTTAATGCCTGAAGTTTTATTAAAGTAACATTTAATTTAATTGTAAAGTATTAAAGTGTTACTTTAATATTTATTTTATAGGGATGTGTACCCAAGGGAGACATAAGGGGATATTTTAATATATGTTTTATATTGCTCATCTTTTATCCCACATTGCCCATGAGAGTTGAACCGACCCTTGGAAATAGAATAAAAGGAAGCGTTTGTGGCTTCATTAGGGGAAGTTGAATAGGAGAAGAAATTGGTGTGTGAGTTGCAGGATCCGTTCTTGGCATTTGAGGGCATTTATCCTCTCTTGTGACATTCTAGACGTCATTCCCTTGGGGTTTGGCCTTTGGAATCCATTGTTATCAGTTTCATTATCAGGCAGTTTAGTTGCATTTCCAGCTACAGGCAGATTGGGTATTTTACTCATATCTTCTTCACTACTTGTCCAATGCTTATGCCGCTTTGAGGGAATGATTTTATGAAGGTAGTGGAATGATTGAAGGACAAAGTACTGTAGCGGCACTGTTCATGCGGCACTATTCACGTGGCACTATTCATGCGGCACTATTCACACGACACTATTCACGTGGTACTATTCACGTCACTGTAGCAACAAGTTCGAAAGCATGGGCTGGAGTATTATTTCATTAATGCTGGAGTAATTAGTGAGTTGATAAATCTGCCATGTATTTGGTTTTATTAATTCTGAAAATAACATTTTATCAGCAGCAGTTCATTGTCCACTTTGCATATTATTGTAGTTTATTTCTTGTTTATGTTGTATGATTCCTATTCCATGCACAAAACACAACAAACAAATAAATGTTTGATTTCCAGTGTTATAAGGGGTTTAAAACATTAAATGGAGAAATAAGAAGTTGCATGCAAACTGTTTGACATAATTCCTTTCAGCAGTGGGTTTAGTTTTTTGGGGCATTCAGGGGTGTCCATTACAGTGGTATCAGAGCTATAAGTCCTGCCATCCTGTGGAGGTCTTATAGGGAATTTGGAACAGCCGGATAGAGGGAAAAGTGTTTGACGAAATGTCAAAACACTAAAATCAGAACTAAAAAAAAACAAAAAATAGGCTAAGCATTTATGTTTGAGCATGCGACAGGGGCCTTATAATTTTCGCAATACTAGAGCAAGACAAAACAAGATTTTAGACTTGCAGAGCGAACAGTCTAGTTCATCCGTGCAGGTGGAAATAGAATCCAGTCATACAGACACAGAGGAGATATTCTTTGATCAAGACAGCAATATGGGTGACCGAGATGACATGAATACAGGATTAGGCGGAGGCAGGAACACTGGTCCAGATCAGGGGGATGTAATGTTTAGACAGTTACTGGATACATTAGAGCAGGGGCAGCGTATGCAGCAAGAGCAGAATAGGCGAATGGACATGATGTTGCAGCTCATGGCTAGACAGATGGGTGTCAATATTAATCCAGGTGATGCCAACAACAGAAACAATAACAATGGGGGCAATGATAATAATGGAGGCCAAGGTAACAACAATGGTCCTGAGAATAACATAAATGGTAATAATGGACACGGCAACAATGGGAATGAGGCTGATAACTTTAGACACGTTGCACGCCCAGCTCGGACAGTGAGCTCGAGACCTCTTCTACCCACCTTCCCACCCAGAGATCCGGTTCAACCAGTAAACGAACCGCAGATTACCGAGTTACAGGATCAATTCAAGAGGGACTGGGAGGCTAGTGGACCGGAGTTTCAGGCGGATATTTCCCTCAGAGATTATATGGACTTGAGGATGAGACACATGCCTAGAGCAGGAGGGAGGAATCAAAACTTTGAGCTGAGAAAGAAAGTTGGAAAACTTTCTTTACCTTATTATGATGCTTCAGGGAAGATGACTGCACGAGCTTGGGTGCAGAAGGTAGATACATACTTGCAGCTAAATCCTATGCCTGAGGAGGAGGCTATCAAGTATGCGGCTATGCACTTGGATGGCGTTGCACATGAATGGTGGCATCATGGCATGGTGACTCTGGGGCATAATCAGATTACATCCTATGAGGAATTCACCAACAGATTGATTGAGAGATTTGACACTAGGGATCCCGAGTTACATTTCAAGGAGCTAGCACAGTTAAAACAGTCAAGTTCTGTAGATGCTTACATCGCTGAGTTTCAGCGCTTGTCTGTACTTGTTACTGATATCTCTCCTAGGAGATTGGTGGTGTTATTTTGTGATGGGCTTGCTGATCCATTACGAGGTTGGGTGAAGGGACATGATCCACTCACCTTAGCTGAAGCAACTAAAAAGGCACGAGATTTAGCCCCTTCGGTATACAAAGGAAAATACCATTCAACAGATTCTTCCTACCGCAAGGACAAAGACAAAAAACCATTTCAGAAAGAGTATAACAAACCCAAAGAAGGATCAAAAGGACTAGACAATGAAACCATGAATGAACTTCGAAGGAAGAAGCTGTGCTTCCACTGTAGAGAGCCTTGGGACTTATCTCATAAATGCCCTCTCAAGGCTAAGGCAAATCAAATGGAGTATTTTTCAGCAGAAGAGTCAGAGTCAGAGGGGGAGGATCAGCACTCCGATTCAGATGAAGGTAACACTATAGAGGAGAGCAGCATTCCTAAGGATGATAGATCGTTGGCACGCTTGACAGGGGCCCAAAGGGCAATCACATTTAAGGTCAGGGGTACTATCCAGGGGCAGAAAGTGATATCTCTCATTGACACTGGGGCTACACATAACTTCATAGATGCACAGTTGGTAGCTAGGAGAGGGTTACAGACCGAGGAGCATGATGGGTTTAGAGTCATGGTGGCGAACGGTGACAAATTATTGTGCACTCGGAAGATATCTAATCTTCACATTAGGTTTGGAGATGGCTATGAGTTGGAGGATGAGTTCTATGTTGTGGACATGGGAGATTATGATGTCATCCTCGGCATGACATGGATGGCTTCGCTAGTTGAGTTCACACTCAACCTAGCGAAATTGGAGATGAGATTCCAGAATGAGGGCAGAACTGTGGTACTTAGAGGACTTTCGGATGGAGGTTGCAGACTAGTGTCCTTGAGGAGAATGCAGAGACTTTTTCGTCATGATGACATAGAGTGGGCGACAGAGTGCTACATTATGCCAGCTTCACTAGAGCCACAGGAAAAGAGTCATCCACCAGATATCCAGAAGATACTTGATAGACACGCTAAAGTATTTGGCGATATTCCTCATGGGGTTCCTCCTGACAGAGGGATAGAGCATGTTATCGAGCTCGAGGAGGGAGCCAAACCAGTTATGATTACTCCATATCATCATCCTAAGAAACACAAGGATGAGATAGAGAAGGCGATTAAGGATTTGTTGGAGATGGGGCATATCAGGCCTAGTAAGAGCCCCTTTGCTTCAGCAGTAGTTTTGGTAAAGAAGAAGGATGGGACGATGAGCATGTGCATCGATTACAGGGCACTGAATAAGAAAACAATTAAAAACAGGTATCCCATTCCTCGGATTGATGAGCTGATTGATGAGTTGCATGGGGCATGCTTCTTCACCAAAATTGATTTGCGGTCCGGATACCATCAAATCAGGATGAGAGCAGAGGACATTGAGAAAACAGCCTTCCGATGTCACTTTGGCCACTTTGAGTTTATGGTGATGCCATTTGGACTAACCAACGCACCCGCTACATTTCAGAGTTGTATGAACCAGGTATTCAGGAAGCAGTTGAGGAGGTTTGTCTTGATCTTCTTTGATGACATCTTGGTCTTCAGTAAGACCTGGGAGGAGCACTTACATCATTTGGAGGAGGTGTTAGCTATTCTGGAGAGAGAGTCATTGTATGCCAAGGAATCTAAATGCGAGTTTGGCATGACCGAGCTCCTTTACCTTGGGCATATCATTAGTGCAGATGGTGTTCGGGTTGATCCCAAAAAGATTAGAGCTATTGTAGATTGGCCTACTCCCACAAACCTTACACAGCTTAAGGGGTTCTTTGGTTTATGTGGTTTTTATAGGAGGTTTGTTAAGGGATTCTCACAGACTGCTGCACCCTTGACAGATCTTACCAGGAAAGGGGCCTTCGTGTGGACAGGGGCAGCACAGAGGTGTTTTGAGCATTTCAAGCAGGTAATGTCTTCATGTCCAGTTCTAGCTCTACCAGATTTCACGAAGCCTTTTGAGCTTCATTGTGATGCATCGGGTGATGGGATTGGAGCAGTATTGATGCAGGAGAAGCATCCCATTGCATTCGAGAGTAGGAAGCTCCGGGGAGTTGAGAAGAGTTATTCTATCTATGACCGAGAGATGTTGGCCATAATGCATGCATTGGCCAAATTCCGATCATATTTGGTAGGTGGGCGTTTTGTGATCAAGACTGATCACAACAGTATTAAATACTTCATGAGCCAGCGTGATCTTAACGACCGGCAACAGAAATGGGTTACTAAATTGCAGGCTTATGACTTTGACATAGAGTTTGTCAAAGGTAAGAAAAACGTGGTGGCTGATGCCTTATCTCGGAGACCTCACTTATGTGCTCTGGCAGAGATTTTAGGAGATTGGAGAGATCGGATTATAGCAGAGTATGTTGGAGATGCTTGGGCTTCTGGATTGATTTTAGGTACCATACAGGATGATCGCTATGAGGTGATAGATGGATTGATCAGAGTTCAGAACAGGGTTTATTTGATTCCGTCGTCACACTTGAGAGAGGCGATACTGAAGGCATTTCATGATGCACCCACAGCTGGGCATCCAGGGGTCTTCAAGACCTACAGGCAGATCCGAGAGCGGTTCTCATGGAGAGGGCTCAAGGATGATGTTCAGAGGTATGTCAGGGAGTGTGCAGTTTGTCAACAGAATAAGGGAGAGCACACATTTCCTGCAGGGTTATTACAGCCCTTGCCCATTCCTGATAGGAAATGGGAAAGTATTTCGATGGACTTCATCGCTGGTTTACCACGAGTGCAGGGAAGGGATTGCATCTATGTGGTGGTGGACCGCTTGACGAAGTTCGCTCACTTCTTTGCTATTCCGTCCACTTACACAGCAGCACAGGTGGCAGATCTTTTCTTTAGAGAGATATTCAGGTTACATGGGCTGCCCAGATTCATTGTTAGTGACCGGGATAGTAAGTTTATGAGTGTTTTTTGGCAAGAGTTGTTTAGGATGTGTGGTACAGATCTTACACCCAGCACTAGTTATCATCCACAGACAGATGGGCAAACAGAGATTGTGAATAAATGGGTGGAGGGATATTTGAGGAACTATGTAACTGCACAACAAAAGGCTTGGATCAGATGGTTGCATATGGGAGAGTATTGTTATAACACCACTTATCATATGTCCATCAGGATGACTCCTTTCATGGCACTCTATGGTTATGAAGCACCTAGCTTCCTGGATTTAGTTTTGGGGGACAGCAGAGTGCCCAAAGCCAAAAACTTATTGCAGGATAGTCAGGACATCCTGAAAGTGCTCAAAGAGAATATACAACAGGCCCAGAATCAACAGAAATTGTACGCTGATCAGCACCGAATAGAGCGCAGTTTTGAGGTAGGGGATATGGTTTACTTGAGGCTACAACCATATAGACAGTCATCGCTCAAGAAGAGTGGAGCTGAAAAGTTGAAACCTAGATTTTATGGTCCCTACAGGGTAATACGCAAAGTGGGCGAAGTGGCCTATGAGCTTGAGCTTCCAGAGGGCAGTCGGGTGCACAATGTGTTTCACGTGTCTAGGCTTAAGAAAGCCATTGGTCAGAGTGTAGTGCCTTCTGCAGATTTACCCCCTTTGGATGAGGAGGGGAAGCTTGTGTTAGTACCCGAGGCTATTTTGGACACCAGAGAAAGGAAGCTTAGAAATAGGGTAGTGAAGGAGTATTTGGTCAGATGGAGAGACCTGCCGGAGGAGGATTCTACATGGGAGAGTGAGCAGGTTATTCAGCAAGCTGGACTGAGATTGCTTGAGGACAAGCAATTTCAAGGGGGGAGGACTGTAATGTCCCCACTTTAGCAGTTGACCAAGCGTGTGTGCGTTAGCCTTGTTCTACATGGTCCCGAGGGCTAACGAAGGGTTTAAGGGGATCCTGGAGTGTTTTGGCCTAGTCATTTCCAGTTTGGGCCAAAATGAAGTTGATTTACTCAGTTTCAGGCATACTTACTATTTTTAGTAAGTCAACAGGACACAGTGGAGGCCAGTTTTGGTGATTGGATTTGATACTCTTCGGTGAGAGCTTTCCGACGAGCTATCACTTGCATTATTTGGAGTCCAATTGCTAATACATTTTAATGCCTGAAGTTTTATTAAAGTAACATTTAATTTAATTGTAAAGTATTAAAGTGTTACTTTAATATTTATTTTATAGGGATGTGTACCCAAGGGAGACATAAGGGGATATTTTAATATATGTTTTATATTGCTCATCTTTTATCCCACATTGCCCATGAGAGTTGAACCGACCCTTGGAAATAGAATAAAAGGAAGCGTTTGTGGCTTCATTAGGGGAAGTTGAATAGGAGAAGAAATTGGTGTGTGAGTTGCAGGATCCGTTCTTGGCATTTGAGGGCGTTTATCCTCTCTTGTGACATTCTAGACGTCATTCCCTTGAGGTTTGGCCTTTGGAATCCATTGTTATCAGTTTCATTATCAGGTAGTTTAGTTGCATTTCCAGCTATAGGCAGATTTGGTATTTTACTCATATCTTCTTCACTACTTGTCCAATGCTTATGCCGCTTTGAGGGAATGATTTTATGAAGGTAGTGGAATGATTGAAGGACAAAGTACTGTAGCGGCACTGTTCATGCGGCACTATTCACGTGGCACTATTCATGCGGCACTATTCACACGACACTATTCACGTGGTACTATTCACGTCACTGTAGCAACAAGTTCGAAAGCATGGGCTGGAGTATTATTTCATTAATGCTGGAGTAATTAGTGAGTTGATAAATCTGCCATGTATTTGGTTTTATTAATTCTGAAAATAACATTTTATCAGCAGCAGTTCATTGTCCACTTTGCATATTATTGTAGTTTATTTCTTGTTTATGTTGTATGATTCCTATTCCATGCACAAAACACAACAAATAAATAAATGTTTGATTTCCAGTGTTATAAGGGGTTTAAAACATTAAATGGAGAAATAAGAAGTTGCATGCAAACTGTTTGACATAATTCCTTTCAGCAGTGGGTTTAGTTTTTTGGGGCATTCAGGGGTGTCCATTACATTTTTCTATAATTTAGTAACACTTCCATTGAAGTGAGATTTAAAGTTTTGATCAAAGATCATTTTTAAATTTTATGTGGACTTTGAATATTTTAGATGGAAAGATTTTAGCATATTTTTAGCATTAATTTTATAATGATAACTTTTACTATTAAAATATTTTTCTATATTCTATTAGTTCTATTTTTTATTGTTAATATGTTATTTCCAAATTTTCGTATTATATGTTTTGGAAAGATTTATAATAGAAGCGTTATTTTAAAATTAGAAAAATACATATGAAATGGTCTCAAAATAAAGATATACATAAGATTTGACCTATAATAAAAATAAAGATTGATATATGTGTTTAAGATATTTCTATTGCAGTAGAAACATCTATTTATTTAGATTTATTCAAGATATTTATATTTATTTAAGATCTAGCAAGATATTTATGATTTCTACGAGATTAACGTATGTGTTCAAGATATTTCTATTGTAGTAGAAACATCTATTTATTTAGATTTATTCAAGATATTTATATTTATTTAACATCTAGCAATTTCTATTTATGATTTCTAGGTAAATATATATTTTTTCAAGATGTTTCTATTTATAAATATCTATTTTTAACATATTGAGTACATAGAGCAATCTTTATTTTGAAAAATCTAAGAAATACATATTATGCAACATTTTTTACACATATTGGAAGAATTGTAAATTGCTAAAAAATATCATACACTAATGATTTACAAATTTAGTGCATTGAAGATATTTCTTTAATTACATTAATTTATAAACTAAAAGGTAAGTGCTGCCACTAAGTGGCACTTGTTTGTTATTACAAATGAGCAAGTTCTTGTCTTTTGTTTTGTTTTGGTATGTGTAGAATATTGTTGTGAATTTTTGAATGGCTTAAAGTATAATTAATAATAATAGTCAATTATTTGGTTGTGTTAAGATGAGAAATTTCATATTTTATTTTAAAAAATCATTTATGATGCCTCATTGTAAAATATTTAAAAACTAAAAATAATGGTAGATGCTACAAATTGTTAGTCTTTATGATTATAATATAATTGAAATGTCCCTATGACTATTATTTTTAAAATCAGTTGCCACTAAAAAAATAATGGAGTTTCAAACCATATACACCTAATTTGTTCACACCAAGCCATAGTAGAATTTATCCAATTCCTATATATTGCTTAAATATTTATTTATTTATGTCATTGTTTATCCTTATTATTTACCTTTAATAAAATAATTATAAAATACTATATTATTTATTTAATTAAATCTACCTTTCATAATATAATATATATAAATACCCTAGTCTCCACCTCACTCCAATTACTTAATTAAATATAATTAATTAGTTATTAATGGTATGTACATCTCTAAGTATGATTAAATTAATCAATCACATCCAAACTTGACTTATTCATAACAAAGTTGCACTACAATCTTAATCATGCATTATTTTTCAATAATTCTAACCCTTCACTTAACCCACACCTCTCATCTCCACATCCTCCAATCTAACTTTCTAAACCTTTAAAATGGAGTAAAATAAGTCCTAATTAGCTCTTTAGAGTTAAAACTTTTTTTTTTTTAATAATGCCCTCACACGTGCCAAAAATTGTATAAAAGATTATTGAATCAGTGGATTGTGTTAAAAGATACCTACATACCCAATTCCATAGTTGCTTAACTCCCAAAACTCTAAATTTCCCGCTCAGGTCTACCTACATACCCAATTCCATAGTTGCTTAACTCCCAAAACTCTAAATTTCCCACTAAGGTCTACCCTAGGTAGGGTTTTCACAAGGTAGCAAAAATAAAAAATAATAATTTTTAAGTTAATTTTTAGTTTCAAGACCTCAATTTTTTTGTACAATGTTTGAAATTTATATTTTGTTAATATAAAGGTTAAAAAAGCACTAGAATAGTCCTTTTTTTTAAAAGAATTACTAAAATCATTTAGTTCAATGATTGAAATCAATCCACTTCACCAAGAGAATGATGAAAAATTAATAAATAATGCACCATACATAAGAAAATCAAACAATAAGGCTTCAAATCTTATTAGTACTTGCCCATAAGGCATAGTATTATTGTAATGAATTTTGGATTCTACGATTAACTAGTTATTAAAAACAATCATATGAAGCAATGGTAAGTAAGTTGTTTTTAATTTTGCAAATTTATTTTATCATTTAAAGTTTATTAAAAACAATCATATGAAGCAATGGTAAGTAAGTTGTTTTTAATTTTGCAAATTTATTTTATCATTTAAAGTTTATAAAGTTTACATGCATGTTATTTAAGTTTTTAAATTCTAAAAAGTATTTTTCCTCATTATGATTGGTTAATAGATTTGAGGCGTTATACACAGATTTTTAGGAATGATTAGAAAATGAACAATTCTTTCTCCACTTTTAAACCTATATTAACCTATTTTTTTTGAGGTATTGTAGTTTATTTTAATTTATTTTTTTATAAATTAACTGTAATTTTTAATTTTAATATCAAATATATAGAATTAAGTCAATTATATTATTAAAAATAAAGCATTTACTATAGTCTAAATGTAATTATGTTAAAATTTTTTTTTAATAATTAATCTTCAAAAATGTCAATTACCTCTAACATGAAAACCCATATAAAATATATAATATCACAATACAATCTAATATATAATATATAATTTTATTTCAATCATTTATAATTAAAAATATATTAATAAAATAAAATTAAGATTAAGAAATAATACAAATAATATTTAAATTAATTATAATTGTTTAAATAATTATAATTAAAAAATAAAATTATTTATTGTTACAACTATACTAAAACAAATAATCATAATTATGTAATTTAATCATTAATTAAAATACATTTAATTAAAATTAAGATTATGGTTAAAAGAAACACATAATACTTTTAAGATTATGATTAGATTTCCATTCTTATAATTTCAATTATTAAAAAATCAATACACTATTACTTCTACTTTATTTTAACAATGAAAGATACAACGATGAGCTGATAGGAGTTTTGATTTTCAAGAAAGTGATATGTTTTGTATAGTTTGAAAAGTAGATCATTAACGGTATGTAGAAGGAATTGTGGATCATTAATTAAGTCATCTTAAGCATACATGAATTCTTAAAATATTTTTGAATAAAGAAAATTACCAATAGAAATATAATGTGTATTATGAAAAATTTCATACCTAAATTTGTTAAAGAACAACATTTAATTGTGAATATTATTAAAATATTAAATAATATAATTATTATGTGTCTATATGTTCATATTTTGTTAACTCAATAGTTTGTTGCTCGAAATTTTTAATTATTAATAGATATTTTGAGGTCCTCTCAACAATTAAAGTAGATATATACACTTCAAAAATAATATATTTTTGTATATCTCCTTTATTATGTCTAGATAAGTTGATTCTTGTCCATCATAACAAAAAAAAAAGTTTCTTTTAGATTTTCCTTTCATTCTAGATTGCTATTTTTATGTACTTTTTATTTTTTTTGGAATACTAAAGATTCTTTAAATCTAAAAAAATAAATTATTTTCTTCAATCAAAAAAATTACTATTTTTCATATTTTATGAATACTAAAAATTATTTAAATTTGATATCGCCAAAAATATTTTAATCTTGTAATTGATATTGGTAGTGATGAGAAATGACAAAATACAAAGACAAGTTTTGCTACATAAAGCTTACCCCAAAAACGTAAAATATAAAAGCTTTTAAGATGAATCTACTTGAAGATACTCATAAATTTAAGGCCTCGGACATAAGGAAGAAATAGGAAAAATATAGAAAAACTTAAAATAGAGCAAAATTTTCAAAAGCATGCAAACTAAATCACATAAACTATAGAAAAAAAAAAAGATAACTTGCCAAAGTAACATGAAAAAAAACTCAAAGTTGTTTCCATAGTGGGAAAACTAAAACCTCCCGCAAAAAACTGACAAGTTTTGGGAAAAAAATTATATTTCAGGGAGAAGCTCCCACAAATAGCCTATCCGCTAAATTAATGTTTATAATCTTTAATTTTTTTAGTTATAATTAATTTATAAACTAAAAGGCAAGTACTGCTAGTGGCACTTGTTTGTTATTATAAATGAGCAAGTTCTTGTCTTTTCTTTTGTTTTGGCAAGTGTAAAATATTGATGTGAATTTTTGGATGGTTGAAAGTATAACTGAAGTAAAATTCAATTATTTGGTTATGCGTTAAGATGAGAAATTTCATATTTTACTTTAAAAGAATATTTATGATGCCTCATTGTAAAATATTTAACATCTAAAAATAATAGTAGAATTTATCCAATTCTTATATATTGCTTAAATATTTATTTATTTATGTCATTGTTTATCCTTATTCTTTACCTTTAATCAAATAATTATAAAATGCTATATTATTTATTTAATTAAATCTAACTTTCATAATATAATATATATAAATATCCTAGTCTTCACCTCACTTGAATTACTTAATTAAAAATAATTAATTAGTTATTAATGGAATGTACATCTCTAAGTATAATTCTAACCCTTCACTTAACACACACCTCTCATCTCCACATCCTTATATGTTCTTACACATGTGTGAAAGATTATTTGTCAAATCTTTTTTCCCTATGTCGATGTAGAGGCACAAAAACATGTAGTAAAAGTATAATGATTGGTGATTTGTTTGACAATTTGTCTCTACCTAGTATCCTTGTTTTAGAAGGAATTGGATGGAACAACAAATTTTATGGATTTTCTTGGGAATCTAAGCACACTTTTAGATACCCTTTATGGAGATATAACTCCTACAATAGCATCCTCCAATCTAAATTTCTAAACCTTTAAAATGGATTAAAATAAGTCATATTTAGCTCTCTAGATTGTTAAAACTAAGTTTTTTTTAATAATGCTCTCGCATGTGCCAAAAATTGTATAAAAGACTCTTGAATGAGTGGAGAAAAAATGGTAAAAAAATAATTTTTAAGTTAATTTTAAGTTTCAAGGCCTCTAACAAAGTGCATAGGGTCTATATCTACCCTTGACATCTCTAGGTATACATGAGCTCTCAAATTTTCATACAATGTTTTAAATTCATATTTTATTAAAATAAAGGTTTAAAAAAGGCACTAGAATAGCCCATTTTTTGAAATAATGATTGAAATCTATTGGTTCAATGATTGAAATTAATCCACTTCACCTAGAGAATGATGAAAAATTAACAAATAATGCTCCATACACAAGAAAATCAAACAACAAGGCTTCAAATCTCTTTTTTTTTTTGCAAAAAAGGAGGTCTAGAACAATTGTAATGCCCTACCAACATACCTACAAACAAATTTTTGATTTATTTTATCACCAAAATAATTTTAAAAAACTTGATCTTTCCTTGTTTTGTAAATGATCAAACATCCCTAGCTATCTAGCTCACGCCCATGTCAATCAAAGTTTACAAATTAAGTGTTAAAAACCCTTAATTAGGTTCTTGGGATTGAGTAGAAACACCAAAATTTTAAATTTATAATGACTTATTTGTCCAAAATAAAATAAACACCCCTTACCATGATTAAAAAACTAACACAATATTAAATAAAAATTTGAAACAAGATAAAATAATGATCCTATTGCATTCTCCCGAGGAGTGAAAATTTGGCACATGAGCTCCTATTCATCAGGCCTCCAAGGTTACTCCCATACTTGTTAATGCCTGATTCGGCCATTCAAGTAGCATTCTTTATTGAATTAACTTTCCACTTCAATGAGTATTGGTAGTACCCCTTGTCTGTTTAACAATCTTCTTGTCCAAAATGATTTCTAGCTCTTCTTTGTTGGCTTTCGGTAATTGGTTTGCCCATTTCCTAACTCATGTTTCCTTTCTCTCAATTGTGTCATATTCATCGTCTTCTTTGTACATATAGAAGTCTACAAGATTAAATGTGGGATAGCTTCCAACACCACTTAACAATTCTATCTCATAAGCATTGTTAGAAAACTTTCTTAAAATTCTGCAAGGGCCAATTTTCTTCATTTTTTGAGGGTGACCCATTTTAGAGCAATAGTTCAAACACTTCATTAGTGAGGCTTCCACCAAGGATTGAATCCATATTAAACCATTATGTGTTGGCAAGTGATCAGCATATGCACACATGCACATATATGGAATGTTGTCATTTATGGCAACACTTATCATCTTTATGATTGCGCATATTGGATATCATGAATATGTTTGAATGCAGTTGATGAAGGAAAAATGCCTAAGTCCATAGACTATTCCTGTGACCTAGTCTAACAGAAAAGCGTAGAAAAATTCACAGAAGCCTCATAAAGGCATGCAATCTTAGGTACATTCTTATAGGATACAAATGAATACATGTGTAAGGTCACACGTGTTAATATTGAGGTATCGAAGAGATATGCTTAGTTGATTGGATGTGAAGACAGTAAATAGAGTATAACTTGTTGGCAATCACCAAGGTTGACTTTGTGAACGATTGGAAATTTATTTTTGGATGCTATCTTGGATCTAAGGCTGACTAAGGATATTGATGAAGTGTGCAAATACATATTAAATAATATGATGTTTAGCTAGACTGAATTGAGGTTATAATTAACCATATATTAGGCCAAAAAAAGGTAAAAGTAGTGTTAACTTGGCTTTTATCATGATAAGAACTTTGTTTAATTTCATATTGTAATAGAAACATGAAAACAATAATCTAGTATCAAATATAAAGTTAGAAAATAGAAAAACCTAAAATTTGAGAAATATAATGAATGTTCTTTATTTGCATTCCAACTATAAAATACATATGAAGAAACAATTTAATTAATTCTCTTTGTTGGCACACTTCTTTTGATTGGAGAGAAAATAATTGAAGATTTATTTCATTTGTGGAAATTAGACAAGTAGGAGTTTACAGATTTTTAAATGTTGTCAGCCATTTTAAAAGGATGCATATTTGAAAGTTGTATTTATCATCAGAATAAGGCCTTTGTGTAAGGCTTCTAAATATCAGACCAAATTCTCTAAGTAACACTTCCAGATTTATTTGTAAGAAGAAAAGGCACCATTCAAGACTGCATTTACCATGAGATTGAGGGCTCTGTATAATGCTTATAATTTATAAGAAAATGCAAATTTAAAGACTTTATAATGCTTCTAAATTTATCTCTTAAATAAAATTGATAATTCACAGTTGAAGACTACATTTAGCACCAAATGGAAGACTCTATATGACGCTTCAAATTTATCTTTTAAAAATGAAAGAATGCACAGTAGAAGGCTACCTTTACCATCAGATCAAGGACTCTGTATAAAACTTTAAATTTATCTTTTAAAAAATAGAGCATGCAAAGTTGAAGGCTTTCATTGCCATCAAATCAAAGATCATGTATAATGCTTCTTAATTTTTATACAGATTTGACAAGAAGTACAATATATTTCTTCCTGTATATGTTCTCACAACTGCTTTTGATTGTTTGTAATTGCTGATTTGTTTGGAGTTTTTTTTAATCCTTTTCAAACAAGCAGTGAATATCAAGCTGAGGAGCACAAAGAAAAAGGAATTAGCTTGATAGCTAACAAACATGAAAATTTGAAGATGAGTGGGATTGGATCAAATTATAGAAAATATGAAGTAGTCACTATCGATCAAGACATACATCAATATATAAGTACAATTCCTCATGATTTTGAATCTGAAGTTGGACAAAATTATCAAGATTCAGAAGCTATAGTTCAATAGGATATGGCTGAGAGTAAGCCTCCAAGGGAAATAAATAAAATGGAAATTACAGAGTAAGGAAACAAAAGTGGGAAGTTGCCTGAGTTGAGTGAGACTGATCTAAATTCAGAAGACATTCATAGATCTAAATTGAATCCTATTGGTCCAAAGAAAAGAAAATCTAATGTAAAGGACATGTAGATGTTAGAATCAAATGCACTCTGTACAAAGAATATGGAACCTAAACATGCACAAAATAATATATTAAGATGAATTATCCAACATATATTTTGAAATCTAAACTCAAAATTAATCACAAAGGGGTAGAAAAAGACCATTTCAATCAGATCAAAGAAGAATACTATCATCCCATGTGTGCAAGTACCATTGATACAGGACCGCCATAAAATAAAGAAAATAATCAATCATTTGACAAGGGGCTTCAATCAGAGAAGACAAATAGTGGTTGGGCTCAGAATGACACTGTGACAAGATGGGGCTTTTTATTCATTGTAAAAACTAAAAATTCTCAATTGTAGATCAATAATATATGAGAAAGGGAGATCTCAATGTTGAGAATAGGTTGCAGAGGGTGTTAAGAATGCTAAAAGTCCAAATAATTCAAAGACAACACCATAGACTAAGAGAGGAAGTGAGAATCAAACATCTAAGTGGAAAAATGTATCCAATGTATTGCCACAATGAGGATACGAGTACAAGTCCAACAATAACATGCAGGAGATGTAAAAGTATGCAGTTACAGATCAGACATACTTATTCCTATTTAAAATAACATAGATATCATACTAATAGCAACACTCAATGCTCCAAATATCTTAAAAAAAAATTCTATAAATACAAAAGCAAAAACAATTTTCAATAACAGATTTCTGAGAATAAAATAGTTATTCACATTTAAATTAGGAGAAGAATGAGGAATAATATCATGTTACAAAAATGTTCTCCACAAGATTGGAAGCAAAGATATGCCATAATTGAAATGAAGACAAAACCCTATATAGAAGTGATGAATTTTCTAGATTGCATAGGCTGTCATCAAATTTTAAAATATAATTTCTTACCTTCATTTAATAAAAAATAATAATAATAGGTGGGAAGTCCCATAAAATCAGCTAACACTACTAGTGCACTAATAATGTGGAAGAAGCTTGTTTGGTGGTAATAATTTTTGAAAGCAAAATAAAATTAATATTTTAGAGATTTGAGATTTCATATTAGATTTTTGTCACAAACTCTACAAGAAAGTCAAAAATCATGACATATAGAATAGTATATATTTAATTGAAGAAATTAATAATCTTTGACAACTGATGTGATACAATGATGTGGGCAAATTAAAAAGAGGCATTTGAAAAAAAAAATGTACTTTTTTTTATGAATAGTGTCTTTTCTATTAATTGAATTATAAAGTTACATATTCACAAAAAAGGGGCCAGGGGACATAAAAATCACCTTGCGAGAGTCCACATGGCATAAGCCGAATCTAGAAATAGAAACTTAAAAACTATTCATAAAAAAAAATCATAAATCCATCAAGATGCGAAAGTAGTGCTAGTAGATGGAGGAGGATCTCTATCATCAGAACCCCAAACATCATTGGGATTGATAGGTGGGTCAAGAATCAACCAACCATCATCTTCAGCATCTTTTTCCTTCTCTTTCGCCTGAGGCAAAGAAATAGCCAAAGCCAGGTGGGGGAATTTGGAGGAAGTGGCTAGGGGCCAATCAGAGCCACAACGAGCAACAGGAGGGGCAGACTGATCCGGAGTTGGAGACCACCTAGAAGGGTGGTGAGGTAGAGAAGATGAGTGACACCTCCAACCATCATCACCACCTCTAGGGGAGTGGTGGCAGGAAGCCTGCGACCATGGAGTATGGGAGCAGCGAGCTGAAGAGCTACGCCCATGGAGGTGCCCCCTAGACAGAGTACCTTCTACAGAGACAACATCAGGAGGAACCCAAGAAACCATGCATGGAGTGTTGCCCTAGTGATTGAGCAACTCCTGAAGGTGAGTCACCTCTAGAGCCACTTTATTAGCTTGAACTTGAATCTGCATCATAACATTGTTACATATGCAAGCTTTATTATACAAAGCAACATTAATATCAAGAGAGCTGTGGGAAAAGAGAACAACATTCCTATCTTTCCACAAAATGAACAAAATCTCCATCCTGAAAGTATGCCAAATTTGGGTAAACTTGGAGGGGAGCTTCAGAGAATCTCCCAGAATAATCATGTACCAAGAGAAAGGCTCGGGCCTGAAAGGTTTAAAGAAGTCATGGATCCACTGCCAATACTATTGATCTCTCTTACAGAACCAGAAGATGTGCAAAAAGGTTTATGGGTGGCCACAAAAAGGGCACCGAGGGTCATGAACAGCCAGGTGCTTAAGTCTAGGACCCACAGGAAGTCCTTGGAAGAGTAAACACTAAGAAAAAAGAGCCATCTTGGGCTCTGTAATGGTAGACCAAATAGTTTGGAAATGAGAGCTCTAGTGGTATGTAGAAGAGTGCAAATGCCATCTTCGGTTGAAAATGTCCACCATGAGAAGGTGGGGAGACAGCCACCGATAGCCCAATCTAGGCTTGTAATTGAGGAATGGAGTGGCAGGATATGACTTCCAATCCTTCCACTAAGGTTGAACAAACTGAACACCAAGCTTTTGAAGCAAATGATTTGGAATAGCAAAAACCAAAAAATCAAAAGTCTTATGATCTGGGCGAGCCAAGCGATACTAGATCTAGATATCTTCCCAAGAGCAGAGGCTCATAGTGACCCTAGAGAAGAGGTCCTTGGGAGTCCGGATGCCATGTTTGAAAAAATGCAAAGCACTGGCTCCTTGAGTCTTAGCAAGATGGATACCTTGAATGGAGAAAAAGTGGAGACCACCAGAGGTTCTGTTGATTAAAAGAAATACCATTGCGAAAGCCATCTCCATCCCACTGAAGCCAAGGTTTGATAGCTTCCCAATCCTTCCATATGCTCTTAATGATGAAGGTGCCTTGGATCTGGACATGCTCCCTTATAATAAGAAGAGTCTGAAGACCAATACCTTTCTAGGCAGGCCTGTGAACAGGGTAGCCTAAGGAAATACAATGCTTGACAAGGATTTTCTAGGCCTCATTACCAGTGAGAGCACGAATAATCCATTTGGCACAAAGAGCATGTCCCCGCTTCTGAGTGGCAAGAAGACCAAGGCCACCAGAATCTTTGGGGAGACAACAATAATCTCAAGCAACTATGTGAAATCCATGCCCATCGGCTCTAGAAGCCCAGAGAAAGTCTCTGAGAAGGCGCTCCAACTTTAGGTAAGAAGCTTTAGAGGGAGCCCAACAAGAAGAGTAATAAACATGGGTGGCAACAAGAACCTTAGAACAAATTTTGAATTTCCCTGCAAGAGAAAGGGGTTTAGAAATCAAATATTGAAGCTTCTTCTCAATCTTAGCAATCACAACATTCCATAAGTCCATAGGATAGCCATGTAAAGCAAAGGGAATGCCCAAGAAGCAGAAAACTTCCCCATGCTGAACCCATTTCCAATTGAACTTAGCAAGCCAAGGAGGGGCATGCAAGAAGGATTGTCTGTAATAGAGAGTCTTATGCCATTGAATAGCGGATCCAGAGGCCTGACAAAAAGTATCTAAGCATTGTAAGGCATTAGAAATATTATCCTCCTCAAGGAGAGTGAGAAAGGATTCACCAACAAAGTGACCATTGACAAGTTGAGGAGAGTCAGGAAGAGAAATGTCATGAACTAAACCATAGGAAACAGAATTGGCAAGAAGATATCCAAAGCCTTCAACAACAAGCACATATAAAGCAGGGGCCAAGGGGAAACCCTAGCGAATGGACCTAAAAATCTCAAAGGTGTCAGACTAAGTACCATTGATAGTGATGCAAGCAGAGGCATCACCAAAAAACATTTCCACCGACTGCAAAAAATTGGGACCAAAACCAATGGCCTGTAGCATAGCAAGTATGAAAGGCCACTCAATGCGGTCATAAGCTTTGACAAAATCAATCTTAAGAAACAACATAGGCTGATTAGATTGACGAGCCCATTCCATTCCTTCCCAAACAGTAATAATATTGTCAAGGATATATCTGGACTTGATGAAACTAGTTTGCTCAGAGCGGACAATAAGAGGAAGAAGATGTCTGATCTTGAGAGCTAAAGCCTTAGTAATGATCTTATAGGAGACATTCAGCAAAGTGATGGGCCTCCAATTGTAGATATCTTCAGGATCACCAACTTTAGGTATGAATTTGATGTTCCCTTTGTTAATGATAGCACCCAAGCTTTTATTATGGTAGGCCTCGAGATAAACTTTGTGCAAGTCAGATCCTATAGCATCCCACAAATGCTTGTAAAATTCATAAGGAAATCCATCACACCCTGGGGATTTGTCATCAACCATAGAAGAGACAACCTCTTTAAGGTCATTGATAGTGAGAAGTTTCTCATAGAAGGCACACTACTCGACTACTAGGCAGTTTGGAGAATAGCAATGCATGCGTTGAGAGCATCTTCCAGAGAAACAAAATTTCCCTGAGAAGCAAACACTTTTTCATAGTGTTGAACAAAAGCTTGAAGAATATTAGGAAGCTTGGTAAGGGTTTCATGACCTTGTTTGATTTTTTGAATACCAAAGTTGGTATGACGGGCTCTGAGAGCATGAAAAAACTCTTTAGAAGCTTTATCGCCCACCTCCAGCCAATGGAGGCGAGATTTGATTTGAGCTCCCCTAGCGACATAATTGTCTGCAATTTGCTTCTCATGGCAAAGTTGAGCAAGTTTAAGCTGAAGTTTGGCATCAAAGGGATTCAGAGCCAAAGCTTCAAAGGCACTACAAAGAGCTTTGGTGTTTGCTTCATATGCACATTTCTTGTAGCAAGCCAATTGATGACTGTAAATGCAGAGAAATCTAGCAGTATGGGTGATGGCATCATTCCACCACTAGATCCATCCAGTGTGGTTGTAGGGTTGAGGCTCTAAGTTCCAGACATGCAGAATGTGAGAGAGGGTGGAAGCATGCGTTAGCACAGACATGTTGAGAAAAAATTGAGTACAAGCAACCTGCCTAGCAAAGGAATGCCACGTAATGGTAAAAAAGATGGGATAATGATTTGACAAGGTCACATCTGTCAAGGGAATGACAGGTAAATCCCAATCTTCAGAAAAAGAGAAAAAAGATTGAGCAGTAATCATAGAACAATCTAATCTCTTGAATATGTGGTCAGAACCAACTCTGAAATCAGACCAAGTATGCCAAACCCCACTCTGTTGACGATGGCTGGCATTGGGATCAAAAAGGCCCAATTTATTGTGCATATGGTACCAAGCTTCTCTCTCTCCAACTATCCATCTGAAAGGCAAAATCCCTTCCTTGTCAAAGGATAGCTCAACCATATTGAAGTCCCCACACATAACCCATGTTGCTGGAGGCAAATTATCCACCAACCAACACCATAGCTACAATCTTTCCAGAGCATCATTGGGAGCATAAATATTTATAATCCCAAAGGAATGATTGTGAAATGATAGCAAGATCCAAGTGACACACTGCATAGGGTTAGATCCATGTGCAATAACAACAGAATGAAGGTGAGGTGACAGAATAGTAATGACACCACCCTTACTAGCTTCGTGATGTGAAGAAAAAATAATGTTGTCTGACAAAATGACGCGATAGGCAAAAGTAAGAAAAAAACCATAAATTTTAACTTCCTACAGACATAAAACACCCAGACTGTGAAGTCTGCGGTGGGTATCATGAACATAGTACTTTCTAGAGAGGTCAGTTAGACCTCACACATCCCAGGATAAAAAAATCATAAAAATTCTTGCATATTTTCCTCATCCTCAAGAGAGGAGAAACTATTATGCAAGAAGGTTGGAACTGAACCAAAACTGTTGGATATATTTCTAGCATAGATAAGCTGCCACTTTTCCTCTGGGTCTTCCTCACGACCATCAAGGATACGAGACCGATGCAAAGTCTATGAAGAAATGAATGAAACAACTTGTAGAGTGAGCATCACCCCAGGGGTGGTAGACCACACAGGTGGTGATTTCCCTTGAAAAATAGGGTTTGACATAGTCAGAGAAACTAGTGGCGTATTCCCTAGAAGACCAGGGTTTGAAATAGGTGAAGCAACTGGTGGCACTTCAACAACAGGTGGGATTTCTTCAATAGGCGGAGCAGCCAGTGGTGAAGCAGCTGCAGAAGCGGCTGGGGCCTTCTTAGAGCCTGAGGCATTCCTACCTTTTCATGAAATTGTGGTCCATTCCTCTTTTTTCCCTACCTCTGAAGGTTTAGCAGGTGTGTCCTTTGGCGGCGGCTTAACTCGAGGGGTAGCAAAGGGGTAGTCCTTGATCGTGTGCTTCGTCGACTGGCACCTATAATAGGTGTTCAGCAAGTTCAAATAATGCACCTTCTGAGAGAAGGTTTGGGAACCAACTTGTATCTCCACAGAGTCTTTGAGGTCCCTAGAAAGGTCGACCTCAATATGGATATGCTTCTGAGGGCAGGCATTAAAAAACTTGTCATGCTCCATGATAATAACTTTGCCAAGGGTTTTGGCAATACACTCAATGAATGACCAACATGGCAATGGGAGACCGGAAAACTTGACCCAGATAGGAACCCTAAGTTTCTTATCATCCGAGATAGTGAAGTCTTGAGACCACCTTTGAAACACAAGCAAAGAGGACCTAACCGTCTAGGGACCGTGGCTAAAAATTGCCTTCATCTGGGAAGGGTTAGCAAAACAAAATAGAAAAAACCTTTGGTAAGGTTTTGAACACCTTCAAGGTGGACTCCATAAGGAGTCCAACTCTTGTTTACCCAGTCTTTGAGGATACTTTCAGGAGGAGTGCAACCCACAAAATACCCTATTAAGGTATGCTTTTCAAGCCATTCACAAGAAGCATCAAATTCTTGCATGTTAAGAATAATATCAGGGTTACCTCGTGAAAGACCTTCGGGATGAACTTGCGCAGTTGTTTGTTCAAAGGAGGCACCATGGCTTTCTAAAGCTTCAACCCAAGCACCGACATCAACTGCTGGGTTGAAGTTGGCCGGAGCCATAATAAACTAACCCTTATGCAAAAATCCCACAGTAAATGTGGTGTGATAGGTGGGAAACTCAGAAATAAAGTGTAGACAAAGAGTTGTACGCATGGAACCCTAGCATAGCAAAAAACCTTTCTTCTTCTTCTTTAAAAAAAAAAAACTTTAGACTTTTTGTGCAAAATATTAAATTCATTGTGCTTATTGGTGCAACTAATAGTATTAAAAAATTGCATGAATGCATAAGTATTCATGCCTATGGCAAGAACTAATAATAATGGAGTTTCAAACCATATACACCTAATTTGTCCGCACTGAACTATAGTAGAATTTATCCAATTCCTATATATTGTTTAAATATTTATTCATTTATGTCATTGTTTATCCTTGTTCTTTACCTTTAATAAAATAATTATAAAATGCTATATTATTTATTTAATAAAATCTAGCTTTCATAATATAATATATATAAATATCCTAGTCTCCACCTCACTCCAATTACTTAATTAAAAATAATTAATTAATTATTAATGGTATGTAGATCTTGTATGCACCCTAAAATGGTTGCCTAGACTTTGGGCCCCATTTTTCAATTCATCAATTTCATGAATCAATGCTTTGCAATATTTTCAATCAAATCAATTTCCTTGATCAAATCCTAATTCTATCATTTATTCGATTATATTCTATGGGTTAACCATTTTATCCTAAGACTTTATTTAATTAAATTGAATTCCCTCCCCTTTTATTAAATAAAAAGCCCCCACTTTCCTCTTATCCTAAGTTGCACAAATAAAGCATTATTCCTATTTTATAAAAAGAAGAAAAGGCCTTTTTGTCTCACATGGGGCACAAAAGTCAACACTTCTTTCTCATTGGAGGAGATTTGTGCACAAGGATTTGTTAGAAATAGGGAATACTGAGAGGGGGGGGGGGGGTGAATCAGTATTCTACAAACTTTATCTTTTGCCCAATTATGGATATAATAGATTATATTTATACATGCATAACATTAAAAGCTAAACAACATGCATAACATAAGAAGCTAAACAACATGCATAATAATAAAGAACTCATAACACATTATTTATTCTCGAGGAAACCCCGGCCAAGGGAAAACCCTGGTGGGGATGGTACCCACAAAGATCCACTAATAAAAAGTATCTTGTTAAGGATGTTAACCCTATTAGGAGTCTATTACAAGCTTAAAGTGTATCAGTCCTGATTAAGGGACTATAGGCCTTGTTAGAAGCCTCAACCCTATTAGGAGTTGTAGTACAAAATATGATTACCAGATGAGCCCACTGCCCAAACAAGTAATGTACTAATTACAAAATAGGTTAAGGTACATAACCTTATACTTCTTGCATCAATATCACTTCACTGCTCTTTCACTATCGCTATTACATATGCTTCATATACTTCGCATCATACTACTACAATTACTTGATGCTTTTCTTCTCTTTTTTCAATTACAATTACATTTACATTTATACCAATAGCTTTATCCAAGAGTTAACATCTAGGATGTCATCCCTTTATATTGTTAAGTCATTATTTGGATAAACAAAATAATCCCTTAACTCTTTACTAGTTCTGTCTTCATATTCCGTCCTGTCGGCTTCACACTGTCTTTGGTAAAACTATCATAACTTCTTCCGTACATGTCGTACTAACTTGCACTATGAGATGGGTGATCAATAGTCATCATAGAATCTATGTTCAAGTGTGCAAGCATTGAACTTACTCCAGTCAACGTTGCAAACAAAAACTATATCCAGGTTCACTGGTAAAACACTGTCTCACACTTAGACAAATTTGCAATGCACTTTGTCATACTTGCTCTTTGACTTGTGCAATCTTTATGTGAATCATATGTTGCCATAATGACAACATCTATGTAATCAACTCAGCCAAATTACCAACAATCTCCCCCTTTGTCATTGGTGGCAACATATGAGAAAATTTGCTAAGTGTACAACTCAAAATCTCAAAATTGTTCAAAACTGTGGCCATAGTATAAAATACATACTATCCTTATAACTCCTCAAAAATTATTGCCTCTAATATAGTACTCCCCCTAAGAATAACAACCCTTATCATATACTATCAATTTTCTTCTATATATCTCTCCCCCTTTGACAACAATGACAAAATAAGGTAGGGAGGGTCACAAAATTGTATCACAAAAATTCATACCTCAATTTATTTATTGCAAAGCTAGTAGGCTTGCAACACAATCTGCAAAAACTGTCTTCGTGGATTCTATCTCCTTCTCCCATGATTTCTTAATGGAATCTGCCACATTAAGTAGTGCGCTCAGTCCATAAGAAGCAATTTCACATGCTTTGAGGTTTTCAAAGTTAAATTTTTGAAAAGATGTCTTTGCTGAAAGACAATCTTCCAACTATTCATCAATTATGCTCAACTTCATAGAAGCATGCTCTCTCAAAAGAGTGTATCTTCTCAATTTCCTATCTTTCTGATCTTGTACAACTCTGATTTCATCATATAGTTTTCTAACTTTCTTCTCAACATTACAGACCTTCACATTGGGGTTAGATAGAAGGTTTGTTTCATTCAGAATCTCTACTTCCTTCAACTTTATCTTCTGATCTTCCTTAGCTATCAAAGTCTCTAATTTTGTACACTACATGTACAAAGATTTTCCTATTTCCAAGTGCTTCCTCAAATCCTTGATACAGATATCAAGAGTATTGATATCATTGCTGATGTACTGACTGATGTTCAAAATCATTCTAGCCTCATAGTCTTCTTATGCTTTCACTTTTGTAATATCAGCTAGGTGTGTGAATTCATTATCAAAGGTACTCATTACCTTCTTTGCCTTCTCCATGGGGTCTGCTTCTGAAATTTGTGTAGTCGCAGTACTTTGTAACTCCTCAGTTAGTTCCTTCAGACACCCTTCAAGACTCTTCAGATCATTATGAATGTTATGATGAATTGGATTGGGAAATCTAATGGCAAAAAGAAGGAGATTCGTTCCTTCTTATTATTACCAATTATTTTGTTTAAGGATGTAATCAGTTCCAACTGATCATCATCATCTACTTCTTTTCCCAAATGCTCAATCATAGATCCAATTTGAGTCTTCTTTCCAGTCTCAGGAGTAAGACTGATATCTTCTTTGGTGGGAATGGGAATTTGTTCTTCTGTAACTAGTGGTTCCACAACTATGGTCTCTTTCATCTCTTCTTCTTTTGTAGCTTCCTGTTCCTCAAAGGCCGAATTGTCAACAATGTTCTCCAAATTCTTGAATACATTTTTATCAGTATCCAAGGTGATTTGTGTACCTTCTACATTCATTGTTTCATCTTCAATATTAATAGTTGGAGAAGAGGGAATGTCCTCTTGTACTTTCTCACCTGCTTGCTCTGCTGCAATTGATGATTCTCCAACATATTCTGCAATAACCTTGATAATTGCCTATTTAGTCTCAAAATTTACTTCTTCATACTTGCCTCCCATAATCTGAATTGTTCTCCTTTTGGTTCTCAGATGGGTGCTTAGGGCTTTCATGATCTGGTTGAAATGAGCTTCATCTCTTATCTCACAAAGCTTCCTCACAAGCTTTTCTCTAATAGTTGTCTCTTCCTCTGATGCTCTCTTCTTTCTATTCAGAAGTTTGTTATAAAGATCATCAGGTATTTGCCCTTAAATAGTGTCAAACTTCTTTCCAGTCAAGATCATATGCTTCACAACTGCATTCTCTAGATTAAGTCTATCAGTATAATCATAAAGATCATAATATTTGTTCATTCTTGCAAAGTCACCTTTCTCAATAATCTTCTCATTAAGCTTTTCAACTTTTGGTTTCCAAGCTTTCTTCTTTGTAGTGACATCATCTTTAACCTCTGCAATCTTCTTAGAATAGGTTGCACTAGAGTTTTATGCCTCTTTCCTGTTCCAGTGGCACTTTCCTTAACTCTTTTGCTAGGTGTGGACGAAGTGGATCTAGTAGACATCTTTGTTTCTATGTCCTTCTCAGGTACTTCCACTTTCACCTTTACTTGTGGTTCTTCTTGTGGCACTGCAATTGATGATAAAGGAGGGATAGACAAAACTTCCTTTTGTCCACTCTCTCTGATTGCTACTGCTATCTACTTTGCTACCAAAAAATCTCTCTCTATCATTCCTGTATCCTTTAAGATTTTCTTAATGGTGCTCTCAACTCTCTTCTTAGACTACTTCTCTTTAATTAGAATCTTTATGGAGTTGAAGTTCTCCTCAAAGGTTCCAAACCTGTGACACTGAGTGTCCAACTTACACTTCATTAGTCTGCTAACATACTCTTCAATTTCTACCTCAGATATTTCATAGCCAAGAGGGTCTATGAACTCTGTTCTAGGCTCTACTGCTTCAATATAGGTAAGGTCAGTATCCACCATAAAACATATATCATCTTTATATTTGTCAACGAGAGACTTAGGGATCCTTGATCTGCTAGACACAATAGTCTGAAATGTCTTAATAACAAATACTACACTCTCATTAACACTGTCAATAACATGCCTTCTATAAACTACATTAATCCTTTCCATCGTAGTTTGTCCATCATTCCAATCATTTCCTATGGTGTAAGGAAATCTCCTCAAAAGATGAAAGAACATGTATGTGATTAGGGATGAGAACCTAAACTGTGTATACTTAGTTTTCTTGATCTTCTCCAAGTTCTCAAACAATTGAATTCTATGAATTTCACACATACAAACTGGTACCCTGTCAACACACATAAGATAAGCTGCATGTACCATTCCAGATGCCATGTCATCTTCTCTTGAATTTGCACAAAACTTAGTAGTTAGGATCTTGCATATGTATCTCACATCATCTTGTCTGATCTTGCTAATTACAATTCCTCTATCATTATAGGATGAATTTGTGTTGTCAATGACTATTTTTCTCATTAAAAGGAATAGCTCCAGTCTTAAATAATCCAGTGACTTCATGAATCAAATCAGCTATAATATCTATCACTCTATCCTCTAGCCAAAACTTTCCATTCTGAATTCTACTCAAAATAACCTTAGTGCATTCTTCATTATCAAATTCATACTGTAATCCATATTTGACAATTTCATTATGTTTCAAGTATTCAAAACCTTGTTTCAGTGTCATATCCTGATTGTAAATCTTTTGATATTCATCTATGAAATCACTATCATTTATTGTCTCTATTTTGCATCCAGGATAACTTCTGACATTCTCTAAATGTAAAACTCCATCTGGTACGGATGATAATGCAAACCTAGGGTCTTCTTCCAATGGTTCTACTGGTTCCCTTTTCAATTTAGGTCTATTCTTATCTCTGACATTGTGTATTAAGGAAACATCCATGATTTCTTCAAATACCTTTACTGATTCAAAGATTTGTCAAGTAAAATGCCTTAATTTCATGATTTTAGGGCTTGTGTAGATTCGACACACAATTCTTCTTCAAATCCTTGCAAAATGCTTTCAATCACTGCTCTTTGATCTCCTTGACACTTGAATTCTCTTTGATGATCAAATAATACTAATCATAACCTTTTATTAATTCAATCTCACTTAGATCTAACATCGCATTCAATTCTTTTGCCGCTTCTTTCCAAAAAGTTGTCTCTGCTAACCTGCAAAACTTAAAACTTCTTGCGATCTCGCAAAACATAATATTTTTCTTTGTGCTCTTAACCATAGCATTAGAATATCATAAAATACCTTGCATTAACTATGCAAGACTCAATTCATTATATATCTACTTTTATACTAAATCTAAGTTCCTATTCTACTGCAATTTACATGAATTAAGTACTTTGAGATAGGTCAGGTAAAGATTCATTCTTACCTTTCAATACTTCACCTTTCTGATTACCTTCAATGTTGAATATGTCTCCTTGATCTGTGCTTTTGATAAACTTCACTTCATTTGAATTACTACAACATCCTTTCTGACTGTTACTAGCATCTTCATTTCTTCTTACATGATTCTTGGGGTTAGGATTAGGATGAAAAGCTCTATTGTTCATTATGTAAAACCTTGTTGTATGTCCAATCTTGTTGCATATCTGACAAACAATTCCATTGTTTCCATATCTTGGTCCAGGTTGATTGATTTGTGATCTATAGTTTCTAGCAATGTGTCCAACCTTGTTGCATCTATAACATACTACTCCACTTCTTCTGTTCATATCTTCAGTAGGTTTCTTATCTGCATTGTTAGTATTCCTAAACATTCTACTACCATCATTACTCTCAATAAATTTAAGTTTCCTACAATCAATAGCTCTATGTCCAAAACCATGACAATTGTAACAATAACCATTAAGAGGTTTAAATTGTTTACTTGTGCAATCTCTCTTCATATGACCAATAATATTACAAGCAAAACATCTACCTTTGAATTCTCTTTGCATACCTTTGGGTGATTCCTCTTGCTTCGGTGATTCTTCTTCTTTAGGTGTTGTTGGTTCTCCTTTTTGCCACACTATCAGACTTACACTAGGATTGACAGGGCTAGTGTCACATTCATTAAACACTCCAAATTTGACAAGAAAAAGGGCCAATGAACAAAGTACAAGGGCTTTCTACACTTTGAGCTCCAGATCACTCAGGTGGGTATACCTCATCTACACACACATGACTCTCCTTGATGAACAAAAGGCCTGAAGATATATTATTGTGGAATAGCTTTCAGACTCCTATAGGTATCCTATACCCCAATGAAACCATGACCTTATGCAATAGCCCTACTTGCATAAAATGAGTATGAAAGATTAGAAACCTATCCTAACAACATGAAAGGGAAAGGTGGTGCTTTATTGTAAATGGTTTATGTTTTGGGTTGAATGGACCCCTAAAATACCCTAAGTCTCTCATAGACCAGTGCCTTATCCAATGGGAAACATAGTCAAATACCTCATTGCAATAAAGCCATGAAACAAGAAAATAATAGATCATAATATGTTGATGCCTTACATCAATCATACACCATCAATTAGACCTCACTTCAACAATCCACCTATGTACCTAGATATGCTATCACCTATTCAAAGGATTTTAACCTTCCCCTTAGAAAAGACCTATAAACAAGTAATACATTAACCAACTACTACTGGAAGACGAGCATGGGACATCCTTGATGTCCCAACTCATAAATATATGAAAACCAATCTTGAACTCAGTTATCCCTGCGAAGACAACTCTATTGCAGAAACATGGGAAATACAATATAAAGACTAAACATCCTTGATGCTATAATCAACAAGTTCAAGATTCAAATGGAGATAATCTGATAACAGTACAAATATATTGAAATCTCATACATAAGACAAACTGTTACAACATGTATTCTATTCTCCAAACCAGAAAGGAAAGAGGGAACCCTATATGCAGAGAAAAAGGAAAATATTTACAAGGCAGAATACTCAACCATCCAACACTAAACAGAAAAAAATTCTACAATATATACCACTAGTCATCTTGGAATCCCAAAAATCAAGATGCAACAAGCTATGGATGACTAGGGCAAGGGTTAGGGTTTTCACCCACCAAACGAACTAAAATCAATCAAAATTTACTACATTTGGAGGAAAACCAAGCAACCTAGAGAAAGTAGATCCCAGAAAGATCCTCATTAATGAAGAATTTCCTGATTTGTACCAAGGATCATGAATCTGTTGTGTTAACCAATCTAATTGTCCTCCTGCAACATGCCTCAAGCAACATTACCCAATCCTTATGGTGCAATCCCCTACAATCAATCATCATAGCCTCTGGACCATGCCGCAACAGCAAACAAAATCAAAATCCACCTGATCCAACCGCTTAAACATTTAATTCCCATCCTTCTATCGTTGAAAAACCATTTAAAATTTCAAATTCTGGACTGCAACGGTTGGTCAACAATTTTAAAACATGACCATTGATTCTATTCCTTCCTAGTAGATCGGGCAGTCTTCATTAATCTCACAACAGTCACGAGGCCCATTGAAAAGTCTTTGGCCACATCAGCACTTCGCAGCCAATGAGAAATGAACATATCGACAACAAGTCAGCAGCAGAGGACCCACCAAATGGTATCATCCCTTAAACAAGATCAACGATCGTCGCTATACCATTGACCTAAAGAACATGCATCTTACCCCAATGGTATAATGACAACCGCAAGATCTGTCGACGCTTTAACCCTCAAAAAGACTGCGACCCCACTGACAAATGCCAAGTCACCGAAACTAACCCAATAAACAATAAGCATGTCAGCACCACATGGCAACCGGATGGCCCACACTAACAAACTGCCACATCATCAAATCCTCGACCAATGAATAATGACCACCTCAGCGTGACTTGGCATCCGAGGACCCACCTTCTTTGTCGCCTGAGAATAAAGTAAAATTGACGGTTGTCGTAAGATCTCATGGCACTGACAAAACCCATGAGAACATACACCAACTGTAGATTTTCTGCAGGTGTTAGAACTCCAAAGACATGCCGAAAACCCTGGTCCCACTTTTCTGCCAAATCATTACCATGTGGACCAATGAAAAACTACCAACTCTCTATATCCGCTCGGCGGACAAAGTACTTTCTTTGGAAAGAAACCCATCTAGAAACCCTGTCATGTCTTCAATACCCTTTGGCAAATCAGAAGCGGCCGCATCACAATGAGTCAGCAACAAAGGACCCACCTTCTTTATCTTCCTCGGTACCAATCATCCTGACAACAGCCACATAACACGCTGGCGTGACCTGGCACTTAGGGCCCACTGCAAAGCTCCTCCTTTAAGAGAATCCGACGGTGGTTGCTAAAGTGCAGGCTTAAAATCTTGACATCTTCTCTCAACGATATAGCAACAACCATCGATGTAATCAAGTGTTTAACTGCTGGTAGACTTTTGTTGACGGGCCTACTTGGACAGTTGGTGCCATGTCGCTAAAGCACATGTCAGACTTTCTAACAACGGGAAGCCTTACAAATTAATGACAACCACAAATTTTTGAAGGGTAGACATTTGGAAATATTAATGGGTAGACTTAGGCTTAGGGAAATATAATCAAATTAAAAGGTACCCTGCTTTAGAAACCTAACCACATGACACATAAAGTGATCATTTGTAAAAGGAACATGCGTTTAAAGACACTTAAGTGGCTGGAAAAAGTAATGAAAGAATAGAACGAGGCCAAGGAAAACTAGGGTTTTCTTTACCAACAGCTAGAAATTTGAAAATTTGAACTAGGGCTTAAGGCCAGAGACAGAGAAGAACATGCAGGGACCAGGGGAAAGATCACACAGCCATGAAAATTGCTTTTAGGTGCTAACAGGTGTATCTTCAGATTTGTTGATCTCATCAGGCTTCTTCTCATCCATGCTTTCAGATATCTTCAGATTTGGTTCCTTGCCTTCATCATTTTCTTTGAAAGTGTTGAATCCAAGACCAGTCTTATCATAGAATGGTTTTTGATAAGATATTTGTTCATCAATCTTCTCACTAGTTGAATATAGCCTTTCAAGTTGTTGTTTGGATTGAGTTAGTTCACCTTTCACAATCTTATTGTATTTCTCAAATTCAGATGTTACTTTAGAAAGTTTAGATTTTAGATCTTCATTTTCAATCTTTAGACTTTCATTCTCAGATTTTAGATTTGCTTCATTCTTGCCATTTCCATCTTTCAAACTAAGCTTCAAATTTGCTATCTTCAATTCATGCTTAAGGATCTTATTTTATTTTTCCACATTGTCATCACAATCTTCAATAAAAACTTCAGATTCCTTTTCAGATCTCAGATCTTCCAATTTGTTTTTCAGTTTCTCAATGAGGTTCTTCACATCATCATACTTTCTTTTCAAAGTATCTTTTTCAATAGTAAGAAAGTCAATTTGTTCAAGAGCTTCTTCAAGATTCTTTTGTAGCTGATCCATATCCATAGAGATCTTACTCAAGCTGCTAGGCTTTCCTTGAATGATTCTTTCCGGGTAACTAAGCTTTGATACCAATTGTTAGAAATAGGGAATACTGAGAGGGGGGGGTGAATCAGTATTCTACAAACTTTATCTTTTGCCCAATTATGGATATAATAGATTATCTTTATACATGCATAACATAAGAAGCTAAACAACATGCATAACAATAAAGAACTCATAACACATTATTTGTTCTCAAGGAAACCCTAGCTAAGGGAAAACCCCGGTGGGGATGGTACCCACAAAGATCCACTAATCAAAAGTATCCTATTAAGGATGTTGACCCTGTTAGGAGTCTATTACAAGCATATAGTGTATCAGTCCTGATTAAGGGACTATAGGCCTTGTTAGAAGCCTCAACCCTGTTAGGAGTTGTAGTACAAAAGGTGATTACCAGATGAGCCCACTGCCCAAACAAGTAATGTAATGATTACAAAATAGGTTAAGGAACATAACCTTATACTTCTTGCCTCAATATCACTTCATTGCTCTTTCACTATCGCTATTACATATGCTTCATATACTTTGCATCATACTACTACAATTACTTGCTGCTCTTCTTCTCTTTTTTACAATTACATTTACATTTATACCAATAGCTTTATCCAAGAGTTAACATCTAGGATGTCATCCCTTTATATTGTGAAGTCATTATTTTGATAAACAAAATAATCCCTTAACTCTTTACTAGTTCTGTCTTCATATTCTGTCCTGTCAGCTTCACATTGTCTTCGGTAAAACTATCATAATTTCTTCCGTACATGCCATACTAACTTGCGCTCTGAGATGGGTGATCAATAGTCATCATAGAGTCTATTTTCAAGTGTGCAAGCACTGAACTTACTCCAGTCAACGTCGCAAACAAAAACTGTATCCAGGTTCACTGGTAAAACACTGTCTCACACTTAGACAAATTTGCAATGCGCTTTGTCATACTTGCTCTCTGACTTGTGTGATCTTCATGTGGATCATATGTTTCCATAATGATAACATCTATGTAATCAACTCAACCAAATTGCCAACAGGATTGCTCCCACTTTCAAACTCCACCCTTGATCAAATCTTTTGCCTCTTAATCTCCATGGTTAATTTATCTTTAAAAGGAGAGCTCTCTTCTCATTCAAAGGATCCCACTCTTGATGCTAATGTTGTGCTGCAGGTTTTCTTGGTGACTTTGGAGATTTGGAGATCTTGTTGCATTCTAGTCTTCATTCTTGCATTATAGCTTAGTTTTCATGGCATTCTTAGCTTAGTTTCCTTTCATGTTCTAGCTTAATCCTCATAGCTTAATTAGTCAAGGCTTGTAATACTCTCATTTTCATAGCATAGTTGCATTCTTGCATTCTCATTCTAATATAACTTGCATTGCATCTTTCATTTGTGATTCTTGAAGATATTGGCAGTCTTGCCATTGTCCCTTGGAATCTCGCATTGCATGGTTTACTAGCAAGGTTATATGCTTAATAGCTCTAGCTGAGAGCCTTGTAAACACCCTTGCATTCCATGCCTAGGGAGCTCTAGGTCACTTTCTCAAGGTTTCCAATCCATAGATGCCCTTGGAAGTAATGACTTAGAGAAGTGCACATCTTAGTGTGTACATTTTTGGCGCCCACCATGGGGCAGAACAGTTCTGTTTTGCCTTTATTTCCTTGCATTTCCTCTAATTTTTTGTCACTATTAGCTTCTTGTTTCAGCTATTTTTTTTGTTTTCTCTGATAGAGTATGATATGACAGTCTTCCAATATCGTACGATAGTTATTTACATACCCGTGCGATACCTTTCCAGTAAAAGTATTGTGTGACCATACAGGACTCTATCGCATAGCCATACAGTACTCTGTCACCTGGATACAGTGCGAACTGTCATACAGATCAAAAGTATCACACTCCTATACTAGGAAGTATCATGCAAAAAATTTTCTAACAGAACTGTCGCCCAGGCCTAGCAGTGACTGATTTTGGTGCTTTCTTTGCAAGATTTGGATTTGTATGCTTGCTAGTTTTGACTTGTTGTGTTAGGACAGAGATTCATTTTTAGATTATACTTGGTTTTTGCTATACTAACCTTTGTGGGCCTAATAAGTTGTGTTTGTAGGTGTGCCCTAGTTGCTTTCATTATTTGCTAAAAGAACGCATGTCAAAGCTTCAAATGCACAAGGGCTACTAATTTTTCTTGCAGGGTTGCCCAAAGCATAAAAAAAATCAAGTGCTTGTTCTTGGCTTTCATTTTTAAGTGTGGCATATGCTAGTTCATTTTTTCTTAGGCACTTAATATCTTGTTATTAGAGTCTTTTGGTGGTAGGATAGTATGCTCTTCACCCTTGTGGTGAACTAGAAATCTTGACCCATCTTTAGATTTCAAAAGCAAGAGCGCTAATTGAACATTGCTTGGTGTGTTTGGGAAAGATTTTTGAGATATGAGAGTATTCTCTTCACCCTTGTGGTGAACCAAAAATCCTGACCCTCAAAGGTTGATCCACTTCTTGTTTAGTTTAGAATCCTTTAGCGGGCTTGCTTTTGAGCAATCAAGAGGAATGACCCAAGTGGGGACAAGCTAATACCCGGCTATTCTGACCTACTATAAACTCAAGGCTATCAAGGACACAAAACTTTGGTAGATGTAGTACTTGTCTTCGCTTAGTGTGAGTACTTGTGGGATTGTGACCATGAGGAAAATGCTAAGAAAGAATGCTTAAGGTACTCTTGTGGCCACGAGATCCATTACTTGCCACAAGGTAAGGAGTCCCTTTGGGGAGCAAGAGGGGTATTGCGAACGGAATCCCTTATTACAAACCTTAGATAGAAGCTACCCGAGTTTGCCGCTCAACATCTTGGTGCAAGGATCGATCCTAGTGGACTAACTCGGATCACCCCAAGATTTTTACTCACCATCTGTGTTCCTTTGGTTGTGTCATTGGCACTTCCATGACAAAGCCAACATCTATTGTGGGCAAAAACTTTGTGTGAGGCAATGGGATATCAAGTGTGGGCCAAGTTGTTGAGTATTGAGCCTTTGTCTTTCTAGGCTAGTAAGTGCTTGAATTGTCTTTGTTGTGATCTACCCGTGTAAATGTTCTTGAACATCAAACATCACGGTAGTGTTCATAGAATTTTTCACTTTGATATCCCAAGTGCATGCCTTGAAAAGGTTGCCTTTGCCCTTGATTCAAGTGTTTTCTGACACATTTGATCACTTACTATTTGCAAACCTATCTATTTTTTTACTGTTATCACATTCCAAATTGAGAAATTAAAATCATGAAACTGCAACTTTAGTCAAATTGCCTTCAAAATTGAGATTTACACACTCACTAGTCAAATATCGTATGATACTGCACGACTATCACACCACCTACCTGGATATTAGCACATCAACTTCCTGGAAACCATCGCACGACCTTTGTGCGAAATATCGTCTGGACAAATTGTATCACCCCGATACCCTGCAAACTATCGCACAGAGTAATCTTGTTGTCTTACTAATTTGTGTCATTTCCAATTTTCCTTGGTCGATCCGAATTATAGTAGGTCACTTACCTCACAGTTGGAATCCTGTTTGCACCTTGGGTTCCTATGTTTTAACCTCTTGGATTAGTATTCTTTGATTTCACAAGTGACCTACCTTTAGATTCTTTGATAACACACTTGGAGAGTCTTAGTAGTCTCTTGTCCAATTCACTTCCATCCAAAATCAATTTTAACCAAATATAATTTGGGTAAATCATCCTCCTGATCCATATGTGTTAGGATACTTATCCATTGATTGGGTACCTCTATGGCAGTGTTGGTTAATACCTTTTGCAAATTTTCTATCTTACCATCTCTCTTTTGGACAATTGAATGCTTTTACTATCCTATTTTGGTATCGATGTTTCTTAGGGTCATCTTATCACCTAGGATCTTTTCTTTCATGTCAGTTACAACTAGATATCAAGTGAATCAAGGAAAACAACCTCAAGTAGTCTTTGACCAATTACCCTTAGTTCAAACTCACCAAAAATGTAAGGGAAAAGAGCATGTCTTTGATCAATCCCCTAGGAGTACCTCAGAAGCTTGGTTTGATCCCAAGAGCAATCCTAGTGAGTTGAGCACATCCTTAGCACCTTCTCAATCAGATATGGATATGAGTTACACCATGACTCGACAAGAGAGGGAAGCAATGGATAAGAATCTTGACGACATATTTGAGAGACATAGAGACAACATTCTATTTGGTGGTTCCTCTCATGACAATCAACCAGACTCACCCCCTATCAATACCAGATATTTGGATGCACATCAAAGGGCTAAAAGGTATAAGAGACGAGCTCACCAAGAAGAACGGTCACAACATGAAGACCCAGACAATGAACCTTGTGATGCTCATGTGAATGCAGCGTATACCAATGACTTGTTCAAACATTCAAGACCAAGTTCACCACTCTAAACAACTTCAAGGTATACAAGTGAAAGGCTCAAAAGAATTGAGCATGAAAAGAAAGCCTTTTTAGATGAACAAGCTGCAAAGGAAGAAAGGTTTAGACTCCTAGAGGTGGAGAGACAAGCCTTGTTAGAATTGGAAAGAAAAGCCTCTCAAGAAGAACAAGATAGACTTTTGGCCCAACAGCTTAATGCCCAATTCAACAATAGGGGTGTCAATAGTGGAAACAACTCTCCACCATCTACTCCTTCGGGGACCCCATGAAGTAGAAGGCATTCAAGAACCCCTTCAAGATCTCCTAGTCTTAGAGGAAGAAGGACTTCACAACATTCTCATTATAGGAGACAAAAACCTCCTAGGAACTCAAGACAACCCTCACAATGTGCTCATCATGGTTCCCAACATGGAGGTAGTAGCTCAAGTTTTGATGCTCAAGACTTCATGAAGATGCAACAAGAACCACTCTTCCAATAGTATGTGGAGAGATATCTAGAGAAAAACAAAGACAAGTTCCTAGAGAGCTTAATCAACAAGGGCACTAGAGTCCCCTATAACTTTGATGTGGACAGAAAGATTAAGAAGAAAAATGCATCTCAAGAAGAAGAGATCAGACAAATGAAGAGTATGATGGAAAAACTATTGGCACCTAAGAGTTCATTCTCACTTGACTCAATTTGTCCTAATCCTTTTAACAAGAGTGTGAGTATGAAATATTTTCCTAGGAAGGTGGAAATTCCCCAATATGACAAGTATGATGGTAATGGGGATCCACATGACCATGTGCGCCAATTCTACATTATGAGTTTTGAGTTTCATCAAGACGACTCCTATCTCATGAGGTTGTTCCCAAGGAGTGTCATAGGTCAAGCAATGGAATGGTTCACCAATATAACTCCCCTTGTCAAGACCTTCAAAGAGCTTGTTCATAGATTCGTCCAACACTTCGCCTACAATCTTTTGAGATCTACCACCATGTTGGACCTATGTAACTTAAAACAAAATCAAGGGGAATCCTTTGTCGCTTTCTTGCAAAGGTGGAGACGACAATGTTCTCACTAAAAAGGAGAAGATTGACATCCTTATTAGCAACTTGGTTCTTGAGATGTGGTATGAAGTTAGGAAAATGGTCTTTGATTCCTTTGACACCATGGTCGAAACCGCATGCAGAATTGAGGATGTTTTGAAAGAGCAAAGAATTTTGACCAACAACAAAAACAACAATAATGGTCAAAATAACAACAATGCTAACAAGGACAAAGGGAAGAATGCACATTGGAATAAGAACAAACAAGTGGTTAATGATGGAGTTGTGGACTCTTCTCAACCTAAGGATCAAGGTGTTCTTCACTTATCTAGTGTTGTTCAAGCAATGAAGCTCAATGCATCCAACCAACAAGAACATAAGCCAAGATACCAAGATAGGCCTAAGAAAGAGAGGCGTCAATTTTCAAAGCTTAGTGATTCATATGAGGATGTCTTCAAAACAGTCATTGCCAACAATCTTGCACATCCTCAAGATCCCGCAAAGCATCATATTCCTTAGGTTAAGCCACATTGGTGGGATGAGAAAGCTTTCTGCAAATTTCACAATGGTATTGGACATGACATCGAACACTGTTGGAAACTTAAGCATATCATCCAAGATCTCATTGAGAATGGAAAACTTCAGATAGATGGACTGAACACTAATGCTGATCATAAGGCTTTCAAAGAACCTTTGCCTAAATATGAGAAGGGGGAAACCTCTAAACCAAAGAGTAGCAAGGTTGAGATTAATTACACTTATACAGCTACGAAAAATGTGGTCAACATGCTTGAGGTTGTGGAAGAAAATTTCAATATGATGAGGAACAAGGATCCCTATGGTTATGATGTGGACTCTCCTCCTATCTTTGATGAAGAACCTATTGTGGTGCTAAGGGGTCCTCACTCTAAAAGGTCATCCCAAGCTCTTAATGTTGTCATGAGAAGTCAAGGTCCTTTTGTCATTAGAGGACCCAGTTTAAATCAATCCAATAAACCAAAGCAAGTGGCATCCAAGAATGTCACCACAAAATCAGCAGTTAATCCCAAAATGAATTACAATCTTGTTGATCAGTTGTAGAGAACCCTAGCTCAGATTTCGATCTTTGAGATCTTAGAGTTGTCCCTGAGACATAAGCAAGTCCTTGAGGATGCCTTACGCATAGCAAATGTCCCTAAGAATTTAGATTCTGATCAATTCCAAAACATGGTCAATCATATTGCTAGCCCTCATTACCTTACTTTTTCAGAGGACGATGATAAAGCTTTGAACCACTCGCATAATCTCGCCCTTCATATTGAAGTCATGATCCACAAAACCCGTGTCAAGCGTGTGTTAATAGATGGGGGTGCTGGGCTCAATATTTGTTTCTTAAGTCTTTTAAAGACATTGGGTTACTCAGAAGAATTCATAGATGTCCGAAAGAAGATCACCATAAAAGCTTATAATGAGGCAGAAAGAAGTTCCAAGGGGTTGGCCATCCTTCCTATTAGGATTGACCCTATTGAGAAGGATATCTTATTCAAATTGTTGATGTTGGTCCCCTTGCATACAACACCTTACTTGGTAGACCATGGATCCATGATATGCAAGTAGTGCCATCTACCTACCATCAGTGTGTTAAGTTCCCCTATAATGGAGTAGAAATTTGTATACCTGGGGATAGCACATTATCTGTCAACTCCATTTCAACAGGGACTCATGTTCCCCTCAACAGAGAAGCAGAAGATTTCAATGCGACTCTAGAACTGTGCAAAGATAAGTTCAAGTCAATGGACCTTGGTATGGGGGGGTATCAAATCAAATCCTTTACAATGCTACCAATTTCACCTAGGTCTTATGGCAAGCCTTCACAAGAAATGAGACCTTCCTCTTCAGCCATGAATTTATTTGGCACATTTGTAGAGTCCTCAGTACCTATCCAAGATGATAAAGAAGAGGTGGTTGTTAAAGACTGGATTTATAGAGAAGATAAATACATGCACAATGAGAACTTCCCTCCCTCTCCTAAGGCTTATGGAAGAGGGTATACCTTTGTCAAAAATATGGGCTATCCAGGACATGGCCCTCTTAATCATAGATTGGATACTAGAGCTGAACCTCTTGATCATGCTCTTTTTGGATGCAAGTCTAAGAAAACGGTTGGCCTAGGATTTGAGAATCATAACAAGAATACTGCTCCTATCCTTGATGAGATAGATAGAGAAGATGAACCAAAATACATGCCCAATCTGACAAACCAGCAAGATATGTGTGAAGATTGGGTCCCTTCTGCTAATATCCTTTAGGGAGATTCAGATAATCTAGTTGTTCATACAACAGTTGCAAACATACGAAGAGATGAGTTAGAAATAGAAGATCCTATTAGAGAACGTCAACGAAAGAATATTGTTCGTTTGATAGAGAGAGATGTTACCCTTGATGACATTAGAGCTTCCACATCAAGATGTCCCAAATATGCATGGTGTAAACATCCCAGTCGGGATTCAGATATAGATTCACACAAGTATGAATGGGAGTCTCTATCCGACTCTTCCATAGTCGACATGGATGTTGATGTCATCCATACTTATAGTTCTCATCTTGAGGTAGCTAACGAGTCACGTGTAGGATTTGAGGATTTGAATCCATAGGTCGCTTTAGTGGACGATTCTTCACTTGGTAGGATGAATCCTGATTTGGGTAGCTTAGAAGGATACTCGATAGACTCTGACTCTTCAGTCACCAGAGATAATGCCATTCGTATCCACAACCTTGAACTAGTCATCGACTTACCCCTTGCTCATCCTCACCTCATTGATTGGTCCCAACGCTATCAAGAGCCTGAGGTCTTAACTTTCCAAAATGACTATGAGATAACCTGTTACCTGAATGCAATTGAACTTGTAGTCTCTTCCACCAGTGAATCGGCTACCAGCATGATAGAGCCAGACCTCAAGTACCTGAGGTGCAAAATAAAAAGAAAAGAAAAAAAGAATAATAGTTCTGATGACGAAAACCACTGTGTGGCACTGTCAGAACCTAAAAAAGTAAAAATAAATCACGTATCCAAGGGTGAAAACCTCTCTGAGGCACCTAAGGATGAGGTTCTTGATCGTCTCCTGATTTATTTTCAAGACAAATCTTCATTGCTTGTTGAGCCAACACAAGCAGTCAATTTGGGTACAAATGAAGCTCTGCAAATAGTACACTTGGCTCAGTCCTTGTCAACACAAGAAAGGGAAGCATAAACCAAATTCTTACAAAGAAAGAAGATTAATTTTGCATGGAATTACTTAGATATGCCAGGGTTGGACACTAATCTTATTATGCATCACTTGTCCATAGCTCCAAGTGTAAAACCAGTCAAACAAAAATTGAGAAAAATGCATCCTCGCATAGCTCTTCTGGTCAAAGCAGAATTAGAAAAACTCCTTAGTGTAGGATTCATAAGAGCTATTGACTATGTTGAATGGATATCAAACATTGTACCAGTTTCCAAACATGACATGTCCATTTGCATTTGCATAGATTTTAGAGATGTCAATAGAAAATGCCCAAAAGATGATTTTCCACTCCCAAATATAGACATGATAGTGGACATGACCGCGGGTTATGAGATCTATTCATTGATGGATGGTTTTTCTAGATATAATCAGATTAAGATAGCTCCTGAAGATCAAGAAAAGACTGCATTTACTTGTGCATGAGGTACCTATTGTTGGAACGTTAAGCCTTTTGGATTAAAAAATGCAGGAGCCACCTATCAACGAGCTATGACAACTATTTTTCATGACATGATGCATAAAAACATGGAAGATTGTGGATGACACCTTGGCCAAATCTAAGAAAAGAGACACACACTTAGGTGATTTAGAAGTCATTCTAGATCGCATGGAACAATTTCAATTAAGGTTAAATCTTAAAAAGTGTGCATTTGGTGTCACCTCTAGAAAACTTCTAGGATTCATCATTTCAACAAAAGGAATAGAGGTAGACCCTGAAAAAGTCCAAGCAATCATGGATATGCCACCTCCTAAAAACATTAGTCAAATGAGGAGTCTTCAAGGACGTCTTCAATCCATAAGGAGGTTCATTTCATAGCTAGAAGATAGAGCTCAACCTCTCAATAAGAACTTACATAAGGGAGTTAAATGTGTCTGGAATGAGGATTGTCAAAAGAGCATGGACCAAATCAAGAAATACTTGGCAAATCCTCCTATTTTAATGCCTCCTATCCCAGGAAAACCACTTATACTATATGTTTCAGCAATAGAATCTTCCTTGGGCGCATTACTAGCTCAGTTTGATGAACATGGGAAAGAAAGAGCCATATATTACATCAGTCATACGCTTGTTTCATATGAGGTTAATTACACCAGTATTGAGAAATCTTGCCTCGTAGTGGTGTGTGCTTCTCAAAAGTTGCGACATTACATGGTTGCGCACACAATACACCTCATAGCAAAGATTGATCCACTCAAGTATTTACTCGGTAAGGCTTCTCTCACAGGTAGACTTGATAAGTGGATGATGATCCTGTCAGAGTTTGACATAGAGTACATTGAGTGTAAAGCTATAAAAGGACAAGCCATTGTAGATCAATTGGTTGATTTCCCAATTCAAGATAGTGCACCTATTCAAGTTGACTTTCCAGATGAGCACCTCATGTACATGACTGAGAGAACATGGAAGATGTTCTTTGATGGATCTTTCATGCAAAATGGTTCAAGAGCTGGTGTGTTGTTTGTTTCTCCTCATGGGAATATGATTCCTAAGTCTTAAAAGTTATTGTTCCCATGTACAAACAACATTGCTGAGTATGAAGCTTTGACAAATGGACTTAAGATGGCCATAGAATGGAGAATCATAGAGCTACACATCTATGGGGATTTATAGCTGATAATCAACCAAGTTAATGAAGAATATCAAACAAAAGATGAGAAACTGGTACCTTACAAGAAAATGGTTGATTCTTTGAGACGATACTTCACATTTGTCACATTTCAGCAAATCCCTAGAGCAGAAAATAAAGCAGTTGATGCTATGGCTACACTTGCTTCACTCCTTCAGTTAGAGCAACATGAATCTAGATTTGAATTCATGGTGGAAGAGCTACATTATCCTATCTATGACTCCCAAGAAAGCCATGTCATTTGTACCCTCGTTGGTCGTGAGTCATCCCATTATGGTGACATTTACTCATACCTTCGCGATGGCATTATTCCTAAAACCTTTAACTGATCTGAATGAAGAAACCTTACCCGAAATGCCTCTCGCCATACCCTTATCTTTGGTGATTTGTATAGGAGGGGTCTAGATGGGACACTTCTTAGATGCTTAGAAAAGGAAGAGTCTAATCAAGCGTTAGTTGACATTCACGAGGGCATCTGTGGGGGACATTCCAATGGTCTTGCCATGGCCCGAAGGTTTCTTAGGGTGGGGTACTATTGGCCTACAATACAGATGGATGCAGTAGCTTTTGCAAAGTCATGCGAAAAGTGTCAAAAATATGGTAACTTGATACATGCTCCAGACAGGGAGCTCATTCCTTTTATATCTCATTGGCCATTTCAGCACTGGGCCTTTGATCTTGTTGAGCAGATTAATCCCAACTCATTGGATGGACACAAATTTATTATCACTGCTACTGATTACTTTACTAAATGGATAGAAGTTGTCCCACTTTCTATTGCCTCAGGCAAGACAATCTCTCTATTCATTCTGAACCATATCATCTATCGATATGGAGTGCCTTCTTAGATTATCACTGATAATGGAGGTCATTTCAAAAATAAGGACCTTAAAAAACTCTGCAAGAAGTTCAAGATTAAACAACATTGGTCCTCCATTTACTTCCCGAAAGGAAATGGTCAAGCAGAGGCATCAAATAAAACCATTCTTAAAATCCTACATAGAATAGTTCATAAGAATGGTAGAGATTGACATTTACAGATAAATCTAGCTTTATGGGCTTATAGAACAAGTATTCGTACTCCTATCGGGGCTACTCTTTTTGCCCTTACTTATGGTGCTGAAGCAGTGTTACCTTTAGAGGTTGAGATTCCTTCACTTAGAGTTTCCCTCAAAGGTCTAGTTACAGATGAAGACTATCGCGCCATGACACTTCAAGAGTTAGAACTTCTAGATGAGAAATGTCAAGCATCATTTGACCATATGAGGGTTTATCAAAAGCACATGTCCAAAGCCTTCAACAAAAAGGTTCACCCTAGAGAATTCCAAGTGGGAGATCTTGTCCTACGTGAAGATCCTAAGAATCAACAACATAGAGATCAAAAGGGTAAATTTGAACCTAATTGGCTTGGATCTTATATCATTACTGCAAATTTTGGGACAGGTGCTTATTTATTATCTACTGAAGAGGGAGAGCAGCTCCCTGATCCTATCAATGTCTTGCACCAAAAGAAGTTCTATCCATGGTGCTCATTCTGTTTGGAGGCATCTTTTGTACATATTTATTGATCCTGAAAAAATTTAAATAAAATAAAATAATTGCAAAAAAATTTAAAAATAAATAAAAAATAAAAAAAAGTGCCTTGGTGAAAACCTGGAAATAGGCGCCTTGGTAGAAAAAAAATTGAAAAAATTGAAAAAAAAATCAAAAAATCTATCAAGTGGTGAAAACCTGGAAACAGGTTCTACTTGAGGCCTTTGCACCCTTGTTTCTTAGCATGCATCCTCGACACTTAGCCTTTCTCCATCATGCCTTGTCCTTGTTGCCTTGGTTTAGAATTGGTCTTTGTCTTCGTCTAGGGGATAATTATGTTAGCTTTGGTCTTTTGGATGCCTTAGTCTTTAGGACACCTTGCAAATGGTGTTTTTCAACACCACCCCAACTGTATTTTTCAACACTGCCCTAGGGCCAAGTGTTTCTCAACACTTATCAGATATTTTACTCGCAGTCTATGATATTTTCCACTGGTAGATGCGATACTCAAAGTTTGACTCTATGACCTACACACACACACTTAAACACTTGACTCGCTGAGACTTGCTTGACTTTATTTCTTTGTGTGCTATCTATGATGATTTCTTTGCTGAGTGTTCTCTCCCTAATAGTTTTCAATGATGCCTAGTTAGAAGACTGGGGGCATGAGGACATGTTTTATTTATTTTCTTCCTGTGGGTATATTTTGTTGATCTTAACTATCATGAGCATTCATGCTTGTTCCACTTGACACTAGGATCTACAATGTATTATCCTTAACTATTTTCCGCAAGTGCATGCTTATGGTCATCTTGACTTTCTTGTGTCTCGATGAGAGCATAATCTTGCTATACTAAACTTAGGGACCCTCACTGCACTAGCCATCTTGACCTACATGTCTTTGATGCTTAGGTGGGATTCCCACATATGTATCTGATAAAAATCATATTCATATACCCATAGTCATACTAGTGTGTATTGTATGATCTTGCGACACTACCAATAAAGCTCGATGATGATTATTAGAGTCTAATGGCTTTGTAACCTTGCAAGTAAACCGCTTTTCATAGTAGCTTGCATTCTTAAGTTCATGTTAGTTTAGTTTTGCATCTTGCATATGGAGAGAGCTCTCCTTTCATCTTTCACGGACTTGTCGGTCAACTGCGCTCACCTTTCGCTTCTTCTCGACCATGTCTTTCACTCCTTGTCTTTCACATCACATCCTTTTCCTATCATCACAAGGGGTTAATCTTATCATCATATCTATATCAAGAAAAAGAGATCATTTTCAGAAACATGCGTCTATATCATAACATTAGAACTAAACATACATCTATGAGAGAGGCTATACATGAGCATATATAAGCATATATCATACATTTGAGAAATATAACAAGATAATTATACTGAAACATCCATCACAAGTGAGACAAGTACACAAGATACATTGTAAATCCAGTCATCTCATATATATAAATCATGATACAAGTATAATGTGAGATCCCAAAATTTGGATCAAAGTCTCAAGATATGTCTGTACATCAAAGCCCTAGACCTAGGACTAAATCTCCCCATCATGTGGAGGTGGTGGTGGTGGAGGCGGTGGTCCCATCCTATCACTTGCCATGTCTGATCTCCCTGCCCTCTCGGAGTAGAGTGGCACCCTCTGTCCCTCAGGTATGACTACTATGTACAAACTATGGTAATATGTCACCTGTACTATCTCCCTTCGAATCTCTGTGACATCATCTCGTGCTGCTCTCTCCCGCCGTGCTATCTCGACCTGTGCATCTAGTAGCTACTAATCACAAATGGCAATGGTAGTCCTCAGCTGCTGTACCTTAGCCTCTAAGGCTTGAACCCTAGCACTGAGATCCTCCCCTCCCCTATCTGCAGGCTACTCTTGCCCTGCATCCACCCGTCGAAAAGTTGGTCTCTCCTCCTCCTCATCCTCTGATACCCATCTATGTGACTGTCTCTAGCCACTAGATCGTGACCCCTACCCTACCACTGCTCCCCCCCTCATCCATCTCCTCCATCATCCTCATCTTCACCTGCTGCCTGCGATTGTGCATTTGGAATAGTGAATCTAGGAAATGGGCATCTCTAGCGCTTTGCTCTATATGCAGCATCTGCACCTACATCTGCCATATCAGGTAGGTAATCCCATGGCTCTCTGTGTAACCCTGATGTCTCCTATGCTTCCTGCTAGTAGTCCAGCATCGGGAGCCATCCCTGTCCCTCCTCCTCCCTAACCCTGGTGTATGTGGTGGTCTCCACTGGCACCCTCTGCTGATGGTCAAACTACCTCCATACCCAAGTGATCACAAAATGCTCAATGATATCTGCATGTCGACCTAGTAGTGGCCAGCTGCACAACATGTATATGAGCTCATGATCCCTGTCGCTCCACTGCTCACACTGCCTATATGGCCTCCACTCAAAGGCCATTAGCTCATCTAATAGCCTCTTGTAATAAGTAAGATCACCACTTGAGGTTGGGTGATGAATCTTGTATACCTATATATATAGGGGCATCTCCGCTCCTGAGGTTGTACTCATGGTCGCACAACGACTATGTGCTCCCACGCCCATAACTGTGCCAGGATGACTCCACATGCCCATGATCAACCATCCCTATATACGATCTCATGTAGCTCATGATACATGTTTGCTAGGATGGTTGGGCCCCATGCCATCCATCTTAGGTGAGCCACCAAGTTTGCCACTAATCTCCCCCAACCTAGTGGGAGCCCTCTCTGGCTTCGATTAGTGATCAAAGCCTATGCTACTATCGAGCATATGATACACACCACTAGGTAATGCCGACCATACTCCTCTATCAACCGGTCTCAGCTGAGATGTCTGTCAATAATGGTCACATCCTGGAAAAGGTCTTGAATGGTCTGTCTTCCATCTATGGGAGTTTGATCATAGTATACCTGTGCCAACAAACAAATCATGTCATCTTTTCATCATATGGAAATGCTACATTTACGAACACCTACAAACATGATTATACTCATCACATCTCCATGGTTGGGTACATGTAGGATCCGGTAGACATCCTCTAGTGTGATTGAGGCCTCTCCAGTTAGAAGATGGAAGGTGTTATGCTCACTGTGCCACCTCTCTGCCAATGCCATCAGCAACCCATAGTTTGCCCATATATGGGGCATGTCCAACAAGTACTCGAACCCCATCCTAATCAGGTCATATCTACTTGGATCATCTAGATCTCGGACACAACATAGCTTGACCACTCTCGGTGCTCTAATAATGAGCGCTACTAGAATCTCCTGCAAACCATAACCGCAAACTAGATGTCAGAACATATCATGATGGATGACTAAAATCTGTACAAGTAATATCAAATGCAAAAATTGTCTGTACCCATGTTATATTGCTCAAATTAAAACTATGTGATACTTCTTATTATACTCTGGCGACACTTTTTGTTGATATTGTATTGTGTCATATTTTGTTACATAGTGGTGCGATACTTTTTCTTGGTATGATAGTTCACACCATATCGCATGACATTTCGTCCAGCATCACGTGATGCTTTCTTGAATGGACGTGCGATGCTTTCTTGGCTTATGAACTATCGCACGATACAATGTATAACATGCATGCGATATTTTCAAAGTATCGCACGATGTTTTGCATTAATATATTTTGAAAACTTTAAAAACATGCTTTAAATGCAATAAATGACTCAAACGGCTAGTTTTTTTGAAAACTTACTGGGGCACCATACTGAGGAGGCCAGTTGTGCAACTGACCGCACTCGAATCGATGTGTGTGGATGAGAATCACTGCCTGCTGAGCCATAGTCTCTCTTTGATCTCTCAAAGTTCTTGAAATCACAAAAGAAAAATGAATTTGAAAATGACCTTTTTACCCCTTATATAGCATTTTGACTTTTTTGACCTAATTTTTTAAACATCTTGAAATTTCACAAAAATTGCACCCCTGGCTAATGTCGATGTCCTAGATCCATTTTTGGGATCGAAATCAAAATTTGAGCTCATCTTGATAGTTAAAATTTCATTTTAAAATTTCTTCTTCTGTGCAGTTGGCTGACCATTTGAGGTCTGATTTTTCGATCTTCGCTGGGGCATCTTCATTTCTTCATTCCCATCTCTCTCAACCTTCTAGTCTCTCATTCATCTCCTTCACTTTGTCTCTCTGAGGTTTTGACTTTATCTTTATCCTATATCTTTCTCAGTCAAACCTAGTCAAACTGGGGCATATCTTCACTGCTTGATGGTTTTTCTATCATCTTTCATCTTCGATTATGATTTCTAGTGATTTGATCATGTTGCTCTCACTTCTACATTCCCTCTACCTGATTTTGATTTCAATCTCGAGGGGGCAGTACTTATCAAACTTCAATCCTTGATTCAGTTTTATCAAACCTTGCTTGAGATTCTTATCTCTTATCTTAAACTTGACAATTACCTATTTACAGGGGTGTTGGCCTTGTCTTTTTCAATCAAGTTATCTTTGTCCTAATGTGTTCTCATCCATCGAACATGCGTCTAGGTTGCTTTGTGATCCCAAATCGATCTCACATTAGTCAAAGAGGGGCAAATGTATGCACCCTAAAATGGTCGCCTAGACTTTGGGCCCCATTCTTCAATTTATCAATTTCATGAATCAATGCTTTGCAATATTTTCAATCAAATCAATTTCTTTGATCAAATCCTAATTCTATCATTTATTCTATTCTATTCTATGGGTTAACCATTTTATCGTAAGTCTTTATTTAATTAAAAATAATTCCCTCCCCTTTTATTAAATAAAAAGCCCCCACTTTCCTCTTATCCTAAGTTGCACAAATAAAGGATTATTCCTATTTTATAAAAAGAAGAAAAAGCTTTTTTGTCTCACATGGGGCACAAAAGTCAACACTTCTTTCTCATTGGAGGAGATTTGTGCACAATTATTGCTCCCACTTTCAAACTCCACCCTTGATCAAATTTTTTGCCTCTTAATCTCCATGGTTCGTTTATCTTTAAAAGGAGAGCTCTCTTCTCATTCAAAGGATCCCACTCTTGATGCTAATGTTGTGTTGCAAGTTTTCTTGGTGACTTTGGAGCTTTGGAGATCTTGTTGCATTCTAGTCTTCATTCTTGCATTATAGCTTAGTTTTCATGGCATTTTTAGCTTAGTTTCCTTTCATGTTCTAGCTTAATCCACACAGCTTAATTAGTCAAGGCTTGTAATACTCTCATTTTCATAGCATAGTTGCATTCTTGCATTCTCATTCTAATATAGTTTGCATTGCATCTTTCATTTGTGATTCTTGAAGATATTGGCATTCTTTCCCTTGTCTCTTTGAATCTCCCATTGCATGGTTTACTAGCAAGGTTATATGCTTAATAGCTCTAGTTGAGAGCCCTCTAAACACCCTTGCACTCCATGCCTAGGGAGCTCTAGGTCGCTTTCTCAAGGCTTCCAATCCATGGATGCCTTTGGAAGTAATGACTTAGAGAAGTGCACATCTTAGTGTGTACACATCTCTAAGTATAATTAATTTAATCAATCACATCCAAACTTGACTTATTCTTAACAAAGTTGCACTACAATCTTAATCATGCATTATTTTTCAATAATTCTAACCCTTCACTTAACACACACCTCTCATCTCCACATCCTCCAATCTAACTTTCTAAACCTTTACAATGGATTAAAATAAGTCCTAATTAGCTCTCTAGATTGTTAAAACTATTTTCTTTTTAATAATACCCTCACACATGCCAAAAAATGTATAAAAGATTCTTGAATCAGTGGATTTTGTTAAAAGATACCTACATACCCAATTTCATTCGTTGGGTAGTTGCTTAACTCCCAAAAGTCTAAATTTCCCACTAAGGTCTACCCTAGGTAGGGTTTTCATAGGGTAGCAAAAGTAAAAAAAAATAATTTTTGAGTTAATTTTTAGTTTCAAGGCCTCTAACAAAGTGCATAGGTTATGTATCTACCCTTGACATCTCTAAGTATCAATGAGCTCTCAAATTTTTTTACAATGTTTGAAATTCATATTTTATTAATATAAAGGTTAAAAAGGGTACTAGAATAGCCCATTTTTTGAAAGAATGATTGAAATCCTTTGGTTCAATGATTGAAATCAATCCACTTCACCTAGAGAATGATAAAAATTAACAAATAATGCACCATACATAAGAAAATCAAACAACAAGGCTTCAAATCTTATTTGTTTTTACAGAAAATGGAGGTCTAGAGCACTAATAATACTATGCCAACTTGTCCTAGTTTATTTTAACAATGAAAGATGCATCTATCTCTCATTCACTATATCAACTAGTAGTTGTGCGCTTTTGTATGTGCATCGATGAGCTGATAGGAGTTTTGATTTTCAAGAAAGTGATATATTTTGTATAATTTGAAAAGTAGATCATTAACAGTATCTAGAAGGAAATTTGGACCATTAATTAAGTCAACTTAAGCATACATGAATTCTTAAAATATTGTCAAATAAAGAAAATTACCAATAGAAATATAATGTGTATTATGAAAATTTTCATACCTAAATTTGTTAAAGAACAACGTTTAAAATTTTGATCACAAGAATATATGAAATATTTTTTTATAGAGTATTTAATGGTTGTCTAGAGATTTTAGTTAATTGTGAATATTATTAAAATATTAAAAAATATCACATAATATAATTATTATGTGTCTATATGTTCATATTTTGTTAATTCAATAGTTTGTTGCTTGAAAGTTTTAATTATTAATAGATATTTTGAGGTCCTCTCAACAATTAAAGCAGATATATACACTTCAAATATAATATATTTTTGCATATCTCCTTTATTATGTCTAGATAAGTTGATTCTTGTCCGTCACAAAAAAAAAAAGATTCTTTTAGATTTTCCTTGCATTCTAGAATGCTATTTTTATGTTTTTTTAATACTAAAGATTCTTTAAATCTAAAAAAATAAATTGTTTTCTTCAATCAAAGAAATTACTATTTTCATATTTTATGAATACTAAAAATTATTTAAATTTGATATTCCCAAACATTATTTTTGATAGATAAGAAAACTTTATAATATTGACCAATTAATATTTAATCTTCATTAAAAAATGATCGTGACATTGCTTGTTATTGTTGAACCTATTCAATATATTGATGGAAATGGAAAATGAAAGCAAAAGCCTAAATGGAAAATTCTAACACATGCACAAACATAAAAAATATGTACATTGATAGTTTATGAAACCCTTTCAATTTAAAAAATATTTTAATCTGTAATTGATATTGGTAGTGCCAGTGATGAAAAATGATAAAATCCAAAGACAAGTTTTTCTACATAAAGCTTACCCCAACAACGTAAAAAATAAAAGCTTGTAATAAGTCATTTGTGCAATACAAAATTTGGCTACATGCTATGATACAACACAAGATGAATTTTCTTGAAGATACTCATAAATTTAAGGCCTAAGGAACATGAAAAATATTACACTTGTACATGCAACAATAAGCATTGGGACATGATTCTGCAATGGTGCATTTGAAGCTCACTGTAACTCATGTACAAGGTAAGAATTATCCACAAGCATGGGGGGTAGTCTGGTATGGTTGAACTGGCAACCTCATAATTAATGTTATTTTAAGAAAAACTTAAAATAGATGTTTCCAGATGCATACTAACTCATTCTAATCAGCCGAGCAAAATTTTCAAAAGCATGCAAACTAAATCACATAAACTATAAAAAATCATAGAAATTATAATTATAATATTTTTACCAAAAGAGTATTGGTAGCTTCAAACAGAAGAAGAGAAGAAGAAAAAAGAATTCAATTTTCATCTTCATATTTTTCTCTCTTTGCTTTGAATATGAGCAGCTCCCTAAATAAAGAGTATCCAATTGTAATTTTAAGTGCTGCAATTTTATATATTCAATGATAGAAGATACTAAAAAAAAATGGGTTTCCAAGAAAAAATAGGTATAAGAATGGAAAAAAAAAAGATAACTTACCAAAGTAACATGAAAAAAAACTCAAAGTTGTTTCCATAGTCAGAAAACTAAACCTCCAGTAAAGAGGCTGACAATTTTCCGGCAAAAAAATTATATTTCCTTTCAATTTAAAAAATATTTTGATCTTGTAATTAATATTGGTAGTGCCAGTGATGAAAAATGACAAAATCCAAAGACAAGTTTTTCTACATAAAGTTTACCCCAAAAACGTAAAAAATAAAAGCTTTTAATAAGTCATTTGTGCAATACAAAATTTGGCTACATTCTATGATACAACACAAGATGAATTTTCTTAAAGATACTCACAAACTTAAGGCCTAAGGAACAGGAAAAATATTACCCTTGTACATGCAACAATAAGCATTGGGACTCACTGTAACTCATGTACAAGGTAAGAATTATCCAAAAGCATGGGGGCTAGTCTGGTATGGTTGAACTGGCAACCTCATAATTAATGTTATTTTAAGAAAAACTTAAAATAGATGTTTCCAGATGCATACTAACTCATTCATATCAGCCAAGCAAAATTTTCAAAAGCATGCAAACTAAATCACGTAAACTATAAAAAATCATAGAAATTATAATTATAATATTTTTACCAAAAGAGTATTGGTAGCTTCAAACGGAAGAAGAGAAGAAGAAAAAAGAATTCAATTTTCATCTTCATATTTTTCTCTCTTTGCTTTGAATATGATTAGCTTTCTAAATAAAGAGTATCCAGTTGTAATTTTAAGTGCTACAATTTTATATATTCAATGATAGAAGATACTAAACAAAAATTGGGTTTCCAAGAAAAAATAGGGATAAGAATGGGAAAAAAGATAACTTACCAAAGTAACATGAAAAAAAAATCAAAGTTGTTTCCATAGCCACAAAACTAAAACCTCCAGTAAAGAGGCTGACAATTTTCTGGCAAAAAAATTATATTTCAGGGAGCAAAGCTCCCACAAATAGCTTATCAGCTAAATTAATGTTTATAATCTTCAATTTGTTTAATTACAATTAATTTATAAACTAAAAGGCAAGTACTGCTAGTGGCACTTGTTTGTTATTATAAATGAGCAAGTTCTTGTCTTTTGTTTTGTTTTGGCATGTGTAGAATATTGATGTGAATTTTTGAATGGTTGAAACTGAAAGTATAATTGATAGTAAAAGTCAATTATTTGGTTATTTATTCAGATGAGAAATTTAATATTTTACTTTAAAAGATTATTTATGATGCCTCATTTTAAAATATTTAAAAACTAAAAAAATAATAGTAGATGCTACAAATTGTTAGTCTTTATGATTATAATATAGTTGAAATGTCCCTACAACTATTATTATAAAAATTGTTTGCCACTAAAAAATAATAATGGAGTTTCAAGTCATAGACACCTAATTTGTCCACACCCAACCATAGTAGAATTTATCCAATTCTTATATATTGCTTAAATATTTATCTATTTATGCCATCGTTTATCCTTATTCTTTACCTTTAATTAAATAATTATAAAATGCTATATTATTTATTTAATTAAATCTAACTTTCATAATACAATACATATAAATATCCTAGTCTTCACCTCACTCTAATTAATTAATTAAAAATAATTAATTAGTTATTATGGAATGCACATCTCTAAGTATGATTGATTTAATCAGTCACATCCAAACTCAACTTATTCTTAACAAAGTTGCACTAGAATCTTAATCATCCATTGTTTCTTGATAATTCTAACCCTTCACTTAACACACACCTCTCATCTCCACATCCTGATATGTTCTTACACATGTGTGAATGATTATTTGTCGAGTCTTTTTTCCCTATGTTGGTGTAGAGGCAGAGAAATATGTAGCAAAAGTACAATTATTAGTAATTTGTTTGACAATTTGTCTCTACCTAGTATCCTTGTTTTAGGAGAAATAGGATGGAACAACAAATTTTATGGATTTTCTTGGGAATCTAGGCACACTTTTAGATATCGTTTATGGAGATATAACTCCTACAATAGCATCCTCCAATCTAAATTTATAAACCTTTAAAATGGATTAAAATAAGTCCTAATTAGCTATCTAGATTGTTAAAAATAAGGTTTTTTAATAATGCCCTCGCATGTGCCAAAAATTGTATAAAATATTCTTGAATGAGTGGAGTATGTTAAAAAATACCTACATACCCAATTTCATTAGCTGGATAGTTGTTTAACTCCTAAAACTCTAAATTTCCCACTAAGGTCTACCCTAGGTAGGGTTTTCATAGGGAAACAAAGGTAAAAAAATATTTTTTAAGTTAATTTTTAGTTTCAAGGCCTCTAACAAAGTGCATATGGTCTATATCTACCCTTGACATCTCTAGGTGTCAATGAGCTCTCAAATTTTCATACAATGTTTTAAATTCATATTTTATTAAAATAAAGGTTAAAAAATGCACTAGAATAGCCCTTTTTTTGTAAAGAATGATTGAAATCCATTGGTTCAATGATTTAAATTAATCCACTTCACCTAGAGAATGATGAAAATTTAACAAATAATGCCCCCTATACAAGAAAATCAAACAAAAAGGCTTCAAATCTCTTTTTCTTTTGCAAAAAATGGAGGTTTAGAACACTAGTAATGCCCTACCAACATACCTACAAACAAAATTTTAATTTATTTTATCTCCAAAACAATTTTTAAAAACTTGATCTTTCCTTGTTTTTGTAAATGATCAAACATCCCTACCTACCTAGTTCACGCCCATGTCAATCAAATTTTATAAATTAAGTATTGAAAAACATTAATTAGGTTCTTGGGATTGAGTAGAAACACCAAACTTTTGAATTTATGATGACTTATTTGTCCAAAATAAAAGAAACAACCCTTACCATGATTCAAAAACTAACACAATATTAAATAAAAATTTGAAACAAGATAAAATAATGATCTGTTAGAATAACTGAGAGGGGGGGGTGAATCAATTAGATCAATTATCCTATAGTCCCAAATAAAAAGATGTACATTATCAAATAATTCCAATAAATTATGCAGCTCAGTAACATACAATATCAATCTGTCTGTTCATTTTACCGATTACCAGTAAATAACTATGATTATTGACCGAATCAACTATGCAATATATAAAGTATGATAGCAAAACAATCATCACAAATAACACATAACACAATGATTTAATGTGGAAACCCTATTAAAGGAAAAACCACCTGGGACCGGTAACCCAAAATAGTTCACTCTTCTGAAGTCAGCTCGGTTAAGAGCCAACCCTGTTAAAGGTTACAAACACACTGTTAAGTGTGACCTAGTTAGAGGATTTATCACTAACAATTAACTTTTGACCAACATTCACTACGGGGTCAACAAGATAACAATGTACATTCCCTGAATGACATAGGGCAGAATATAAGACTGTTAAGTCCACTTGGTTAAGAGATTTTCTAAATCAATGGTAAAACTGATACAATAATGATCTGATTCAAATACAACTCAATTGTAGATATTCAGATCTATGCTAAGCCCATACAAATCCTCTGATCATTAATCAAATTCAATTCCTCAATATTCTTCAACTTACTTTCACTTGGTAAATGATTCTCTGACACTTGGTTAACTCTGCAGTTCGGTTCTTTCAATAACCATTCTGATCAGGCATGCATGAATAAAGTCTTCACGCGATATCTCTACACTCTTCTTTTTCTAGCATGTTTCAATAATGAAACTCATATCTCATATATAGACAAGTAAACCATTTTCATATTAGATTTTTTTGCTTTATCTCCATCCATTTTACCTCTTAAACCTTCCTCGGCAGATGTGTCATTAACACATTTCAATCTCATCCTTTAGATCTCTCCGAATTTTGTCAGCCATCGATCTCATAACAAACTTTATCCTTAATCTCAAAATCATAACAATTCCAGCTCATCAAATTCAGTCAACTGTTCTTTGCATTTAATGTTTTCATCCATTCTCGTTTAATATAGAAATGTGTCAGTGATAACTAGTTAAACTAGCTCAGTTAATACTGTCAGTCAATATACACTGCACTGGCTCGGTGTATATAGAAATCTTCAATTATAGACCACATTGAATTGTTCAATTACAGATCTCTTCTTCATAATAGATTAGTGTAACATGCTCAAGTCAACAATATAAAGCCATAGACTCATCAATAAGTTAACCCAATTTTTACCTTATCCTTATCTGTCATATCCATCTTTTTCTCATGTAGATATCTCAGTTCTTCATCTTTTTTTCCTTCAACAGATGTTCAAATGTTTGTAACTAACATTATAAGTATTGTCAAGACTAGTTGACATCAATGACAACATATTGAATGATTTAATCATCTTATATATCATTGCAGTACTCAGTGATCTCTAATCATTGTTTCTTCAGTTCATTCAAATATTCAATCAGTTGTAGTTCATCATGATCCTATTGCATTCTCTCGAGGAGTGAAAAGTTGGCACATGAGCTCCTATTCATGAGGCCTCCATGGTTACTCTCATACTTGTTAATGTCTGATTCGGCCATTCAAGTAGCATTCTTTATTGAATTAAATTTCCACTTCAATGAGTATTGGTAGTACCCCTTGTCTATTTAACAATTTTCTTGTCCAAAATGATTTCTAGCTCTTCTTTGTTGGCTTTTGGCAATTGGTTTGCCCTTTCCCAATTGATGTTTCCTTTCTCTCAATTGTGTCATAGTTATCATCTTCTTTGTACATATACAAGTCTACAACATTAAATGTGGGATAGCTTCCAACACCACTTAACAATTCTATCTCATAAGCATTATTAGAAAACTTTCTTAAAATTCTGCAAGGGTCAATTTTCTTCATTTTTTGAGGGTGACCCATTTTAGAGAAACAATTCAAACACTTCATTAGTGAGGCTTCCACCAAGGATTGAAGCTATATTAGACCATTATGCTCATGGGTTTTAATGACTAGAGTGTTTGGAAACTTAAATGGTTGTCATTTGCTGATAAAAAAAAAATCTTCATTTTTCATTTATTTTTTGTTACATGATAAAATAGATTTTAAAGGGGTCTAAAACCCTATTTACAAAATTTTGCTAACAAATAAAACACAACTAGTCAATAACCAACCAACAACATGCAAAAAGAAACCAAACAATAAAAACAAAGACAAAAAGAACCTACTACATTTTCTTAAGAATGTCAACTACTTCAAGATCCTGCTGCTAAAAGTTCTTATGGAGGTTCACCAAATCCAAAACTTCATTTTTTCCTCTTCAAATGATTTCTTATGTGTCCTTCTCATGAAAAATCTCAATCCTTTTTATTAGCAAACTAAATAACTAATTTACTTTTATTCTTGAGGTTTTTCCCAACATTATTATCTCTAGTTGTTGTAGCCTCTACAAGATGCTCCTCTTTAAGTTCTTTGAGTTTCTCAATCAAGATATTAATTCCTTTTGCATTGTTCTTAGTTGAATAGGGTTGATCTTTACCACCCATTCTAGGTTCTAATTAACCTCGAGAAATTTGTCCTCCAAGCTACAAATTATTTTATCATGATTATTCATCACCTAGTTAATCTCATTAGCCATATCCTTCGTCTTGGAATATATCTCCTTTACCTCAGCCAAACTCCTAGACCTTTCCGTAGTCCTCCTCTTACTACCATCAATAGTAATTTGTAGGGCCCTCAATTTAACATTAATCTTGTTAATTTCAAGGAAAGGTCATTTCAATAACTTAAATTGTCTTGCAACCCCTTCTCTAGCAAGCCCTAAAACATCATAAATCGCTTCCCTATTGGCACGAAGATAAGAGAAGTCCTTTAAGAAACCAGATGTATAGACATTTTGTTCCTCCAGGTAACTTTGTGAATGTTAGAAAAAAAAATTGCTTGATAATATTGATTATATTTCATTAATTATAAAATATTTACATAGTTTTTGATTTATGCTCATGAGATTTAGATAGTTTCTAATTTCTTCTCACAACCTACTGCCACCCATTCAACAAATTTGGGTTTTCCTATAAATAGCTATATATGTGAATAAAAAATATCCCATATACTAGGCAACCATCTATCCAATGGGGAAGACTGACCTACACAAATCCTAGCTCTAGATCAACCTGAGCCTTCCTTTTATATTGTTGTTGCTTTGCAGAGACAATTGTATTTGCTTCTGGCACGAAGAGGTCGCCTACCTTGCGCTTCAATTATGAAGGGGGGAGGGATTACCCCTACAAATCTTTCTTAGCATCTTCTTTCTGAATGCTCTGTCACATGTCCTAGCTTGGTCCTCGAGCTCCTTCTGTAATGCCCCTCCTATAGTCTTCTTTTCACATTCTTATTGCCAAACTCTTTTAGGCCACTTGTATGTGTGACTTGGTTATTTCTATGATTTTTAGGTTATTGATGTATGACTTTATATTTGATTTGATATATGAGCCATTGGATGGTGTGTGATATCATGTGTTTATAGTTACATTTATGGTTATTTTCATAATGTTTTTCTACATGTTATGATGTTATTTATATTTATGGTTTTACTAACCCCATACTTGTATGTGTATGGTTAGTGTGTATATTTTAATTTTCTGTTTGACATGCCTAATGTGGTTGAGAGACAATGTCATAGTTGCTTGCGAGATCCACATGATCAGTCAATCCTCTTCATTGTTAGGATGAGTGTGCCCTATCGCAATATCTCAATGGTAAGAGAGTGGAGATAATATACAGGTCCAAATCCTAACCTAAGCCATTTATTGTCCTAAAATAGTGGACAAGTATCTTATTTACTACCCTCTGATTTCGTCAAGATGACGTGAATTTTTGAACCCTCCTTTGCGCGTGATTATAGTATTTTTTGATGTAGTCAGTTCTTCAGGTTTGCATGTTTGTGGTTTGATGTGATTTTGTGTTAAAATAGATAAAGGATTAAGTGATTAAATAATTAAATCCTATTAAATATAGAAATATTAATATGAGGGCATTTAATTAATTAAATACATTTGTTTAATTTAAAAAGGCTCAGTTAAAAAGTCTAATTTTGTGAACAAAAGATTTAAATAATTATTAAATCTAAAATAGAAATTAAAAGCATAATTAATGAAATGATATTTAAATATCAATTTCATAATTATTAATATGCTAAAATATTAATTATTTATATGCAATTTAAGTTGCACATTCAGTTTAATAAATTGAATTAGAAATTTAAGTTGAAAGCTGAGTTAAGAATTATTAAGTGAAAGTTCATATTATTATTATTATAATTAATTAAATATGCAAAAAGAAAATTGATAAAAATAAGGTTAGGAAGTTATTTATAATTCCTGATTGGGTGTTGCATGTTTGAGTTCTGTCTGTTGGGTTTTCTATATTGGATATCCTTTTAGCCATTATTTGGGGATAGAGATTGGAATGATGGAAGTTCTGGGAGAAATTCTTTGGATTGGTTGAAGAATTATTTTCAAAGCTTAGGAGTATTTTGAAATCTTTGAGTCCACATTTTGGATATTCTGATTCACATCTGCATGCGAATTCAAGGTAGGATTTGAATCCTTTTGTAATCTTTCCATTCAAAAAGATTGTCTTCTTCGTGCCTGTTAGGTTGTACTTAAACTTTTGTGTTAAAATTATGAATTGGTTTTGTTGTGTGTTGAGGAAAAGGATTATTTTTATGGGTTTTCATTATTTTTGATAAATTGAGGAAAGAATTATATGTTTTATTGTATTTGAAATTCTTGTTAAAATTTGACTAGTTAAAACCCTAGGTTGTTCTTGGTAGAAAACTACAAGAAAATGTTTTAGAAAATATAATACATTAGATCTAGTCAGGGTTTTGAGTCTAGATCTGTATGGAAAATCATATTCTTAAATCAAGTTTAGTTACACAATTAGACTATAGGGAGAAAATCAATTATTATAAGAATTTTCTAGTTATTGTTGTTTATTAAAAAAAAAGTTGTTCTTTTAAAATTGTTGTCATTCAATAGTTTTGTCATTGATGTCAACATATATTCAATTATGAAGACCAGGAATTTTAGGACAATACATACATGCATATTGTAGAGAGTGGTACGGACATCGTACGATTCATTAGTTCTTGTGAGCTTAAAATATGTTTCAGGATGTGTGTAGAGCTTATTCCTATGGCCATAGATGTTTATATGATCATTAGATAGAGATATGCTTATTTTAGTAAAGACTGGTTGCAGGACCAGAGACTGAGAGTATTCATAGACCCATTTGCAATGTTTGGAACAAAACTATTGTGCAACGATGAATTCCAGTATGCGCACATGGGAAATGTCAGAAGACATCATGAAGAAGATACATTGTGATCACAACGTATTCATGTGAATGTTGACATCATATGTGGTGTGTTTTCTAGCGTGGAAGTATTTGGGAGCCAACCATGAAGAGTAGCGTGTAGAAGATTGATTTATGATTGAATTACTGATGGAGCCAACTTTCGGTGAATTATAATTGTTCTAACATGATCAGGGATAACTTTTGTGTCGTCACCTTGGCTAAAGTAATTATTTGTTATGTAATGAGGTCTTATAATGGTCGACATCTAGATGAATTATTATTTGTAACTTGTATATAAGGGAGAGTTTCTTCCTTAAGATGGTGTGTGGATTGTGACGGTAATATATGAGCTAGAAGGTTGTGAGATCTTCTTCTACTAGAATAGAAGGTTGTGCATCTGGGCACAAGGATTGGATTGTCCTAATAAGCAATTTAGGTATGATAAAGTGTATTCAATAAAGGATTGAAGGTGGATGTAATATTTTGATTCTATGACACAGAGCTCTCCCCTATTAAGGTGGTTTGAGAGTGGTGTGGCCTTTGGTGCCTTCTTTAGGACCAAATTGTCTAGGAAGAGTGCTCTACACCTTTAAAAAATCCTACAACTTCCACAACTCACTACTCTCCTAGAAGACCCTTGTCTTCATTAGTAGAAATGCCTTCTATTATAGCCTTGTATCAAAATAGGAACCTGTGGATTAGAAAAGAGGATGGAAAGGTTCCATGCTCACTATATGTCTCCTATGGGAGTGATTTTCAAACCCCCTTTAAATGCCTATGTCTTTTGACAACAACTCTGGTTTTTATGCCATCTATGCTTATAGCCTATGAGCGAGGTTATAGGGACTTAAATCCAGATTCTTACAAAGAGACTACAAAAAAAATTGTACATTTGGACACCCTTTATTGAGTTATGTCAAACCTTCAGATTGCGAGATCCCAACCAATATGGACACTACCTAACAATTCATGATCCACTAGTTCTAATAGGGCTAATTGGCTTGGCTACTTAATGAAATGTTCACCAGTCGATTGTCCAAGTAAAATTACCAATTGGAATGGTGTTAGGGATCCCAAAGAGACAACAATCCATCATAAGATTGCTTTCATCCACCCCTGATGTGCTACTAACACTTCATTCTTCCATATTTTGGACCAAGTACATAGAGATGCTTGGCCTAGGGCCTGCAAGAAAACCTCACAAAACAATCCCCCTTTCCTTGCACTCTTGAGGATCTAAAGTACATTGACCCTACTTGCATTTCCCCTAGCCACATGGGAATCCCACTATGGAAAAGCAAGTTAGGGCATTGTTTGTTGAAACCCCGATTTTGGAGGGTTTCCTGAAAACCCGGTAAAGAAATTATTATATCTTTTGACTCCAATCTTCAAACTAACTCAATCCAAGTGCATTGGAGTCCTATTTCATGTTAGATTCCAGACCTATCAATCTTCTTCTTCACAATTATGTATCAGTTTGTACACGCACCGTTTATAGTCCAGAATGTAGAGAAAATAAGGGATTTTTATTGATTTGAATGCAAAATTACATAAGTGTGTCTTCCACCCACCTGAAAGGGCTATTTGAAGACCTTTCCCAATGAATCCAACTATTTTTCAAAGGTTGTGACGATTGGGAGGTTTTTACAAATTGCTAGCAACTTTTTGGAAAAGTTGTCGAGCAACATTTCTTGCATTTTGCAACTTTTTGCAAAATGTTGCATTCTTGCTCCCAATGAGCCTATAAGGCATAAGCCTTGGATCCTAAGGATCCCAAACATTATTCAATCATTAAAATAACCTAGAAAGACACCTAAGATTTCCTAAATACCTATATGTGCCTTTGGACCATAGTCAAAACCCATGATTTATAACCATACCAAGGGTGACTAGGCCTTACAATTGGCTTACTAGCTAAATCTATGATGTTGTCTTCAACCCTTAGGCATGAAGGCCCTTGGGTACATCCTTGGGGGATCATGATGAAGATCTTTCATTGAAGAATTTAGGGAGTTGCCCTTGCACCATTGTATTTGGGTCTGTGGCCAGTTATAATACCCCTAAGAGGGTTTGAGACTCCTAATAGGGTTTGTCCTTTAACAAGGACTTGCCTATTGTATTAATCAGCTCCTAACAGGACTAGAACTCCAAACATGGTTTCATTCATATAGTGCATATATTTGTGGGTGTCATCTCCACCGGGGTTTTTCCCTTAACAAGGTTTTCCTCAAGAACAAATCTTAGTGTCACTTGTGTTCAATGATGTGATGTTGTTTTTCATTTTGTTTTGCATAAGATTATATTTGGTGTTAAGTTTAATAAGTTTGTTAACAACTTATTAATCCCCCCTATCATTTATTTGAGACATTGTTATTCTAATAATTGGTATCAGAGCATTTTCATTTATGAACTTGTTGCAGAAGTCTACTCCTCAGGGGGAGTAGTTGGCAGAGCATAACCGATCAGATCAGGGTGATTTTGCACTTGCTAGTTAAAGGTTTATAGAAAGAAGGAAAGATATTATTTTGACACCCTTTGCCATTGATGTCATAGGGGGAGAGATATTAGTGAAAAACACTGCTACTTTAAGAGGATCTTTGAAGAGGATATTGAGAAGGTTGTATTAAGAAGGGTACTCTTGGGTTGATGGTTTTTCACATATGTTTCCATCAATGCCAAAGGGGGAGATTGTTGGAATTGTTTCCATTCAATAGTTTTGTCATTGATGAACATATATTCAGTTATGAAGACCAGGAATTGTAGGATAGTATAGACAAGCATATTGTAGAGAGTGGTATGGATGTTGTACGATTCATTAGATCTTGCGGGCTTAGAAATATGTTTCAGGATATGTGTAGAGATTATTCCTATGGTTGCATACATTTATATGATCATTGGACATAGATATGCTTATTTTAGTAAAGACTGGTTGCAGGACCAAAGATTGAGAGTTTTCATAGACCTAGTTGTAGTGTTTGGAACATAACTATTGTACAATAATGAATTTTAGTATGCGCACTTGGGAAATGTTAGAAGACATCATGAAGAAGATACATTGTGATCGTAACATGTTCATGTGAATGATGACATCATCTATCCAGCATGTTTTCTAGCGTGAAAGTATTTGGGAGCCGACCAGGAAGAGTAACGTGTAGAAGATTGATTTGTGATTGAATTACCGATTGAGCCAACTTTGGGTGAATTATAATTGTTGTAACATGGTTAGGGATGACTTGTGTGTTGTCCCCTTGGATAATGTAATTATTTTTTATGTAATGAGGTCCTATAATGGCCGACCTCTAGATGAATTATTATTTGTAACTTGTATATAAGGGAGGGTTTCTTCCATAAGATGATGTGTGGATTGTGATGGTAATATGCGAGCTAGAAGGTTGTGAGATCCGCTTCTAGTAGAGTAGAAGGGTGTGCATATGGGCACAAGGATTGGATTTTCCTAACTAGCAATTCAGGTATGATAAAGTATATTCAATGATTTAAGGCAGATGTAACCTTAAGATTATATTTGGGCATGTGACCACTTATAATACCCCTAACATGGTTTGAGACTCCTAACAGGGTTTGTCCTTTAACAAGGACCTGCCTATTGTATCAATCAGCTCCTAACAAGGCTAGAAATCTTAATAGGGTTTCATTCATATAGTGTAGATATTTGTGGGTGTCATCCCCACCAAGATGTTTCCCTTAAAAAGGTTTTCCTCGAGAAAAAATCTTGGTGTCACTTGTGTTCAATGATGTGATGTGGTTTTGCATTCTATTTTGCATTAGATTATATTTGGTGTTAAGTTTAATAAGTTTGTTAACAACTGATTCATCCCCCCCCCCCTCTTAGTTGTTTGAGACATTATTATTGTAACAGTTTTTGTGTCAAAAAAATTATGACAAGAATTTTTTTTTAAAAGGTAATAAAATAAATTTTTAAAAAATTATTATATTGGAGGGGTTGGGGGTTTCCTCCCCTACCCCTAGCAGCCTCTATGTTGCCATAGCTACCCACGACAACTAGGTTGTCGGGGGTGGGGTTAGATTCCCCCCCCCCCCCCAAACAAAAAAATGCCTTATTTTATATTATATATATATATAGAATAAAAATAAAAATAAAATACCTATGGCTTCGGCCTTTTACTAATAAAATAAAATAAAATATTTATATAAAATAATAATAATAATTTATGTTATTAAATTAAATTTATTTGTATTAATATTTTTAAATATTAATTTATAGATTATTGCATGGTTAATATTAATTAAAATAAATATAAAGTTTTGCCAAAAAAATAAATAAAAATATTAATTAATATAAATTATTAATAATTAATATTTCCAATTAAGATTAATTATTAATGAACTTTATTGGTTAATTAGTTAATAAGTTTATATGGAGGTTTTTATATATGTATGGTTGAATTAAATAATTATATTTATATAATTATGTTGTACATTAAAATGTGAGAATAAATCAATGTTATTTTATATCATTTGGAATAACCCCTTAAAGAAATTATGTTTCTTTCAAGTGTATGATTTTTGGTTGATGGACTTGTGCTTATACCTTGTTGTCACTTGGGGGATGTGTTCTTTTTGTTAATGCTTTTATGCTTATATGTTGTGCATTGTGAAGTTGCATTAATTTGATTTCTTTTACCCAACCTTGTTGTCCAAACTCTTTATTTTCATGAACTCCTTGAGAGGGTGTTTTATGAGTTTATGGTTTGAGGACTAGTTTGGATTTGTGATGAGATGGTTTGAGGACCAATATGTATGAGTTTATGTTTTGAGGACCAGATTGTGTTTTCGGTACCTTTTATGGAATTGAAAATTTTATCATGTCTTTTAGATTTATGAGATGCTTTTATGATTTATGAGCTTAGGGTAGGTTATCTAGGTGTATAGATGTGAGTGGCTTGTAATAAGCGTCGGGGCCTACAAGTGGGTGCTAGGATAACTTATTGTAAATAATTTAATAAAGTGATAACATGTTACATTAAGTGGGGGATTTTAAAATGAATTAATAAGATATGTTCCTCGCCCATACCTGAGTACTTGATTGAGGTTTTGACTAGGATGGGAGTGGGAGAAGATTCTTGATTGAGGTCTTGCATGATTAGTAGCCTTGTCTGTACAAGGGGTTTATTGATGTTGTCTATGGTCACTTGAGTTCCTAGATCTAGAGAGGCTTCCAAGACAAAACTGAAGGGTTAGATCTTTATGTGATGACACTTCCCTATATACATCTTATGTTTCCTACATGTGTTGGTTGCCTCTAGATTAGTTGTATACCTTTGCAGTTGAGTTGTGTCCTTTGAGATAGAGAGCTTTCAGGATCCCTTTCTTATTTTGTATGATGGTTGACTTTGGTGTTTGTAATCTGAGTGGGGTATGATGTTATCTCCTCAGCATAGTGGGAGTGGACTTCTTAGTTCTATGTGGTCGGGTGGTAGTGTTTCTTTTACCATTGAGATTTCAACGTTCCTATACTAGTGATGGATAATCCTTGTTGTTGCTACTTTCTTCCTTGTTCATCTTTATTAGAGACTTGCTCTTATGTTTTAGGATATTGCACATGTACCTTGTATATCATTGGTTATTACATACCTTGCTACTTGTGCACTAGATAATGGTTCGTTGTGTATACCTCATGGTACCAGTTGTATCTATGTATCATTTATATGATGTTGTACTTGTTATTCATTTACATTAGGTGGAGATTTTATATTGTTATTGTACTTAATAGATTAATTAACTTATGAGTAATTCTACGTTAAGGAACCCTTGGGAATTATAATCTATGAATTGAGTTACTCTTATGAGTATGTTTTGTATTACACTATATTACTTCTGCATTAATGTGCTTATTGTGAATATGAGTTTCTAGATTAGATTGTGTGAGTTTTTTAGCATCGACGTTTCGGATCACACTCTGTGATCCATCATCAGGAAAAGAGTGTAAGAATAGAAAGTAAAATCCAGAAACATACTCTTACACTCTCTTTTCCTGATGATGGGTCACGTAGTGTGATAAAAAATGTCGATGCTAAAAAACTCACACAATCTAATCCAGAAACTCATATTCATCATAATGGATTGTGGAAATATGTTTCTGTTAATGTACTTATTGTTTTTAGACTCTTAAAAAAAATTATGTAAACTTAGTAACATGTTTTAGGTTAATTTCTCATGGGTTTCTTGGTGGGACATTACACCTGCTCGCAAACACACTCTTTAAAATGTTCCCACTGAACCCTAGCATCATTGGTTTTGACATCTTTTCTCACCAAGGTACTCCAAATCATAAATGGGTGATAACTACCTTTGGAGCCATCCACCAACCTCCATCCTTCCCTCATCACATGAAAGCCACAACTTGGCTCTATGTAAGACAACATCTGCACAATCGCCCCAACCATTGGGGCTTCACAATCACCCACATAATTGATAATGCCTCCTCTTAGGTTCCCAATTGAAGTGCCCATGCAATTACCATGGAAGAAATAACAACATTGACTTTGTATTTATAGTCCACCTCAAAAAATCCTTCTCCTAACAGAGCCTCCAAAATCCTTAATAATTTGGCCTCCCCAAACTTAAAAATCCCCTTAAGTCTCTATAGCAACACCTTCCCACAAAAAGGGTCACTATGAATGGAGGATTTTCAAAGTAAATTTTGGCTCCATCCCAGCCCCACACTATCATCTTTCAACAAAAAAATAGATCCAAGTATACCAGATTTGGATCAATTAAAAGACCCTTTGCTTCCAGATCTTTCCAACCGAAATTATTCCCCAATCTCCATAATAATTGGCCTCAAAATTTTTAAGAGTATGGTAATGGAATCCACCCAAATTCCACCCACCATCTTGGTACTTCGTCCATCATTCAAAGCAATGGTAAATTTTCCATGTGTGAGAAAATCCACACTCACCATCATGAAAAACTATGGGTTTATAAAGTCCACTCAAATTTGAATTTAAAATACTTCATCCCCCAGTAGCCTTTGGCCTATTTGATAATAGATAAATAAAAGAAAACCATTGGATCTCAATACTTCTAGCTATCACCTCATCCTAGTCAAGCCAGTCTCCATTAATGTCCCTCAAATCTTCCATGAATTATCCATTATCTGTATCTAAAAGTCTAACTTCCAATTTTGAAATCACATCCACTTATAAATTACCATCTCTTTTGACATGGGTGATTCATAAATCCTCAAAAATCTCTAGCTTTGATTGAATTAGCTTGACATACTTCCTTAAGTGCCAAGAATGAGAATCTCCATTTACAATAGTCGTAACAGCCACCATTGAATCACCCTTCAAGAATGAATCTTCTTGCTGTCATATCTAAGTGCTTGTTGAACAAACAACTATGCCACTTGGAATTCCGCTTCGTTATTAGTTCCATTCCTCAATCTTTTTTGTCCTAATATCAAGGAATTTCTTATCAAGTCCCTGATTATGTAACCTGCATCACTTGAGCGTGGATTGCCTTTCAAGGCACCGTCAAAATTTAGTTTGTGTTAATCTTTCTTAGGGAACACCCAAACTATTTTCTCCACCCAACCTGAAGAGAGATCATCCCCTAGAAGCCCCTGAATGGGGCTTTGTGAATGTTAGAATTATGACTTTTAATTACCTTCATTTCTACCACAGGTTCTCTTTACCTTTAACTTTCTCTTTCTCCAACCCTATCCCAAATTTAATCTTTCTACTCTGCTTAGCTATATAATTTATATTGATTCCATCATTCTCATCACCAATATGCCATTCTAAATCATATATCTAGTATCCCATGGAGAATATAAAACAAAAGGCATTATCAATTTAAAATTGAGAGAGGATAAAGAATATATCATTCTAAATCATATATCTAGTATCCCATGAAGAATGTCTTTTCACTTCTTATTGTTTTATTGTTGACAAAAAATATATGTCTTTATGTTGTTTCTCAAAAAATTTAGCAAAATTTGTGTTTATAAATATTATTTTAAATATAAATTTTAACAATATTTGTTGTAAATAAAAGTTGGAAGCAAAATTTTAGGCAAATAAAAATGAGGGGAAAAACCATGGTGAAGATATGTGACATTTTTCCAATAAGCAGTTGTGCTTATCTCCAACCCCCTTGTTTTAATTCTTATTTTTTTATTTTTAAGCATCTACAAAAACTTACATGGGAACACTCTTGCTATTTAAATAAACAACTGCTCGGGGACATGTGTTAAGCTACTTCTAGGGTAAGACTAGTCTCTCCAAGCCAATCCCATCTAAACATTTTTTAGTGTGAGTATGAGAAACTAACCAATTGTTTTGCTAAAATAATTTATTTTTTATATGTAATAATACATAATAATGATTAAACTATTATGGATGTTTAAGAATAAACAAGTGTTTTTCATCTAATTTTGTATTGAATAAGTTATGGGTGATTACGTGATTCCTCATTAGGGTGGTTTTATAAATTGATTATTTGTTACTTTAAATGAACAAGTTCTTGTCTTTTCTTTTGTTTTGGCATGTTTAGAATATTTTTGTGAATTTTTGAATGGTTGAAAGTATATATTTGATAGTAATAGTCAATTATTTGGTTATGCGTTGAGATGAGAAATTTCATATTTTACTTTTAAAGATGATTTATGATGCCTCATTGTAAAATATTTAAAAAAGAAAAAATAATAGTAGATGCTACAAGTTGTTAGTCTTTATGATTATAATATATTTGAAATGTGCCTAGAACTCTTATTTTTCAAATGTGTTGCCACTAAATAATAATAATGGAGTTTCAAACCATAGACACCTAATCTATCTACATCCAACCATAGTAGAATTTATCATTCTTATATAGTGCTTACATGTTTATTTATGTCATTGTTTATCCTTATTCCGTACCTTTAATCAAATAATTATAAAATGATATATTATTTATTAAATTAAATCCAACTTTTTTTCTTGGTAACAAGGATTTAGATTTTATTAGGTCCAAGATTACTAAGAGGGGGGGGTGAATCAATAATCTAACAAATTAAAATTTTCATAAACCATTCAAAAACTTGCATCAATTATCATCCATTGCATGAATAAAAAAACCAATGAAGATAAACATCCACAACCATGCAACACAATAACACCAATATTCTTCTCATGGAAACCCAATTGGGAAAAACCATGTGTGGGGATGACACCCAAAAATAATTATGCACTCTTTCGAAGTACGCTTGGTTAAGAGCTTAGCCCTCTTAGGAGCTTACAAATGCCTGGTTAAGAGAAAGACCCTATTAGGAGCCACCCGATTAAGGGATTTACCTCTAGCCCCGTTAGGATCTTTACCTTGTTAGGAGTAACCCTATTAACAGATTTAAAACCCCTTTAAAGATTCATCTAGATAAATGATTTACAAATCTGACCTGTTAGGGTCTACCTAGTTAAGGGATTTTATCTTAATGAAACTATTAGGAATCAACAAGTGAAAGTGATTTGAGAAAATAACACTCCTTTGCTAGTACAAATCCAGATTAAGCTCAATCTCTTCTTTACATGTAGACCATCCAAACCTTACAATCACACAACTATATTCAATATCTTTCTCTTCCACGCACTCCTCTCAAAATACATCCAAATGATATATAAAATATTTTATAACTTAAGGAAACAAAAAAACCTCAATTACATTTGACTATCATCTTAGATCTACCAAAATGTGTAACCAAAACCAATTCCATCGATAACAAGATCTGTTTGATTGCCAATTCAAACCACACATCAATTTGACAAATAAAAGTCAAACCACATCACACTTTATAATCTTCTTGCATAACTTTAATAAATTTGATCACAAGAATCATGAAAATGCCAACTCATCACTCCACATCCATGTTCCATGTCACTACAATCCATGGAACACATAACCACTTACCAAAATATGATACAACATCATCAGTTGAGGATCTGACTTATTGTTCTAAGAACTTCTTTTACTTTTCACTGAGTGATCTTTTGTCCATTGAAAATTTGTCTTCTAGTCACCAATCATGATGCAGTCACAACAAAAATCCAATAACATATCCTTAACTGCAACACCTGAATCCAAACCTATTTGACACAATCATCAAATCATTCCTCCTTGGCTACATCATGTTATTCATGGTGACCTTTCAACCTTTAATCGATCATAAGTTACATTATGCATATGATAAACCTGTGCAAACATTGATACAACATCTATAGACATCACTTAGTCTTCCATTACGATCACACAATCCAAATCTTAACACAACTCTAAATCCAACCTTTTAAACATACATCATCAAAAAAGGCACACTGTCAACCAACAAACACTAAATTGACATGAATGACAACATCATAACTAATCATCCTAACATCAGATCTACATCAAGAACACCATAACATACTCAACTTATCTTTGCATCAGTCATGCCAACATTTATATCCTGAAGAAAACCTGGTCTAGACCAGGGATGGCTACAATAAGGGAACCATCTCCCTAGAAGAATGCAAATATTAATGGGACCCATTAACAGATCAAGCCCAAAAACAACTAATGTCATTCAAAATTTATTCTAGCTTCACTCTTCCCATGTGTGTGCAAAGTCATATCAAAGAAACTTTTTAGTTTTTTAATGTTCTTTCCCTTCATAGTTATCCAACCCTCTTCCAGCTTGACCACCTCCTTGTGCCATTCTATTGAATTACCTTCAAACAACCCCTCACAACAACACACCTTTCTTCTTGTTGGTTACCATATGTGCTCATTTCCTCTTGCTAAAATTGGTTTCCAACAGAGAGCTCATCCACCTCTCGAGCTTCTAGATGCCTTTTTTTCTCCCTCCCATTCAACGTAGCAATAGATTTGGAAATCATATGTACCTTATCACTACCAGAGCTGACAAAATTAACACTATTCAAAACTAGTAGTACATTTGAAATCAAGTCCTCTTGTTGAGGCACCTCCCCATGGACATCTTGAGAAAAGCTCTTTTGTTGATCACCCTTCATTTCCACCATGTAATGGAGGTGGGAAGCATCCTTCCACCAAGAGGTTGACTTATCCTATCTCTTTTTTGCACATTTAGAATTCATATAACCAATCTGAAAACACATCCTACACCTAAAGGGTACCCCTTCATAATCTACAGGCTGCACCCAAAATCCTTTTGAGGTTTTCAATGCAATCTCTACAAGAAGTCCATCTGACATATTAATTTCTACTAGTATCTTAGAATAGGTTGGATTCATGAGGTTTGATGAATCTTCATCTAGTATTAAAACACTCCCTAAAGAATTTCCTATAACCTTTAAAAAAGAATCAAACCATAAATATAATGGCAGATTCAAGAGTCTTACCCAGAGTGGGACCCTATCAAAAGTTTCCTTTGCTGGAAAAAAAGTTGAATGTGAGGGTTTCAACAACATAGGATGCTTATTCTACCAAATCCATACATATTCACACATTACCTTATTCCTATCTTGAGCATTTTCAAAAACCACTATGAAAAACCACCTTGCACCAATATAGATTTGAACATAACCTTTCAAAATCGGCACCTAGTTCCCTGACATCCATTTGTGCATCTCACATAGAATTGGCCATGATTCCTGGAACCACCCAATCAAACCAAGCTAATAAAATACTGTTAGATAATTGAGAGGGAGGTGAATCAGTTATGTTCATTTATCCTATAGTCGCAAATTCCTTTTAGATGTATAGTATCAACTTTGAACAAATAAACTAAACAACTCGGTAATAACTTGTGTGTGACTTACTGATTAATTAACCGACTGTCAGATAATGTAAACTAACAAGTAGTTAACATATACCGATCTAACCAATTACTATAATGTGTAAAGTAAAACATCAAAACATCACATCCATACACATTTAACACTTCATTTTTAATGTGGAAACCCTGTTAAGGGAAAAATCACCTGGGACCGGTAACCTAAATATTTTCACTCTTCTAAAGTGAGATCGCTTAAGAGCCTACCATGTTAAAGGTTACAAACACACTATAAGGTGTGACCTTGTTAGAGGATTTATCACTAATAGTTCTTTGTGACCATATATTCACTTGTGTCAATAAGAAAACAAGTAACATTCATAGAATGTCAATAGAAAAAGATGGTTAAGTCTCACTTGCTTAAGAGATTTTGACTGTAAAAATTGTTAGAAAGAAACAATAGATGACCTAATTCAAATGAAACTTCTTTTTCTCATATTCAGATCTATGCTAAGCTCAATATCATTATAGTCATCATAATCTCTTCATTCTCCTACTTCCTCTTTCTCTATTCTTCTCCGTTATCTCCTTTTGTCACTTGGTTTGGTCTACAGAATCACTTGGTTCTCACTCCAATCCATTTGACCAGCTTCACATGTATGCACCAACAATTTGCATCCCTCTTGCGATCTTTTTTTCTCTATATTTCTTGTCTTCTTATATCAACATGTAAACCATTTTCATTTCAGCCATAGATTTTGCCTCTTAATCTCCATCATTGGTTTTGACTCTTTAACCTTCCTCGAAACTTGTGCCTTAAACCATTTTCAATCTTCATCATCTGATCATCCTTGAATTTTTCCAATCATAGATCTTCATAAAATCCTTTTTCTTTATCCTTGGAATCTTTTAGATTCGTCCAACTCATCATCACATGTCAGCAATCACATGTTCCTCCTTATTTCTCCTTCTCGATCAATACCATGATATGTTAGTTTCTTCCTACTCGGTTAATACCGCACTTAGTGTACACTACATCATCTTGGTGTATACTAAGTTCTTCATATACCGACCAAAGTAACTTGTACATTCTTGATCTTCAACACTTAGTAGAATCAAGTATGTCAATAAAATTACTATCATATTGTCATAGACTCATCAATAAGTTTCCCAATGAATACCTTATTCATAACTTACTCATACATCTCATCTTCATGCTAATATCTCCTTTCCTTCACCAACATCACCTCCTTCAGATGTTTGCAACTATCATGATAAGTATAGTAAAAGCTAGTTGACATCAATGACAATATAACAATTGATCTAATGTCTCACATATACCTGAGTAGCTTGGTGATTGTCATCACATTCTCCCATTTTGTTCTCCAAGTAGTCTATTAGTTGTAGTTCTAATAATCTCTCCCTTTTGAATCGATGGCAACACAATATGAAATATACCATTGAATACCAACCAAATCTTAAGTGTTTACAACTCAGTCTGTATGTTGTGACTCGGTTAGCTCTCCCTTAACTTAATTCTTTTAATATGTTTAATCACTACATAGTATCTGTCTCTCCTGTAGTATTTCTCTTTATTGTATGTCTATTTTTGTTTTGGTTCTATTTTTCTTCTTTTCTGTTTAATGCATATTCTCTCCCTTTCGGTTATCTTGTCTCCTAACTAAATATTTCATGCATAATCATCTCTCCCTTTGACAATAATTGCTAAAAATAAGTTCTTCAATAGCCAAATAAGTATCTTTTTTGTTTCTTTATAGATTCTTATACCTTACATGTACATATATTCTCAGTTTTAGCTTGTCTTCCACCTTCTTCACATCTTTATGAATCCCAAAGTGTGAACATCTTGCATCAACATAATTAGATCTTTTGATAAAGAATAGGTTGATGCATCCCTATATCACGTTAGTGACTGTTAGATAAGGGAAGGACCCCTAGTCTACTTCTCAAGTACTCAAATGTATCCTTCGGTAAGGATTTTATGAATATATCTGTAAGTTGTTCTTGTGACTTCACATATTCCAATTTGACCCATTTGTCCTGAACTTGCTCCCTTAAGTAATGGCATTTGATGGATATATGGTTTGCCTTTGCATGCATCACTGGATTCTTTGAAAGTTTGATAGCACTTGTGTTGTCACAATAGATTGTCACTGGATTTGTTACTTCTTCATTCATACCTTCCAACAATTGCTTTATCCATGCAATATTAGAGCAGTTGGTAGCATCAACTACATATTGAGCTTCAGTAGTGGATTGAGAAATGCAACTTTATTTCTTGATTATCCATGTTACTAATCTTTCCCCTAAAAGAAAGCTCTTCCAGTAGTGCTTTTTCTATCATCAATATTTCCTTCCCAGTAAGCATCTGTATAGAATTTAAGCTCAAAATCTCCTTCTTTCTTATACCACAGTCCATAGCCCTTGGTGTTCTTTAGATATCTCAAGATTATTTTTACAACAATCATATGTGTCTCTTTAGGATTTGCAGAAAATCTAGCTACAATTCCAAGAGCATGTACAATATCTAGTCTACTATGGACAACATACATTAGTTTTCCAATCATAGATCTATATAAGGTTTGATTTACCTTTGTTGACTTGTCATCCTTAGTTAGCTTGCATCTGGTTACCATAGGTGTACCGACTGGCTTTGAGTCTTCCATACCAAATGTCTTCAAGATCTCTTTAATGTATTTTGACTATGTGATGTAGATACCTTTCTTTAATTATTGAATTTGTAAACCAATAAAAAAATTAATCTCTCTAAACATTGACATTTCAAATTCCTTTCTCATTTCAACAGCAAAAGATTTACATAAAGTATCATGACCTCCAAATATGATATCATCAAAAAATATTTCAGCAATAAAGATTTTATCATCATATTCGCCTTTCACATATAGATTACTATTATCACTTGTTCTAACAAATCCAATCCTTATTAAATAAGAGTGCAATCTTTCATACCGTGCTCTTAGTGTTTGTTTAAGTCCATAAAGTGCCTAGTGTAGCTTACAAACCATGTTCTTCTGAGTTGGATCTATAAAACCTTCAGGTTATTCAATGTATACCTCTTCTTCAAGTATTCCATTCAGAAATGCAGACTTGACATCCATCTAATATACCTTGAATCCTTTATAAGAAACATATGCAAGTAGAATTCTTACTCCTTCTAGTCTAGCAACAGGTGCAAAAGTTTCTCCATAGTCAATTCCTTCTTCTTGTGCATCACCTTTGCAGACTAATCTTGCCTTGTTTCTTGTAACATATCCATTCTCATTCAATTTGTTTCTAAAAATCCATTTGGTGCCAATCAAATTTTTTTCTTTAGGCCTGGGTACTAATGTCCATGTCTTGTTTTTCTATATTTTCTCGATCTCTTCATTCATTTTTTTAATCCAATCATCATTTACCAATGCATCTTTAACAATTCTAGGTTCAAATTCACAAATCAAACATGTATTGTTCTTGAACTTACTTCTTGTCATCACTTATGCTCCTTTGTCACCAATTATCTAATCTTGTGGATGGTGTCTTCTCACATATTTTTCTAATATAGGCTCAGTTCTTTGTTCTTCAATATTTTCTCCACTCGGTGCATGATCATCATTTTCCTTGTTAACTATTTTTTGTTGCTCCGTCTGTAAAGGTTGTTTCTTAGTAGCAGTATTCTATTGCTCGCTGACACCAGGTTGTTGGCCTGGTAAAATGTTAGGATCTTCACTTTGTATGTAAACAAAAATTCTATAGTCTTCTAGCTCCTTCTTGCTTTCTTCATCATTTTTCTCTACAAACTCATCAACTCTCACATTTGCACTTTCAATCATCTTGTTAGTAGTCTTGTTTAAACATTTATATGCCTTATTCCTGGTAGAGTATCCTAGAAATATGCCTTCATCTCCTTTAGAATAAAACTTTCCATTTCTATCATCTTTCAGAATGTAACATTTACTTCCAAATATTTTGAAATAACTCACATTAGGTGTATAACCATACCATAGCTCATAAGGTGTCTTGTTTGACTCTTTCTTCAGTTGTACTTGGTTAAGTGTATAGATAGCAGTACTGAGAGCATCGCTCCAGTAAATTTGTGCAACCTCTTTTTCAATTAGCAATGTTCTAGCTCAATCAACAATTTGTTGGCAAAATGGTCAATGCTCCCCTCGGGATTCGTGACATGGTTTAACAGCCTCCTGTGTCTTCTATAAGTCCAGTGGTTGTATCAGGCATTAATAGGTCGATCTTTTGGTGCAATGACAACCACTACTTGTAACAAGTGGTATCAAAGCTTGGTCACAGGTTCGAATCCCCTCGAGTAACGTTGAGGGGGAGATTATTGGCAAAATGGTTAGCACTCCCCTCAAGATTCATGACATGGTAACAACCTCTTGTGTCTTCTATAAGTCCAGTGGTTGTATCGGGCATTAATAGGTCGATCTTTTGGTGCAACGGAAACCACTACTTGTAACATAATTGACCTGTTCCTTCTCTCAACAATTCCATTTTGTTGTGGTGTCCTTGGTTAAGATACATGTCTCTTGATTCCCTGCTCATTACAAAAGTTAATAAATTCATCAAAAATAAATTCATCTCCTTTGTCAGATCTCAAGCATTTCAGTTGCTTACCAGTTTCTTTCTCTACTTTTACTTTGTACAACTTAAACATTTTGAAGGCTTCTGATTTTTGTTTTAGAAACATAACTGACATCATTCTAGAGAAGTCATCAACAAATAAGATAAAATATCCATCTCCATAATAGCTTTGAATTCTCATTGGACAACATAAGTCAATATGAACTAAATTTATAATTTCATTAGATGAATAATGTTTGCTCTTGAAACTAGACTTTGTTATTTTACCCATTTGACATTGTTTGCACATCACATGGTTAGGCTTAGATATACTCAGTAAACCTCTAAATTTCCTTTTCTTGCTGATCTTTACCATGTTCTCAAGATTCATAGGACATAACCTGTTGTGTCATAACCAAACATCATCATTATTATCCATTAAACATGATGTTTCAACATTATCTAAATAAAATAGTTTACCTTTTGATTTTTTACTAGTACCGATCAGTCTTCCATTATCATCATAGATCTTTTATCTTCTATTCTCAAATGCAACTTGATGACCCGTATTATTCAATTGTGTTACACTCAACAAATTATAATTAAGTCCTTTCACCTAATAAGCATTTTCACATCTGATCTTGTTGTTTAGAAATATTGATCATTTACCTTTCACTTGACAAGGTGTATCATTTCCCATTTTTACAAATCCTACAATACAATGTTCAAGATATTCAAACTTATCATCATCATCAATCATATGATGTGTGCAACCTCTATCAATAATCCAAGTGTCATTTTTTCTTACTTTAGAAATAAGGCCCTTTTCCACATACCTTTCTTCTTCTTCAAAATCTTCCTTCATTGCAACATACACCACTTCTTCTTCATTAGTTTCAGTCTCGGTGTCATCATCTTCTTCAATTAGGTAGCATTAAATTTTTCCTTTATCTCTGTAGTCTCAATTTTCTTTGATTCCTCTTAAGCTTTCTACCTTTTCCCTAAGCACATTTTGATCTCCACCATGAACTAGTGTCAATTTGTCCCACATTTCTTTTGCAGTTGTACAATTCTTAATGTCTTCAAATTCAACATCTTATAGAGAATAAGAAGTCTCAATCATCATTGCATTATGCTCTTGTCTTTATTTCATCTGTGTGACATTCAAAGGAACTATAGGTGCTATGAATTGATTTTCCAAATAGTATAGTGTAGAATCCCCAATTCATGATAGATACAGCTTCATCCTAAGTTGCCATGTTGAGAAATTACCCTTGTTCAACTTTGGTACCTCTCTCTTATACATCTTTGGATCTTTAACTTAAGTCCTTCAAACTTCTTGCTTCAAGTACATTTTCTCTAATACCAATTGTTAGATAACTAAGAGGGGGGTGAATCAGTTATGTTCAGTTATCCTATACTCCCAAATTCCTTCCAAATGTATAGCATCAACTTTGAACAAATAAACTAAACAACTCAGTAATAACTTGTGTGTGACTTACTGATTAATTAATCGATTGTCAAATAATGTAAAACAACAAGTAGTTAACATATACCGATCTAACCAGTTATTGTAATGTGTAAAGTAAAACATCAAAACATCACATCCATACACATTTAACACTTGATTTTTAATGTGCAAACCCTGTTAAGGGAAAAACCACCCAAGATCGGTAACCCAAATATTTTCATTTTTCTTAAGTGAGCTCGGTTAAGAGTCTACCCTATTAAAGGTTACAAACACACTTTAAGGTGTGACCTTGTTAGAGTATTTATCACTAACTGTTCTTTGTGACCATACATTCACTTGGGTCAACAAAAAAATAAGTAACATTCATAGAATGCCAATAGAAAAAGACAGTCAAGTCTCACTCGATTAAGAGATTTTGACTGTAGCAATGGTTAGAAAGCAATACTATATGACTTGACTCAAATGCAACTTCTTTTTCTTGTATTTAGATCTATGCTAAGCTCAATATCATTTTGGTCATCATAATCTCTTCATTCTCCTTCTTCTTACTGTGTTCTGCTTGGTTATCTCCTTCTATCACTTAGTTTGGTGTGCAAAATCACTTAGTTCTCACTCCAACCTGTCTGACTAGCTTCACATGTATGCACCAGCAATTTGCATCCCTCATGCGATCTTCTTTTTTTTCTTTGTATTTATTGTCTCCTTATATAGACATGTAAACCATTTTCATTTCAGCCATAGATTTTGCTTCTTAATCACCATCGTTGGTTTTGCCTCTTTAACCTTATGCGAAACTTGTGCCTTAAACCATTTTCAATCTTCATCATCCAATCATCTTTGAATTTTTTCAGTTGTAGATCTGTTAGGAATGAATGCTGAAGCCTTTGGCAGTCATTCTGTAGCAGTGGTTGTTGCATTCATGACTATGATTGTCATTGATGTCAACACAGTGATATTCTGGAGTTTAGCAGAATAATAGGCACAGTTTTGTTTTGCACACATGTTATATTGCAGATTGAGTTATGCATAGTTGATGGTATGTTTTTTGTTGTGTTATTAGCCTCTGGTTAAGAGCGCAAAAAGAAATTCATTTATTCATGAAAGTTATAAGTATTTTGGTGGAAGCAGCATTCTAGCAGTATTCCTGTGTAGCGGTTTTTAGTAATCGGAGGATATCTCCTAACCGGGATGAAATCTGATTCTGCACAGTTAAAGGGAAGTTTGAGACTCATTGTTGGTGACATGGTTCATGGTGCAAACTTCGAGGTCACACGATTGGAAAGTTATTGTATCTAGAAGCTGACAGTTTTATGTAATTTTGATGTAGCGTGTTGAAATTATTATTTTGTATTTACATGCCGACTCATTTGTAATTATTTGAGTGTGGTATAAAGGAAGGAATGTTTTCCTTCTTATGAGAGGATTGTAATAGTTGTGATATGAAGTTGTGAAAGTTGTGATGCAAATGTATGCATGAAGTGAAGAAAAGAGCTAATTCAGTGATGAAGGAAGACTTGCGAAGTACAGAGATCTGGATTTGTGATCTTGTGTAGCAGAGAGTGCGGTTTTGGCACAGTGTGAAGGAGGTAACATATTTCATATTATTCTATTGAATAATCCTAAGATCTATTGCACAGTGAGTTCAGAGATCTTGCCTTGAAGCTGTTTGGGTAGTGGGTCCTTCTGTCTTCCATAACTCCTAACAGGGTTAGAATCTTTTAACAAGGATTCAAAATCTCCTAACAGAGATTCATATGTACTGAATGTATTTCATAAGACTCCTAACAGGGTCCATCCTCTAACAAGGAACTTTCATATTAGTGCATCATTTTGTGGGCATCATTCCCACCAAGGTTTACTCTTTGATCAAGAGGTTCCCTAGTTAACATATCTTGTGTTATTGTGTCATTGTGTATGATTATTTTTCTATGGTTGGTTACTGCATTAATTATATGGTTTAAAGCTATTGAAGTTGATATTGAAGTTAATGTTGATAAATGGTTTAATTATCAGACAACTGATTCACCTCCCCCCTCTCAGTTATCTTGGTGATCTTTACTTTCTAACAATTGGTATCAGAGCGACAGGTCCTTGAAAGAGAAGTTTAACAACTTAAGGAGATCCATGGTGAATTTCAGAAAAGAAAGCCCTAAGTTTGATGGAGTAAATTTTGACAGCTGGAAAGAAAAGATGAAGACACATCTCTTGTGTTTAGGACCAGGTTATTGGTTGATTACAAAGAATGAAAGGACTATAATTGAAGAAGACAATCTTGAAACAAGTTCTAAAGATGAGGTAGATCTATTTATGTGTAACATACTTGCAAGAGAAGCACTTTTATCAGCACTTTCGGAGAATGAATACAGTCAGGTAAAAGGTTTAACTAAATCTCATGATTTTTGGAAAGCTTTACATTCTACTTTTGAAGGTGATGAACATGTAAAGAAAGCTAGGTTACATAATTGGATTTGTGCATTTGAAGACATAAGAATGATGGAAGATGAATCTGTTAGAAGCTATATAGGTAGGATGTGAGAAATTGTTGCAGGAATAAAGTCTTGTGGAGGTGAAAAGACAGAGAATGAAATAATATGGAAGATTTTGAGAACATTGACACCGATATTCAGGCAGACTACACAAATGATTGAACAAGTGATACCTTGTACACCAAAATTTTCAAGAGAGACTCTTCTTGGAAGGTTGGACATAGCAAAAATGAATTTGAGATTATTAGGAGAACTACCTGGAGTGGAAACAACATTCAGTGCTCTTAGCATCAGACCTACTTTGTTTAAAAGTACAAGTGTGAATGGAGATTATGCTGGTAGTAGCAGATCCAAATCTGATGAAGATAAGAAGATTAAAGAAGGTATTGCCTTGCTTGTGAAAAGAGAACCAGATGGTAAGAAAATCTTTAAATGTTGGACATGTCAAGAATATGGTCATTTTGCATCTAAGTGTCCTAAGAGAGTTAAGAAGTATAGAAACAATTTTAAGCCTAGAAGATCTAAAGAATGTTATTATGCAAATGATGAAGAAATTGAAGTAGGAATTGAAAGACATTTGAGTGACAATGATAATGATAACTTTGATGACATAGGATTTGTAGCAATTAAAGAAAAAAATTTTGAATCTGATATTAAAGAAGAAAAAGCCTTAGTTTCCCAAGTTGAAAAGAAAGCTGATTGGATTATAGACAATGGTTGTTCACATCATATGACTGGTGATAAAGGAAAATTCATAAAGTTTAACAATTATGATGGAGGAATTGTTAGAGTTGGTAACAATGCACCTTGTTTGATTAAAGGTATAGGATCTATTACTCTCGATGGAAAGACTAATACTGATGATGTTTACTTTGTTGATGGATTGAAAAATAATCTTTTGAGTGTTGGACAGTTAGTGGATAAGGGATATCAAGTTTGGTTTACTGAGAAAACTTGTGTGATTAAGGATAAAGATGGAAATCTAATTGGAACTGGATCTAGAACCAGAGGTAATGTATTTCAGTTGAACCCTACTGAGATGACATGCTTGATGACTAAGATTGATGACCGTTGGTTATGGCATAGAAGGTTTTGTCATATAAACTTTGATAATATTGTGAAAGTAAGTTCTACACTTGCAGTAAAAGATTTACCTAAGATTATGAAGCCTACTAACATGATTTGCAAGGAATGTGTGATAGCTAAGCAAAAAAGGAGTTCATTTCCTAGCAAGAAGTTCACATCTACAGAAAAGTTGGAGATTGTTCATACAGACTTGAGCGGTCCTACTAGGACTAGAGGATTCTATGGAGAAAGGTATTTTATGACTCTTGTTGATGATTTTACAAGAATGATGTGGATTGCATTTTTGAAAGAAAAATCTGAAGCATTTGATAAGTTTAAGGTCATGAAGAATAAAGTTGAGAATGAATCAAGAATGAGGATTAAATGTTTGAGATCCGATAGAGGTGGATAATTTACATCTAAAGAGTTTAACACTTTTAGTGAAGTAAATGGTATTAAGAGATAGTTATCAGCCCCTAGAACACTTGAACAAAATGGTATTGTAGAAAGAAGGAACATATCAGTGATTGAAGCAGCTAGAGCTATGTTATTTGAAGGTGATTTGGCAAAGACATTTTGGAGAGAAGCAGTGAATAAAACAATATATACAATTAACAGAGTACAAATTAGAGCAGACAGAGACAAGACACCTTATCAATTGTGGTTTGGACATGCACCCTCAGTTAAATATTTTAGAATTTTTGGAAGAAAATGTTATATTAAGAGAGATGATGATATAGGAAAGTTTGATCCTAGAAGTGATGAAGGAATTTTTCTTGGATATTCTTTGAAAAGCAAAGCATATAGATGTTACAATAAGAGAACTAAAACTATTGTTGAAAGTGCAAATGTAAAAGTTGATGAGAAATTTAAAATTTAGGAAAGAATGCTTGATTATGAATCTGATGAAGGAACTAGCCCTTAGCCTAACATTGAAACTACTAAACAATTTTTTGAGACTGACAATGAATTGTTGAATGAAAGTCATGCTGAAGAAAACAGAGAAGAATCTACAGTTGAAAAAAGATCAGTGACTATGACACCTAACAAGTATATATCAAGACATCATCCTGTTGAGCAAGTTATTGGAAGTTTGGACAGAGGAGTTATGACTAGAAAGAAGGTACATTTATGTTTGATTTCTCAAATTAAACCTAAGTCTACTAATGAAGCTTGTGAAGATGAACATTGGATTAAAGCTATGAAAGAAGAATTGGATCAGATTGAAAAGAACAAGACATGGGAATTGGTCCCTAGACCTAAAGACAAAAATGTGATTGGAACTAAATGGGTATTGAAGAACAAGATGAATGAACAAGGAGAAGTAATTAGAAACAAAGCAAGATTGGTATGTAAGGGATACTCACATCAAGAAGGAATTGACTATGAAGAGACTTTTGCCCCTGTGGTAAGACTTGAAGCAGTAAGAATATTTTTGGCTTATGTAGCATTTAAGAAATTCAAAGTGTATCAAATGGATGTGAAGTCAGCATTTCTAAATGGTGAATTAGAAGAAGTTTACATTGAGCAGCCTGAAGGTTTTCCTTTGACTCAAGAAGGAGACATGGTATGTAAACTAAAGAAAGCATTGTATGGACCAAAGCAAGCACCTAGAACTTGGCATGCTAGATTAGATAAGTATTTGTTAAAATTGGGATTTACAAAAGGAACAACTGATAGTAACTTATACATAAAAGAAATTGAGAATGGATTGTTAGTTTTGGTTATTTTTGTTGATGACATTATTTTTGGAGGAGAAGATGAAGCTAGTGACAAATTTGCTGATGAAATGAAGACAGAATTTGAAATGAGTATGATTGGAGAAATGAAATACTTTTTGAGATTACAGATAACACAAAACAAAGATGGTATCTTTATAAGTCAGACAAGGTATTTGAATGATTTGTTGAAAAGATTTGCTATGGAGAATTGTAAACCAGTTGGAACACCTATGGTTACAGGACATAAACTATCTAGTAAAGATGAGACACCAGAAGTTGAGCAAAAGAAATACAGATCTATGATTGGTGGATTGCAGTACTTGACACACACTAGACCAGATATACAACATTCAGTTGGAATGGTAGCAAGATTTCAAACTGAACCTAGAGAGTCACATTATGCAACAGTAAAAAGGATATTGAGATATCTTAGAGGCACAATGGACTATGGACTGTGCTATGAAAATTTTGATGATTTTACCCTATGTGCATATATTGATGCTGATTAGGGAGGCAACGTTGATGATAAGAAAAGCACCAGTGGTGGAGCCTTTTTTCTTGGAGGAAGATTAGTTTCTTGGTTGAGCAAAAAGCAGAATTGTATCTCACAAAGTACAACAGAAGAAGAACATGTAGCAGTAGCAAACAATTGTAATCAGATAATTTGGATGAAGCAGATGTTGATGGACATTGGAATCAAGTTTGATGAGCCTATTGTCATTTATTGTGACAATACAAGTATAGTCAGTATGTCTAAGAATCCAGTCTTACATTCTAAAACAAAGCATATAGAGATCAAGTATCATGTTGTAAGAGAGAAAGTTGCAGATAAAGAAGTTAGACTAGAGTACATAAGCACAAAGGAGTAGATAGCAAATATATTTACTAAGCCTTTGCCTAAGGATACATTTGAGTATCTGAGAGGTATGCTTGGGGTTATGCCCCAGCCTACTTTTGAGTAATGATGCAGTTGGTTGCATCCGTCCAGTGGTTTATGGCCCTATCTATTTTCTGGATTGGATGTTGGTACTTCCTCTATGGGGGAGTATGTGTATCTGAGCTAAGTCATTCAGGACTCTTGTGAATGTATTTTTTGAATAGTGTCTTTTGACATTAAGCTATTGTTTGACGTAGTGATAGAATTTATGTCATTGATGTCAATGGGGGAGAGACTCATGAAAAACATTGAGGAACTACATTTGTTGGAGAGATTGAGTAGGATAACGAAGCAAGATTTCATTGATGATGAGCAACAATGCAGTTGAGCAGCAGTGATCAGATTTTTTGGAACATTGGATGTTTTTCATCTATGTTGTCATCAATGCCAATGGGGGAGATTGTTAGGAATGAATGTTGAAGCCTTTGGTAGTCATTCTATAGCAGTGGTTGTTATATTCATGACTATGATTGTCATTGATGTCAACACAGTGATATTCTGGAGTTTAGCAGAATAGCAGGCACAGTTTTGTTTTCAGCACATGTTATATTGCAGATTGAGTTATGCATAGTTGATGGTATGTTCTTTGTTGTGTTATTAGCCTCTAGTTAAGAGCGCAAAAAGAAATTCATTTATTCATGAAAGTTATAAGAATTTTGGTGGAAGTAGTATTCTGGCAGTATTCCTGTGTAGCAGTTTTTGGTAATCGGAGGATATCTCCTAACAAGGATGAAATCTGATTTTGTGCAGTTAAAGGAAAGTTCGAGACTCATTGTTGGTGACATGGTTCATAGCGCAAACTTCAAGGTCACACGATTGGAAAGTTATTGTATTTGGAAGCTGACAGTTTTATGTAATTTTGATGTAGCGTGTTGAAATTATTATTTTGTATTTACATACCGACTCATTTGTAATCATTTGAGTGTGGTATAAAGGAAGGAATGTTTTCCTTCTTATGAGAGGATTGTAATAATTATGATATGAATTTGTGAAAGTTGTGATGCAAATGTATGCATGAAGTGAAGAAAAGAGCTAATTTAGTGATGAAGGAAGACTTGCGAAGTACAGAGATCTAGATTTGTGATCTTGTGTAGCAGAGAGTGCGGTTTTGGCACAATGTGAAGGAAGTAACATATTTCATGTTATTTTGGTGAATAATCCTAAGATCTGTTGGACAATGAGTTCAGAGATCTTGCCTTGAAGCTGTTTGGGCAGTGGGTCCTTCTGTCTTTCATAACTCCTAACAGGGTTCGAATATTTTAACAGGGATTCAAAATCTCCTAACAGAGATTCATATGTACTGAATGTATTTCATAAGACTCCTAACAGGGTCCATCCTCTAACAAGGAACTTTCATATTAGTGCATCATTTTGTGGGCATCATTCCCACCGGGGTTTACTCTTTGATCAAGAGGTTCCCTAGTTAACATATCTTGTGTTATTGTGTCATTGTGTATGATTATCTTTCTATGGTTGGTTACTACATTAATTATATGGTTTAAAGTTGTTGAAGTTGATATTGAAGTTAATGTTGATAAATGGTTTAATTATCAGATAACTAATTCACCCCCCCCTCTCAGTTATCTTGGTGGTCTTTACTTTCTAACAAGATCTTCATAACAAACTTTGTCTTTATCCTTGGAATCTTTTAGATTCGTCCATCTCATCATTACATGTCGAAAATCACATGTTCTTCCTTATTTCTCCTGCTCGGTCAATATCATGATATGTCAATTTCTTCCTTCTTGGTTAATACCGCACTCGGTGTACACTACATCTTCTCGGTGTATACTAAGTTCTTCATATACCAACCAAAGTAACTTGTAACTTCTTGATCTTCAACACTTAGTAGAATCATGTAACTCAATCAAATCACTATCACACTATCATAGAATCATCAATAAGTTTCCCAATGAATACCCTATTCATAACTTATACATCTCATCTTCATGTAAATATCTCCTTTCCTTCACCAACATCACCTCCTTCAGATGTTTACAACTATCATGATAAGTAAAGTCAAAGCTAGTTGACATCAATGACAATATAACAACTGATCTAATGTCTCACATATACCTCAGTAGCACGGTGATCAGCATCACATTCTCCTATTTTATTCTCCAAGTAGTTTATAAGTTGTAGTTTTAAGAAATACAATAATGTTATGATCCACTTCTTTCCCTACTTCATCTACCAAATCCATAGTGACGACTTTATCCTATAGCGGCATGAAAGATCCTGCCAAAACCTCTATCGCTTGTTGAATGGTTGTCATCCTAGTCCCAAATGGCCCATTGGGGCCAAACCCTTTTTCTCATGGGCTCCATTAATACCACACCCATTTGGAGCACTGGCCTTTTCTTTTTGCTTTCTAGTTCCCCCAACTTGAGCCCCATCCCTGCTATTTACTATCTCTAAACCCTTTACTATGTTTTCAGCTAAATTTGGCCATGCTATTGCTTGTCCATGTAAGGAGCCACCTTTCTCTCTTCCATAACTCCTTCCATTAACATTCTTCATTCCCATCCACTGGAAATCCCACTATTTGGGATCACCAAACACCATCTCATTCAATATCTGAGGGTTGAAACCCTAACATTATCATCACGTTGAACCTTCTTGCCTTCATTGGTCTTCATAGCATTTTCCTCCCTTGTAGATGTCTTCTTGTGAGTGCTTCCATTCCCCTGCAAGAAGATTTGAGGACTCGTTGCTTCTTCTTGCAACACGAAAGAAACCCTAACATTTGACACTTGTCCATAGTGCTTCCATCTTTCAAAAATCCTATATTTTTCAAATTAAATCCAACTTTCATAATATAATATTTATAAATATCCTATTATCCACCTCATTCCAATTACTTAATTAAAAATAATTAATTATCTATTTAATGATGTACATCTCTAATTATCATTAATAAAATTTAATCACAAAGTTAATACTACCCTAAAAGTTTTGTTGGATGATTTGCTAGAGTTTTGTTGCCCTATCAAAACAAAACTCTAGGAAATCATCCAACAAAACTTTTAGGGTGGTACATGTTGACATAACTGATGAAGAGTAATGAAGTGATGGAAGCAGTTGATCATATGTGTAAGGAAAAGTGGTCTAGAGCATGATTCTCTACGTGATCATAAATTTTTGGAGCTATTTTGGCACGTTTTCTTCCTTGTTTTTACTTTCCTGGCTCATCTTGTCTACTTCTTTGTCACTTTTCTTGTCTGCAACTTGTTTGAGGTTAGTGTCTTCATCCTCCCTCTATCTTTCTCGTTGTTTTCTAGTTTTGTTTCTCATTTTTTGGTTTCTTAGGTGGTATTTTTCTTAGGGTTTGTTGGGTTGGTTAGTCTTGTCCCACTTCGGGGTCGCAAGGTTTTCCCCCTGGACCCCTTAGCCTCAGGTTTGTGGTCAGACCCGTTTGCAAGCTCATTTTTGAGCTCGAAGTCCCAAACCCTTGATTTTCACCATTCGGCCCTAAAACTTTCAGACTTTCGCAATTCGAAAGTCATAGAGGGATTTGTCTTCAGAGAATCAGCTAAGTCCCCTTTCGACATTTTGGTGGTTTGGCACACCGAAGATTTAACATCTCTAAAATACCGAAACCCAATCTTTTGCGCCTCAGAAGCCCGATCACCGAAAGTTTGGCTAGGTCTGCTACCTTTAGCATTTCAACCTTTCAGAGGTCACATACCCCGGAAGGTCTGAAAGGCCAAAATTGGTTTCCAGGCACTATAAACTGGAATGGTTTAACTGAATTTGTCTCATTTTCTCTTGCATAATTTGTGTAATGTGATAAATCTCTGATTTGTGTCCCTTGGCTCCTTGTAGAAATGGCAGAGAATGTCAATTCACCAGCTATGAGGTATCAATTCAAAGGGTATCATGTACCCTCAAAAGTGGGGAGCTTGCATGCTGAGATCATAGATACCGACATCGGGAAAGTTAGTTGGAATGACTACTTGGTCAAATGTGCACAACCGGCAGGGAGGTCCAAGGACTGCACTTCATTAGTGTACTTCTTTGGTAAATGCAGCAGCACACCTTGTCTCCATCCTGTCATCGGATTTGATCAACACTCTGGCAAGTCACTATGTACCAGATGAAATAATGGTTAAGAATAGCATGGGCGAAGTAGTTATGGATCTCATGCCTGAAAATATTGAAGATGTCTTCCACTTACCCAGAGGGGTAGACAAATTCTACAACTTCTTCATCGGCAAGGGTATGGAGTTCTACGATAGAGATGTCTCACTATCCCATGACATTGTGAACAAGAAGTACCTTACACAACCTCTGCCCAGAAATAAGTTGGAAAGGATAGACATGCAGAGAGAATACATGAAAGAGGACATCCAAGAAACCATCACCATGATTAGTCGGGTGTATGGATTTCCAAAGTTTGTACAACTGGAGCCATGGATGATCCTACTTATTAAAAAGATAAAGGAGAGGCAGGAGAGACTTGATTGGGGCACCATCCTTAGTGACAACTTGGATCAGTAGCTGATCATAGTAAAGATCGACCCACACTTCTACATGACATCCTATGTTGTGTACTTATTGGATGCAAGAGTGGTGTACCTGAGATTGGTTAAAGTTGGGGCTATGGGTGATCAGAATACATGGCTGTTCACAGTATACCCACAACTTGTTCAGAAGGAATACTACACACATAATAAACCTGATTTTCGTATTGTCAATGATGTTTTTTTGTTTGCTATCATACGCTCCATAAAGGGAGACTATGCCAAACAGATGTCAACAAAGGCTGCTACAAAGGTGAAGGCCATTGGGGCATTTTATATTCAGTTCAAGACTTTTACATACATCTGGGTGGTGGGATGCACCCTGGCTCCTAAGAAGATGCCAAGATATCCATCTGATAGGGTAATCTTGTTGGAGATGGCTAGACAACTGTCGGATGCCCATGAACACATCCAACACAAGAAGAAGCATTGTTGGGACTTCCCAATTTCCATAAGGACCTACTATGTAACGTGTTATGGACACATCTTCTGAGGAAGGTTTAAGCGGCAAAATGGAAGGATATTAAGAGGCAAAATCTGATGGCTGATATGAAAGTGATTTACTTGTCTATTTAAGAGACATTAGTTTCATTGTTGAAACATGTTGGACAAAATATAGACTGTAGAAGATTTCATGTGAAGACTTTATTCATGCATTCTTGATCAAACTTGATACGGAAAGAACTAAGCTGCAGACATTACCGAGCATCAAACAACTATACACCAAGTAAAGTAAGTTGGGGAAATATTGAGAAAGTGAATTGTTTAATGATCAGATGAATTTTATGAGCATAGCATAGATCTGAATATTTGTAATTGAGATGTATTTGAATCAGATCAGAACTGTATCAGTTTAACTATTGATTCAGCAAAATCTCTTAACCGAGTGGACTTAACAGTCTTATTGTATTTCCATATGACATTCAAGGAATGTTAATTGTTATCTTGTTGACCCCATAGTGAGCTGGTCAAGAGTTAACTGTTAGCGATAAATGCTCTAACCAAGTCACACCTAATAGTGTGCATTATAACCTTTAATAGGGTTGGCTCCTAACTGAGCTCACTTCAGAAGAGAAATATTTTGGGTTAGCCATATATATATATATTTCTATCTTACAATTTCATATTGTGTTGTCATCAATGCCAAAGGGAGAGATTGATAATCTATAACTGATTGAATAACTTGATTAACTGAATAGACAAGTGAAAGACAATGATTAGAGATCATCAAGCTATTAAAGTGATATGTAAGGTAATTAAATCAATCAAAATGTATTGTCATTGATGTCAACTAGTTTTGACTATACTTATCATGATGTTTACAAACATTTGAAGAAGAAAAATGGTAAAGGAAAGAAATATCTACATGAAGATGAGATGGATATGGAGATATGGCTAAGGTATACATTGGGTAACTTATTATTGAGTCTATTGTTAGGAATGGGAACACTAAGAGGGGGGAGTGGGTGAATCAATGCTTTATAATATTAATTTTCTGATACATGAAACTTAACTCAATAAATTAATTGCTGAACTAAATATTAAAGAAAGTAAAGTAAGCAACCATAACACATAACACCAGATATGATTACGAGGAAAATTTGGCCAAAGGAAAAACCTGGATGGGAATTAATACCCACTAATAATTGTACTTGTGTATTATGAACCTGTTAAAGTTCTTTTTCCCTATTAGGAGCAGTCATTACAATGCTTTAGTACAATGACCTTATTAAGGGTCGGACCCTATTAGGAGTCTTGAAGTAACAAACCTTGTTAGGGGTGGAAGGCTCATTGGCAGAGCTCACTACTCAATAAGGAAGGCTACAACCTCCTAGATATCAGATACACACTATATCTGTAATGGTGAACTGCTGTTATAACACTTCTTGTCTAATCAGTTCCTTTTGTGCACTAATGCTTTAACCTCTTGTAAAGCTCTATAACATTCTTACTTCTCTTAACACATACTTCACATACTTCTTCTCTTCTATTTCATCTTCGCTATCCATCTCATGCTCTAATACAAAAGCACATGTCTTATATAGGCACTGTGTGTGAAAATTGTACTTGATCTGTAGACACAACACTTCAGTAAAATATTAGAGGTCATAAAAATCAAAATCGTGCAAAATTGAAATCTAATTTAACCAAATGATTTACTGCCTTTTAGTAGGTGCGAGATTGATGTTCTCATATTATTATCGAGATCAGTGACCTAGACGACACCTAAATGAAGGATTTGAATGCAATTGATCTAAATATGAATTGAATGCAATTAATCTATATTTTTTATATTTTCTATGCAATGATATGATGAAAACTGATATGCTATGAATTGATCTAACAATAATATGAAAACAAAAGTGATCTCACAACAATGTTGATTCGCAATAAGTTTTGATTTTTCCAATTGCAATTCTCCAGCGTAATTGTGCAAAAATATGAGATCCTGTGGATACAAATTTGAGAGATGAATTATGAAGAGCTGAGCCTTATTTTTATAGAAATCCAAGGCTTTGGAGGTGCATGGAAAAAAGCCATAAATCACTCAAATAACTCAGGTTGATTTTTGAGTTATTTTTAAATAATAGATAATTTAATTCACAAAAATATGCAAATCATGCAAAAATAGCTTTTTAACTCAAATTAGAGTTTAGATCAGCTTTTTGAACTCCAAAAGGATGTTGAGTTCTAAAAAGTCAACACTTTGCATTGATTTTCTAATTTGGAGTTTAACTGTTTCTTTTGAATGTGCATAATAATTATGAATTAATTAAATAAATAAAGTGATTTATGCTCAACTTAACTGATTTTTGAAAATAAATAATTGATTTATGGGTTAATCAATTATTTAATCAAACTTTTATTAACAACTATATTATTAAATAATGACAACTTGCTTTAATTAATTAAATAAGAATTTAATCAATTATTCATAAGATATTATATTTATTGTCAAAATTTAATAATACAATTAATAATATATAGAATTAAATTTAATTACATAATTAAGTGGCAAGATATTAAATCTAATTAATTAAATATGAAAATATTCAATTAATCAAACTTAGGATAAATGTGATTTATTGCCAAATAATCATTAAATTAAAGATAATTAAGATAATTAGGAATATTGCTAGGAATATTTCCCGATGCAAAATTTAAGATAATCAATTAGGATTCGATGATGTTTAGATGTGCCTTAGGTTAGGACTTTGATGTCGATTTCATTCGAATTGTTGATATAGAAGATTAATGAACTTATAGCCCATTTTTGGGGTATTACATTTTGCCCCTCTTTGAATTACTGTGCGAAGCGCAGTGGTTCAAAGACAGTCTGTGTTTGATAGAGATATGAAATTGATGTTTGATATCGATATTGATATGAGATAGAAACTAATTGAAAGATTTGATATGAAGATAATAGGTCCTGAATGACCAAAGATAATGTTCACTGTAGCAGCGATGAACCGAGGATTGCGAAAGAGTGTCAAAATGCTTGATTCCAAACCTTATGATTGCGAAGAAGTGAGTGACCGGTTCTAGACTCGATTGTCTTAGTAGAACTAGCAGGTATCACATCTGAATCCTTCAGTTGCCGAAGAACCAAGGAAAGAACACTATGATCCAATGGTTGCAAAAACTGATACAGTTTACAAAATTAGGAGAATACCAGATTGATATGGATCTTGATGAATCTGATATGCCCCAAGTGATGATAGATTTGCCCCAAGCAATGAGGTTTTTTGATGAATCAATAACTAGACGTGGTTGTTGTCTTGATTACTGAGGAAGGATATGATTTCAGCAAAGATATGATTTCAAATTAGATTACAGGTTTTGAATGATTTGTAATACCATGCCCCCTTCGGGATTAAAATTGAAATCTGACAAGAGAAGTCAGCGTTAAATGGTTTAGAAGCATGTTAATTGATTTGAGAAGTGGTTATACATGTCCAAGAATGCGTTCTGCATCATTTAGAGGTCCTAGAGACCATGTTTGACTAGGTTAAACCATGAGTTGACCATGGTTGACCAAGTTAAAATTTTGATAGTTTGATGTAAAATAATCAGTTAAGTTGAATACTGGATTTCTGTGATGATTGAAGGTCGAATATGGAAGTAGTTAATAATATGAATGATCTCAGATTTGAATTTTGATCCCGAAAAAGGATTCTACTTGTTGTTTCATTAGAGGAACCTTCGTGTGGGATTCAGCTCTTGTTAGATTTGAAGATGAGAGTGGAGAATTGTTTAAGCATTGAAGTTCGTTTAGCCATTGTGAGATCATGCAAACATGCAAAATGCAAAGAGACATGCAAAATGAAATGCAACCTAAGACCTAGGACCTAGTCACTAATCATGTGTTGATTTGTTATCATCATTGAACTTTTAGGTAACCGGATAAATCAATACAATGCCCACTAGCTATGAAACCATAGACATATGAATATCGATTTGTATGTGCAAGAATCAATACAACACCCACTGGTCAACAACCATGGATATATGAATATTGATTTTGTTTTTGGAATGTCAGATTAGATATAAGCACCAAGGCACAAACGCCAAGATGACCTGAATATCATGTCCATTTTGATATAGCAATTTGTACAAGCATCAAAACATAAACGTCATGATCACCGGAATATGCATTGCATTGACAAACACATCAAACAGCCAAGAGATTATTCTAAATCCAATGTGAATTACCCGTAGTGACCCTTCATCGTTCACATCCTTAGGTAAGATTGTGTTTCATAGTAGGAGAACTCACTCACTCAAAAAGACAATAGTGAGATCAAACTTCCTTGAATTTTTCGGGTATCAATGGTCGAGGTACGCATGGCCATCCAATTCGAGATAAAGGCTCTTACAGTTGGACACCATTTCAATCCAAAATTTTCAAAGACGTTACATTTTCACATACAAGCAGAAGACAAAGAAAAGATTATGCCCCTAGTCATCACTCTCTAAATCCTATAAAGGACATCATCGAAGAGCTCAAAGGGACACAATATGCAAAAATCTCAATGTGAATTAGTAAGCATGAAAAGCATAGATTATTTTCAGTTTGATGTTTGATTGCATTGTTGTAGATGCAAAATCCTTTCTGGAGACAAGACTGACTCACTCACTCACATGAAGCTTCAAAAGGACTCTGACTGGATATGACACGTCTAAAGTATAGTGGAGACCATAGGATATGACATTGATTTCCCCCAAGTGTTAAGCATCGATAGGATACAGACGCTTGAGCTGATTGGTGTACAAACTGACTTATTGAAAACTAGAAATGTAAAAACAAACTGGGAGATATGTACAAACTAAAGCAAGACTGAAAGCTAGGAAAGACCAAGATTGCGCTGAGAGATGGAGCATTTTGAAACAAGTGGCACCTATTTTCCGGGTTTTCACCATCTTGGCAGAGATTCTATTTTTGCTACCAAGGCATCTGTTTCCAAGTTTTCACTAAGGCACTTTTTTTTCTTTTTCTCATTTTTTTGCTTTTTTTTTTTTTTTTTTTTGTACTTTTGATATATATTTTTTTTTTTGTGAATCATCAAGGTGCCTATTGCTAGGTTTTCACCAAGATGTTTATTTTTTTAGGACTTTTTCTAATTTTTATAATTTTTTTAAGACATTTTACCATACACTGAATGCCTTAGGCATAGAATTTCTTTAGATGGAGAACGTTGATTGGTTCTCGGAGCTGTTCTCCTTCAGTCGTTGAGAGTTGATAGGCACCAAAGCCAAAAGTAGCAGTGATTACAAAGAGACCCAGCCAACTGGGTTCAAACTTCCCCTTGCGTTCTCGATGGGATTGATTTTTAGGATTTTCTCTCAAGACTAGATCACCAACTTAAAATTCTCTGTGTCTGACTTTCTTGTTGTAGCCTCTAGACATTCTCTTCTGGTATACTCTGAGATGATCATACGTTGTTTGTCTGCGCTCATCTAGTAGTTCAAGTTCTTGCAACCTAGACACTCTATAGTCATCATCAGTTACTAGACCATGCATTCTGATTCTTAGTGATGGGATTTCAACCTCAATAGGTAGTACCGCCTCAGACCCATAAACTAAAGCGAAAGGTGTAGCCCCTATGGGTGTTCTGATACTTGTTCTATAGGCCCAGAGAGCTGGATTGATCATGAGATGCCAGTCTCTACCGGTTTTGTTTACTGTTCTGTGCAACCAAAACTATTCACTAAGTCAGCCTATAACCTATTACATACAATGCTTCCAAATGAATTAGCTCAAGCATGTTTACATACATTTCTATTGACATGTTTACAACATAAATACAATAGGTGCATAGCCTTTATAAAACAAAATAATAACTGGTAATCAAAATATTGTCTGTCGGCTGCATGCTCTATTCTGTTCTGCCACTCACTGACTATGCCACTTCAACTCACTGTAACTTATTCATACTAACTCATCTAATCATGCATTCTTAGACCTAGCATTATAACATACTCAAAAGCTTATCTTCAATGGTGCATACCAAAACTCAATCACACGCACGTGTGTTGATGCTCTATTCATCAGGTACTTAACTGACTGTTCTATCTTCCATACTTAGCCAAATTCTGATATTCTAAGTAAGTGTGCTGACACCAAAACTTCATATGACTTTGTTTCCATAATGATAACACTAATCTTGGTCATATACACTAGTATAGTCAACTTGCCAACAATCTCCCCCTTTTTCATTAATGGCGACAAAGGAATATGGCGAAGTTTCTAAGCTACATCTTTACAAAAAACTTTCTAACATATATCCTTATCTTTTTATGTACATCATATACTCTATCTTATATCTCCCTTCTACTACTCCATATTACTTATATCTCCCTTATACTACTCCATATTTCTCTATTCCCCCTTTGACATTAATGACAAAGGTGCTCAAAAATGAAACTTTAAGTACTTACATAGTGAGTACATCTGGGTATGCAATCTTGAGGTTTTGGATCTCTTGCTCCCAAAATTCATTGAGTGCATCTACTGTCTGGAGATGGGCGCATAATGCATAAGTTAACTTCTCCATCTTCTCCAATTTTGTATAGGGACCTTGATCATATGTTACATTGGTAGCATCAATCTCCTTGATATTCTGATTGAGTACATCCAATGAGGGCGCAAGTGCATGTCTTAACTATGCTTGCCTAGCCCTTATCTTAGCTATCTCTTTCTTTGTCTTTTCAATCTTGTCTATTTGACATTGACAAACATTATTACATATGTTAATATCTTGGGAGGGGTCTTCTACTGATTTTATCACACCTACTATCAGGGATTCAGCTTCCAGAATCTTCTTGGTAAGGTCTGAAGTGAGTTTGTCTTTGTTCATACAATCAGCTATTATCTTCCTTCCTTTAGCTGCTATCTCCTTTAACATGTCTTGACCAACCTTAAGAGAATTGAGGTCAAATGCAAAGTTACCTATCAGTTCATTCAGCCTCTTCTTGAGATATTTATCTTCTGCAATATTGGATGCTGATTCCTCAAGACTTGAGAAATTTTCTTTGAAGCCTGTCAAGATGGTGCTGACATGATCCACTGAATGTACACTTGATACTTTCTTGTCCTCAGGCACTAGGTTGTTCAGTATGCTTACTAATTCTACAAATAATGGATTCCTCATTACTTGTTTCTCATTTTCTTTCTCCATTGTTAACACACTTATTTTCATCAGATCCTCTTCTCCCCATGAGTCTAAACTTGTTCTATCAGGGGTCAAACTTGACAACATTGAAATTGAGGGCTTAGGTGTGATGAGTGTGATGTCCATGATTTCAGTCTTTACCTTCACTAGTAATTCAACAAAGGGCTCTTCTTTAGGTTCATCTTCCTTCTCTTCTTCCTATCCAGTCAAGTCTTCGATCTGCACTTCTTATTGTTGCTTAGGAGATTCATCAGCACATATAATCTCTACTTCCTAGGTGCTTATAAATGCTTCCTCAAACTTATCTAAATCCTTATCTATAGCCGCCATTGATATTTCAACATTATCAATCATGATAGTGTCATCCTTAGCTTCAGGCATAGGCGCAGAATCTTGTGGACTTGTCATAGGTGCATTTGGGATCTTAGACTCCTTGGCTTGCTCAGAGGGAACTTGAGTTGTAGGCATAGTAGGAGGATACATGTGTCTTTCCAAAAACACCTTCTCAAATACCTTTTCAGTCTCCTTTGCAACCAACTCATAATCCTTATTCATAATTTGCAGAGTTCTTAGCTTGGTTCTTAGGCGAGGCTTCACAAAATATAGCAACAATGATTTTTCTTCAAATGAACACACTGGGAGGTTATCATCTAGTGTCTTTTCCCTTATCCTGAAATCTTCTTCTATGGCTTGTCTCTTCAAAGAATCAAATATATTCCATACTTGATCAAGAATAATTGTCTTAAGTTCCAAGACTGTCTTCTTGAACTTAATCATATGCTTTATGATCATACTATGGATCTCTAATTTATCTATTTCATGATATTTATCATAGAACTTAGCAATTTGATCAATTCTTCCTTCATCTACTACCCTAGTTCTCAACACTTCAAGATTCGGTCTGAATCCTACCTCAGGAGGTGCTTGAGTGTTTTTGACTTTTCTTCTTGTTGTTCTAGAGGATGGGTGGCTTGCGTCGGTCTGCTTCTTCCTCTTAGGCATCTTGCTAGGCTCAAGAGGTGGTGTGGACTTCATATCAATAGTATATGTGGGCATAGGAGTGTTTTCTTCTATCTTTTTCTTCTCCTTGGGATCATCATTCTTCTCTATTTTCACTTCAGTAGAGGGTGCGCTCTCAAGTTGCCTTGCAATCTTGGCTTCCCTTGCCTTATCTAGGTCTGCTTGTGTGACACCATGGATTTCCAATATGTCAAAGGTGATGTTTGATGCTTTTCTCTTGGTCACAGCACTGTATAAGAATGAATCTACTTGTCTTGTTTTCTCCTCATAAGTACCCCATCTTGGTTCATTGGGATCCTTAGGTGCTGACAGGAGGACTTGTGCATAAGCTTCTAGAATATGTTCCTCCACTTCGTAACCAAGTGGATGAATCCACTTAGTTCTAGGTTCCACTGCTTCCATGCATGTGATATTTGTCTCCACCATAAAGCAAATGTTGTCCTTATACTTTTCAACTATACTCTCAGGTATCATATACCTTCTCTACATCTTGATTCTAAATGTCTTTATCTCTAAGTCCATGAAATATTTTAAGGTGCTCTCAGATGATGTCTTGAATGAAATTTGTGGCATTGTGGGTAGACTAATGTCAAGATAAAGATCTGATACTTTACCAATAATATGGAAGTACATATAGATGATCAATGACCCAAACCTGAATATCTTACTCTTTTCATGCTTAATAGCCCTTATGTTATCTATCAAATGTGCGTGGAAGATTTCACACAAGTTGAACTCTCCATTTTCCCTTACAATTCTGATAGCTACCAGAATTGTTGCCGCAGAAATACTATTGACTCTATTTGCATGTTGGAACTTATAACCAAGTATCATGGACATTAGCTTTATATCCTTCTCCTCTATTGGCTCAATTGTCATGTCATGCTTATCACTACAAGACTTACAAGCTTGCTCAACTATTTTCTTGACATCCTTACCAGTAGAAAGAATGGCCCCTATCTTTGATAGTCCTATCATCTCATAAATGAGATCTAAAGTGATGCGAACTGGAACTTCTCCTATCCAAAATAGGTCATCATGAATTCTGCTCAGTAGGATCTTAATTCATTCGATTCATAGAACTCGTATGCATTTGCATACTCAATAATTGGGTGATTTGCGAGGTGCGTGAACTCATCCATGAATGACATGTCTAGTTTCATCATTGACCCTAAGTGTGACCTAATCCTGTCTAATCCTACAAGTTCCTTCTTGCAATATATGTATGCGCGTATGTCTTCTACATGCATAACTCCCATCCGAGTTCTAGAGAATGCCCCTTCCAAATCATCTAGGACTGACTTAAAGGGATGCTTCTTGAAAATGTATCTCTTTCTTTCAATAACATCAAACACAACTGGAGTGGCCATTACTTACTTGATCAATCACTCAAATAGGGTTCCAAAGGGTTTATGAACCGTCGCGACTGAACTAGGGTTCCACAACAATCTTAACTTCCTTCTGCTGATGAAATCAACTGCAATCTTCCAACACTAACTACTTTGATCTCATGTGCTCTCCAAAGGCTCGAACTCGAATGCAAATGTGTGGATAATGGATCTCCGATGACTATAAAAATAACTTTCTACAATTAATGCTTGCTGCCATAATACAAAATGCAATAAAGAATTCCAATCTTTGTTTCTACTATCAATCAAGTTGTGCGCTCTTGCATACAACATCAACTAGTATCCAAACATCTAAAACCAAAGGCACATACTTTGAGGGTGAGTATACCAACCGCATAGGGGTCTAGAGCTAATTTAGCTCCCCCTATGACCATGAGGGTCATTCATCCAGAAGTAGAAGGTGTGTCCATTACAGATGCATCCACTACATAGTCATCAACATTATCTTGCTTTACTTCCATCCAAATCTTGCTCACATCCTCTATAGCTTTCACAAACTTGACTTCTCCAGATTCATCCAAAATTGATCCTTGAGACTAATTAGGTCTTTCTTGTCTTTGCACTTGTGATCTGCAAAACTTTGAGATGTGTCAAGCCTTGTTACAAGTGTGAAAAATAACCGGAGGCCTTATATTCCTCGGCGCATTGATGTGAGTTACCATACTGCATTGTCTAGCTGTGTGACCATTATAATTGCATATCTGACATGTAATGTTTTGAGGACTTCTAACATTCTGCAGTGGTTGATTTCTCTAATTATGTTGAGTCTGACTTCTTTGATTTGATCTACAATTTATAGCTCTATGACCAAATTTATTGCATGAATAACAATAACCATTGAAAGGTCTTACTTCTTTACAATCTCTTGCTATATGTCCATGCTTGTTACAGGCATAACAAGTTCTGTTTACTGGCTTGCGTTCATCCTTAGATGGTTCAACTTTAGCTTCAGTATGATTTTCAGTCTTCTTAGCTTCTATAGATTCTTCTGGTGCTTTCATTCTTTCTTGCATATCATTGATTTGATTTTATGCTTCATTGAATCCAATACCAGTGGTATCACCTTTAATCTTATGTGCATACAACTGTGACTCTATTAGATCCTTACTTGTGTGCAATTTGTCAATATGATTCTTTACTTCAGTCAATTTAGATTCCACCTTTTTATTGATGTTTTCTAACTCCAAGATTTTCATGTTCGCTTGCCTCAATTCTTCATCCAACTGTTTGTTTTCTTTGATCTTCTCTTCATAAGCTTCCTCATTGTTAGTTATCTTTTCATCCAACTCTTCAATCTGATCCTTTAGAGACATGTTTTCTTCATTCATCTTTTTGACCATTTTTCCCAAATCATTGTTTGAAGAATCCTTCAAAACTTTTTTGAGTTTCTTGATGAATACTTGTGCGCCACTAACCTTCAATTTCAGTTCTTCAATTTCTTTTTCAAATTTGTCAAGATCTTCAAGAGCTGCTTCAAGATTCTTCTTCAGATGTTTCACTTCTCCTATATCCATGATCTCCTCAAGTGGTTAAACTTATCTTTAGAGGACCAGAGCTTTGATACCAATTGTTAGGAATGGGAACAATGAGAGGGGGGGGGTGTGAATCAATGTTCTATAATATTAATTTCTGATACTTGAAACTTAACTCAATAACTTAATTGTTGAACTGAATATTAAAGCAAGTAAAGTAAACAACCATAACACATAACACCAGATATGATTACAGGAAAAATTTTCCCAAAGGAAAAACCCCGGTGGGAATTAATACCCACTAATAATTGTACTTGTGTATTATGAACCTGTTAAAGTTCCTTTACCCTGTTAGGAGCAATCATTACAATGCTTTAGTACAATGACCTTGTCAAGGGTTGGACCCTGTTAGGAGTCTTGAAGTAACAAACCCTATTAGGGGTGGAAGGTTCACTACCAGAGCTCACTGCTCAATAAAGAAGGCTAAAACATCATAGATATTAAATAGACACTATATTTGCAATGGTGAACTGCTGCTATGACACTGCTTGTCTGATCAGTTCCTTTTGTGTGTTGATGCCTTAACCTCTTGTAAATCTTGATAACATTCTTACTAATCTTAATACATACTTCACATACTTCTTCTCTTCTATTTCATCTTTTCTATCCATCTCATGCTCTAATACAAAAGCGCATGTCTTATATATAGGCGCAACCAAAACTATTCACTAAGTCACCCTATAACCTATTACATACAACGCTTCCAAATAAATTGGCTCAAGCATGTTTACATACATTGCTATTGACATGTTTACAACATAAATACAATAGGCACATAGCCTTTACAAAACAAAATAATAACCGCTAATTAAAATATTGTCTCTCGGCTGCATGCTCTAAACTATTCTGCCGCTCACTAACTGTGTCACTTCAACTCGCTGTAACTTCTTCATACTAACTCATCTGATCATGCGTTCTTAGACATAGCATTATAACATACTCAAAAGCTTATCTTCAAGGGTGCATACCAAAACTTGATCATACACACGTGCGCTAATGCTCTATTCATCAAGTACTTAACCGATTGTTCTGTCTTCCATACTTAGCCAAATTTTGATCTTCTAAGTAAGTGCGCTGACACCAAAACTCCATATGACTTTGTTGCCATAATGACAACACTAATCTTAGTCATATACACTAGTATAGTCAACTTGCCAACATCTATGGCATCATTTTGTTGACTTGATTGTATTACATGAATTTGTTATGTAGTGAAAATCAAAACTGAACAAGTTAATGTGGTCGGTAATTGAATATTTTTGTATACATTGAGCTAGTGTAGTGTATACCGAGTATCAGTAATAACCGAGTTAGTATTCACCAACACATTTCTGTATTGACCGAGTAAGAGAAACAATTAAAGTTTATAATAGTCGACTGAATTGATGAGCTGGCAAGTTGCTTATGATTCCGAAGTAAAAGATAAAGTTTGTTATGAGGATCTAACGATTGACAAAATTCAAGATTGATCGAATGGAGAAGGATGAAACATGTTATATACACATCTGTTAAGGAAGCTTGAAGCGAAAAAATGGATGATGGAGATTAAGAGGCAAAATATAATGTATTTAAAGAGACATGAGATTCATTATTGATTTTGGAGCTTATTGAAGACTGCAGAAGAAATTGTGTGAAAGGGCTATTTTCATGCACTACTAATCAAATTGGTTACAGACAAAACCGAGCATAACTACAAGCATTATCGAGCATCAAAGTATTATTCACTGAGCTGGATATGTTGAAGGATATGAAGGATTGAAGTGATTATTGATCAGAGGAGGTATTTTGAGCTTAACATAGATCTGAAAAATCTTCAATCTTAGTTGTATTTGAATCAGATCACTACTGTATCAGTTTAATCATTGTTATAGCTAAATCTCTTAACCAAGTGGAATTAAGAGTCTTATTTGTATTTCAATATGACATTCTATGAATGTTGATGGTTTTCTTTTTGACCCCATAGTGAATGTTGGTCAAGAGTTAACTGTTAGTGATAAATCCTTTAATCGGGTCACACCTCACAATGTGCATTGTAACCTTTAACAGGGTTGGCTCCTAACTGAGCTCACTTCAGAAGAGTGAAATATTTTGGGTTATCGGTCCTAGGTGGTTTTTCCCTTAGCAGGGTTTCCATGTTAAAAATTTGTGTTATGTGTACTTGATGTGATTAGATTGTTATTTTACTTTACACATTTCATATTTGGATTAATCGGTAAACACAGTATAGAATTTACTGGTATTCGGTAAATGAATAGAAAGTTATTGTTGACAGGTTTACCGAGTTGATTATTTATTTGAAAAAGATTGATCATATACATCTGGGAGTTTGGGACTATAGGATAACTGGAATTAACTAATTCACCCCCCCCTCTCAGTTATCTAACAAACACCACCTAAAGTGGAAATGCTCTTAAAAGCTTCTATGTGGTCTAAGTAAGCTTAAGTAAAGTGTAATTAATACTTAGGTGAGAAATAACCAATGTAAAATACCTTAATTAAATCAACACCCCCTCCTTAAGTGCAACTTAAGGAGACTGTACAAAATTTAACAATGCAAGACATGTCTCAACTACTAGGCCATGTTAAGTACCCATGTCAAAATACAAATGCAATCTCTCAAAAATAGAGAAAGGGAAAAAATGACAAGAGAGAAAATTCCCCTCCAAAAGAGAGATGTAAACACAAAATGCTCTCAATGAGAAGGGAAAAACCTAATATGAGGCCCCCCTAATAAGAGAGAAGAGGAAAGACCATCCTCTTGTAATGTAGAATCTCCTGCAAAGGTGGTCCAAGATGGTCACCAACACTTCTCCATAGGAAAAAATTGAGAAAATATTGCACCAAGAATGTCAAAGTGTGACAAAACTAGGTACTAATATCATTGAAGAATTGATGATGGGTCACTCACTGTAATATAATAGAGATCAGGCATGGAGACACATGCTTGAGCATTATCTGGGTATTCACCATTGATAGATTGGTACATTTGAAGTCTCAACTAGAGCCATGCACCAAGTATCACAAGGTAATTCCTAATCTACTAAGTACATGAGGATTGCATCAAATATGTCATCAATGACAAAGTAAAAAGAAGGATGGCACTTTATATCAATGTGTGTACAATATATTACTCATACAAGTGAATACAACATCACATGACAACGATGCAACCAAAGGATGTGTTGCAAATTATTGTTGATGATGCTCTCTGATTGGACTAATGTGCCAAGAAAACATAAGAGTAACCAACCCTCTAGCACTAGGTATTAGTTGGACAAAAAAAAATTGTTCCAAATTTGCATATTTATTTGTAATTTTTTTATAAAAAATTATGAAAAAGTTTTTAAAAATATTTTATCACTAAAATTTTTTATTAAATAATTGAACTTTTTTTCTTTTTTGGACTTTCTATTTGAATTATTACAATTGCCATGATAGGCCAAATTTTGAAAGTGCAATTTTTTATTTATCATAGCCACTATAAACTAGTAGCACCACTATAAATATAGAAAAAAAACATGCATTTTCAAGAAAAATCACACTTGAAAAGAAGTCCATATGAGCTTGAACGAGGACTAGGAATTTGCAAAAATGAGATTATGTAATTTTTTTAAAAAAAATCAGAAACTACCAACACCACTATGTAGAGCATGAAATTTTACCCCAAACCAAAAAATATTGCTTGAAAAAAGAAGTCTAGATGATAGAGATATTGCTTTTTGAAAATCATCTACATAATTATGACACATGTATTGTTGTTGAACCTCCAAACTTCAAATGGCTATAGATTTTCCCTCCAGTCTTTGATTTGGATGAAACAAAAGTCGATCTTGGGGTTTTTGGACCTCCTCAACGTGATGTCAGTATTTGATTTGCACTAGCAAGCTCTACTTTTTCCTTTCACTAGAAAGCCACAAAGAGGTACCCGTAAAATCTATAAAAATATCAACTCAAATCTCTCCAATGAAAAACCAATGGCACTGTATGGCCTATGATACCACATAAGATTTGGCTATGAAGGTAGACACTCAAGATCTAGAGGCAATGTAAAGCATAATAACAAAAGATAATGAATATGATAAGATTAAATTATTTTCTCACCAAGAATGCAATACAAATTAATACAATGGATTGAAATAACTCAACTGGAATCATCTTGAATGTGATGGATAATCATTAAATAGGAAACCCCTTAGTTGTATAGCGAAGGTGAGTACCAAGGAATGAATGAGACAATGATAAGTGTCATTGTCTCATTACATGATAATCAAGAGAAAACTTATCACTCATCTAAGGTGGAATCACATGTCCACAAGAGGTAGATCATCCTCCAATGTGTAATAAAGTATGTGCAACAAAGGTGGAGAGTGATAAAGTGATAAGTGCACTAAAGGTGGAGTCAATACATAAAGTGAAATGTTATAGTTCATGATAACACCACCTAACTTGTTGAAATGCTCTTAAAAGCTCTTATGTGGTCTTGTTGGTATATAGATTTGTCACTGTGGTTGTTTCTTTGAAACTGACCCTATATTTTGAAAGAGCAATGACAATTGCGCCAACAATTGGAGAGATTGCAACTAGATCACTATCTAATTGCAATCTTCCTCTACATTTGAGAGGAGTAGCTCCCTCATATGATAAGGGTATTTGGTATTTTGTGTACTTTTCACCTAAAAGTACAAAAAGGTACATGACAAACCTAAAACAGGTAGATTATAGAAACCCTAATAATAGACATACAAATACTAGTTGACATTCCCAGCGGATAACAAATTACAAGGAGGTTTGAGCACATAATGCAATGATGATAAAAGAATGGATAGTATACCCTAAAATATGAAAAGATAAACTACCCTAGTTCATTCACATCAAAATACCAAGAAATAATTGCATTTCATCATATCAATTACATAGATTAGAAATACTATAGGATTCCACCATTACATAAGAGATTACCAACTTATCATGTGAAAAGTAAGTAATAATAATTGATGAACACATTCAAGACATGCGACCAAATGGATTCTTCATTATTTATTTAAAGATATAAAACTTCATAGATAATTTTGTACATAGCATAAATCCAAAAGTTCTTTTTGAAAACTCTCCATAGTTGCCCCCTTTTGTCAAAAGTCTCCTCTCCTCACCCCCCCCATGAACTCTCCTTGAGTAACTAACTAGTAACCACTTAGAGTAACTCCTTAGCTACCTCATGTAACTATCTAACTACCTCGTGCAACTACTTGAGGTAACTACCTAAGGTGGTTACTTTAGGTAACTACCTGGAATAACTACCCAAGATGACCACTTAAGGTAACTACTTGGTAGTTACTTGAGATAATCACTTAGAATAACTACCCAAATGAACCCATTTTTGTAACTACCTGAATAACTTCTGAAACTACCTCTTTCAAAAACAAGTTAGGATTGACCCAACTTTTACAAAACTTGAACCCAAAATCTAACATTAGTTAAAATATGTGGCATAAGTCACATTTACAAAGAGGCTATTTGAAACTAATGACATTAAAATAAAACTAATACATTGGTGAGACCGAAGTGAACTCTATGTCCTTTTCTTGATCGACGAGCCATTTATTCACCAACAACTTAATCTTCAAGGAAACACATTCCAACTACCACCCTTTTCTTCTTTGAGAATATAGTGAACTCTTGAGCGACGAGGAGGATTGCAGAATACATGATCAATTTGTTTGCATTCATTTTAATCACCACCTTGTGTATCTTGATAACCATCTTTGGAAGAACATCCGCCATTGCAAAAACATCTCATCATTGTATCTCTATGTCATCCTCAAATTAATTTTCTCCAGAGTTGATAGATTTTATTTCATATATGCACGATTTAATATGGGTTGTTGAGCATATACTGAACCAAATCATTTCACAATTACAAAATAACACTATCATATATCACATATCACACTGTCTCCTGTCGATTTGACCACAGCATCTCCAAAATTTTGAAAACCCTCTTGTATATTCTGCAAGAAGAGGATACATTTCACCAAACTTTCCCATTTACAAAATAATGCCCATAATAACATTTGTTTGTGTACATATCATTCAGAGTATTTATCATGACCATTATAAGCAAGATTTGATAAAACACATTCACATAATCATTATAGCTCTAAATGGTAATCTGAATATAAGGTCTGGCATGTTCTCGAGTTACTCACCATGGACATGAAAGTTACACTTCAAATCAGACAGACTGAAATATGTACAACCCTCTACCACTAAATGAAACACAAGATGAAGCTTATACTGTTAGCATGCACTTAAGACTGCTTCATTAATTCAAAGGTTTTGAGAGCTTCATTGTGAAATCAACTTTTGTGCACATTTTTACGCATGTCTCTGAGCATATCCGATCATAATATCTTCTCCAAAGGGAAAAACATCGATTTTTGGAAAACTTAGAAAATAATAACTAACTTCAGAACACATGAGAAACTTTGCCAACTTTTCTAAGTTGCCAACGAGTGGATTACAACGCTTCATAGGTGAGGAGGCATCAGATCCAACTTAGCAAAATGCCCAATGTAATGCGTTTATCGTTGTTGAAGCAAACTTAACCAACTTACCAAAAAGGCCGATGTAAAGTAATTCAATTGGCAATGTTGAGATGTCCACCCATACTCTCCTCAGTGATTTATGATGTTTTATGAAAGTGTCATTGTACTTGTGTTCGTACATCAATAGGTTGGAGCTAGTCATGATAGACAACCTTCCTCCAAAGCAATTATTTGGCCACTTCACTTTATGTGCAAAGTTGCTAATTATATTTGAATGACATTTTGAAATAAATCTAACTCCTTTTTTTAACTTCGTGGAGTCCACAAACTTCCCGATATGTATTCATTTCTTTCCAAGCATTTTGACTGGGTTATAGATTTTTTTTCTCCAAAAGAGAAAGACATTTTAAGTCTTAGGATGATTGGAGATATTTTAACGAGGGGTTTCCAAGGTCAAGTAATAAGTCACAAAAGTTTAAAAATTTCTAAGTTTAAAAATAAGGCTAACAGGTCTCTAAGCTTAAGTAAAGTGTAATTAGTATCTAAGTGAGAAATAACCAAGGTAAAATGTTTTAATTATACCAACATACATGAATATTTAAACATGATGTTAAACATACTTGGTGTCCTAGTTAGTGAGAGTTCTCTTGCCACCTCGTGCAAGCCTCGTGTAAGTTAAATTGCCACCAATCCACCAATCCTAGTTAGTTGCAGCCAATTGCCCAATCTTATCTCTCTCTCCCTCTCTCTCTCTCTCTCTCTCCTATTGATATGTACACTCATTTCATGGATTAATTTTATTCTAATTATATCCATTTTCATGTGTATTCTTTTTTCTTGCATTTTATATTTTTAGTTCATCTCATGTTGGTAGGAGAGTGTGTACTTAAATCACATAGCTTGATCTAGCACATGCATTCAATCTAGTAGATCTTAATGAATTATCAAAACATATCTATATACATAATGAAAATTCCATTAATTTGTGTATATATCACTTTCAACCCACTAATCACCACAGTTACATATTTTAATAAAAATTCACAAATCCAACTTATAATAACTCGTATTATTTTTTTATAATCCCTCATTGATAAAGACTTTAATTCTAACTATAAAATCTAATTTATAGATTGATAAACATGTTCAAAATATATACATAGAATGTAGTTTTGTTATTCTCACCAACAAAATATAAAGAGAGACTAGAATTTAAAATCTTATATAAAGAGAATATGGCACTATTAATTATCATTATTAGCTTGTTGTCATTGATGTCATTATTCTGGTTGGTCCCGTATCGTTATCTTTGGTCTATCTCTGGGTTTGTGAACAGTATTACCTACAGCGGAATCAATGGCTCGTGTTTATCTCCACCATGGTTTACAAATGTTTTGGTCTAGACCCATGATGCTTAGCATGAAATACATTATGATATGGCCAACTTCACCGACACATTTTGGTTGTGTGTTCACAAGTTTTTATATTCGGTCTGGAAGCCGACATGATGATGAAGGGTGCTCCCCTTAATACCACAAACACATAACAGAAACAAAGAAACCACAACAATATGCAAGAACAGAAAATTGGCTTCTTATTATCTCCACAAATGTGGAATTACAAACTTTTAGAATTACAATATGCAAAGCCACATGGGCATTCCCTTACAATATTCTGTAGGACAAAGCCTCGAATCAATACCCAGATCTACTACCCAAAACTATTTTGAACTGCCTAAGACAATAATACAGCCTTCCTTATATAGGCAATTTTTCACCGCCTGGGAAGGTTCCAGAATTTTAGCCAATAAGGCCGACCAAACTTAGAATTATTTTATTTTACATTTCATTACATCATAGTCGGCTCAAGATAACCTTTGAAACCCGAACAGAAATTTTGAAGAAAATTATTTTTCGCCATTTCAGGTGGCCCAACTTCCGAAGACCATAAGTCATCACCAGTTGACCCGATCGACTATTATAACCCCATTTCGGAAACGCCACGAAGCGCTCTACAGGCTTGACCCGCGCAAGCAACCGTCACTCAAATTTTTGACCTCATCCGGGGCCTCTAAAGCCTTCAAAACTGAGTTCAAAGTTTCTGTACCCTGCTGCCAATACCGAAAATCTTCAATATCTTCCAATATACACTTGATCTGGCAATGAAACTTTACTGGCAGACTTATATGACCAAAATGAACCTCCAAGAAAGAAATCAGATCATTCTGAGCACATACAAAAATTACCAAAAATAGTAACTTTCCATAAATAGCAGCTCTGCACAAAATAACCCTTATTGAATATAAAAACATAAATATTTTTGGGTGATGCAAGATTGCTCTTACACCCAGGATGCTCCTGCATCAGACACCCGGGGTAATTTGAGAAGTGACCCTGTCACGACTCAGGTGTGTAGAGGAAAACCAAGACGGTTAACCTCCTCCTTTGTTAGCCATGATGAATCTTCAACAGGTCGTCCTTTCCACTTGACCAGATATTCTTCATATGTCCTGTTCCTTGTGCTTCTGCCAACACGACTATCCAGTATATCTTCAATCTCCTTAGTGTCTGAACTAGTTGCTGGAATACTCCACTGTGCTGCTGTGATCTCATCTTCAACACCTCCTTCATGATACTCTGTCAGATCTGAAATGTTAAACACTGGTGAAATATTTAGCTCAGTAGGCAATTCTACCTCATATGCGTTTCCTGAATCATGTTTCTACAATATCCTGCATGGTCCAAACTTCTTCATTTTCAGCTTGTTATATGTACCAACTGGAAACCGCTCCTTCCGCAAATGAACCATGACTTCATCACCGACCTGAAATTCCTTATACCTCCTTTTCTCATCTGCCTTAGCCTTATACTGTGCGTTCATCTTGGTAATATGCTTCCTCACCTCCCCATGGATGTTCTTCAAGTGTTCTGTAAAATCCTCAGCTTCAGCACTACTTATTTCTCCTTTATCTATCTTCCTCAATTCAGATGCATTTCTTGGACTACTTCCATATACAATCTGGAATGGTGATTTACCAGCGCTCCTGTTGACAGAATTATTGTATGCAAATTCTGCCTGTGGTAAAATCAAATCCCATCCCGTTGGCTTATCTCCAACCAAACATCTCAGCAAATTTCCCAAACTCCTATTCACCACCTCTGTCTGTCCATCAATCTGTGGATGATGTGATGAACTGAACTTCAAATCTATCTTCAACTTCTTCCACAATGTACGCCATAAATATCCAACAAATTTAGTGTCCCGATCTGAAACTATGGTCTTTGGCAAACTATGAAGTCTCACTACTTCTCTGAAAAATAATTCTGCTACATGAACAACATCATTAGTCTTCTTGCAGGGAATGAAATGTGTCATCTTTGAAAATCTGTCAACCATCACAAAAATTGAATCATGCCCCCGCCGAGTCTTTGGTAAACCAAGAACAAAGTCCATGCTAATATCCTCCCAAGGCTTCTCTGGTACAGGTAATGGCTGATACAATCCTGTATTCTGCTTCACTCCTTTCGCCATCTGACATACTCTGCAACTCTGTACAAACTTCTTCACATCTTGCTGCAACTGCGGCCAATAATAATTCTCACTAACCAAATCAACGGTTTTATCACGACCAAAATGTCCAGCCAATCCTCCACTATGCTTCTCCTTGATGAGATTCTCCCTCATAGAACTTCGTGGAATGCACAACTGACTCCCTCTGAATAGCATATCATCCTGGATGATGAAATCCAACCATTTCGTCCTGTCTAGAGTAACAGGTTCTGTACAAGCTTTCCAAGCTTCACCAAAATCAGGATCCTCTGGATACAAATTCTTGAGTTCCTTGAACCCAACCACTTCAATCTGCATTTCTGTCAGTAATAGTTGCCTTCTGCTAAGAGCATCTGCAACTCTATTAGACTTTCCACTCCTATGTTTCAAAACAAATGTATAACTCTGCAAAAACTCAACCCATTTCAAATGCCTCTGATTCAACTTTCCTTGACTATTCAAATATTGCAAAGCTTGATGATCAGTATACAAAATAAACTCCTTAGGAAACAGATAATGTCTCCACTTCTTTAATGCCTGAACTATAGCATAAAATTCCTGATCATAAACAGAATACTTCCTCTTGGCATCATTTAACTTCTCACTGAAATACGCAACAGGTTTACCTTCTTGGCTCATAACAGCTCCTATTGCAGTACCACTAGCATCACAATCTACTTGAAACACCTTATTAAAATCTGGAAGTGCTAAAACAGGTTGATCTGTAACTTTTTGTTTCAATAATTGAAAACTCTTTTTTGCCCCATTAGTCCACTTAAACTCTTTTCTATCCCCTCTCATTGTTTCAGTCAAGGGTCCACAAATACTGCTAAAATTTCGGATAAACTTTCTGTAAAAGCTAGCCAAACCATGAAAAGATCTTACCTCAGTAGCACTCCTTGGAGTAGGCCATTCAAGGATAGCCTATACCTTCTCTGGGTCCATTTTTAGACCTTCTGCTGAAACTACAAATCCCAAATACACTAACTCTTTCTTCACAAAACTGTACTTCTTCAAATTAATCAACAATTTCTCTTCTCTCAGCTTCTCAAATACCATACGAATATGCATCATATGCTCCTCCAATGTCTTACTAAAGATCAAAATATCATCTAGGTAAACAATGACAAACTTACCCAGAAATTCTTTCAGAACCTCGTTCATGAGCCGCATGAAAGTGCTCGGTGCACTGGTTAGCCCAAAAGGCATGACTAACCACTCATACAGTCCTTCCTTTGTCTTGAAGGCAGTCTTCTATTCATCTCCTTCTCTGATCCGAATCTGATGATATCCACTTTTTAGATCTATCTTTGAAAAATACACAGCTCCACTCAAACAGTCCATAATATCATCCATTCGTGGCAATGGAAACCTGTACTTGATTGTGATCTTGTTTATTGCCCTAGAATCTGTACACATCCTCCATTCTCCATTCTTCTTTGATGCTAATACCGCTGGTACAGCACAGGGACTCAGACTCTCACGGATCAATCCTTTCTGTAACAACTCATGTACTTGTCTGTTCAACTCCTCACTTTCTGCAGGTGTCATTCTGTGTGCTGCCTTGTTCGGCAAACTCGCTCCTGGGATCAAGTCCATCTGATGGCTGATCTTCCTGACTGGTGGTAATCCATCAGGCACTTTATCGGATACAATATCCTGAAACTCATTCAACAAATCTGCAACTTCTACAGGAACATCTTCTACTTCCTCTTTACCAGCTTTTGGAATTAAAGCAAAACATACATGCTCATGTCTCATACCATCTAGGAAATTTCTTCCATCAACAAAAGTTATCCTTGTAGTACCACATACCTTTTCTTCAGTCTCCTTCAATGGTTTTAGCTTATGTCGCACTCCATCCTTTGTCAGGGAATAGGTATTCGCACGACCATCATGTACAACACATCTGTCAAACTGCCATGGTCTACCCAACAACATATGACATGCATCCATAGATATGATATCACACAATACCTAATCTTGGTATCCGCCGATCTTGAACTTTACCAGGCACTGTTCACTGACCATGACCTTGTGGTCATCCTGCACCCAGGCAATCCGATATGGATGTGGGTGTTTCTGTCTCTTGAGCTTCAACTTTGTCACCATCTCTTCTGACACCAAATTGTCAGTGCTTCCACTATCGATAATCACATCACAGCATTTACCCTCACACTTGCATCTAGTGCGAAACAGGCTCCTCCTTTGTTCAGGTTCATTCTCACCACTCAGCAAGACTCTTCTATTAATTAGCATTTCTCCTCTTTCAGCATCTTCAGAATTTGATGATCTAGCATCTTCATCGACATGCGCAACTCTGGCCTGGCCTTCATTTCTCCTATCTGTTCTGCCTTGGCGCTGAGGACATTCAAATGCCCTGTGACCTTCTCCACAGTGAAAACATGTTCCACGGAAGCCACCTCTTCCAGATCCTTGTCCTCTTCCTCTTCGATCTCTATTATTCTGATCCTGGAAGCGATTGAAATTATTTTCTCGCTGATTCTGACTGCTACTGGCCTCATCCTTCTTTTTCGGATCTTCATTTCGGCCACCATATGATTGTCCACCAGATCGTCCACCGCGACCTCTTCCATTTTGTCTGCTCTCAAACTTCTTGTTCAGCTTTTCCTCTACTTTTAGGGCAAACTGGTATGCCTCTTCAATACTATTCATTCGAACCAGATTCAGCTCCTCCTGAATGCTTGGCCTTAACCCATTAAGGTATCGGGCAACTTTCTCCTTATCAGCTTCTGCATGGCCTGTTCTGATGAGAAGTCGATAGAACTCCTCTGTATACTCCTGAACAGATCTTCCTGCTTGCTTCAAACCCTACATTTTCTTCAGTAGGTCAAGCTCATAATCAACAGGAATGAGCTGTCGCTTCAATTTATCCACCATCCGATCCCATCTCGTGATTTTCTCCTTTCCCCTTCTATTTCGCTCCAACTGAAGCTCTTGCCACCATATCTTCGCATGACCTTTCAGTCTGGCCTTCGCAAATTTGACCCTATCAGGATCCTCAACATCTTCATACTCAAAATATTCTTCACATTCATTGATCCAGTCGATCAATTCCTCTAGGTTAAGATTTTCAGAAAATGTAGGAACCTCAATCTTAGGTCTTTTCCCAATCTTAGAAATCGCCCGAAAAAGTCTTTCTTCCTCCTGGTTCACAATTTCAACTTCTCCTTCTTGATATTCTTCTTCGGCTTCATCCTCGCTTTCGTCTCTGACATTAAGATTCATTCCTCTGCGAATCTCTTCTTGCAATGCTCGCACTTGTCTCTGCAGCTCTCTAACCTCAGGTGTCACAACACCAGGTCTTCTGCCACGTTCTCTTCGTGGAGGCATTTTCGCGATGCGCGCTGAAACCCTAACCACAGTCCTGGTGCAAACTGCCTCACAGTCGGCGATCTGTTTACACACTCAAAAAAACCTGCTCTGATACCACTTGATGAAGGGTGCTCCCCTTAATACCACAAACACATAACAGAAACAGAGAAACCACAACAATATGCAAGAATAGAAAATTGGCTTCTTATTATCTCCACAAATGTGGAATTACAAACTTTTAGAATTACAATATGCAAAGCCACATGGGCATTCCCTTACAATATTCTGTAGGACAAAGCCTCGAATCAATACCCAGATCTACTACCCAGAACTATTCTGAACTGCCTAAGACAATAATACAGCCTTCCTTATATAGGCAATTTTTCACCGCCTGGGAAGGTTCCAGAATTTTAGCCAATAAGGCCGACCAAACTTAGAATTATTTTATTTTACATTTCATTACATCATAGTCAGCTCAAGATAACCTTTGAAACCCGAACAGAAATTTTGAAGAAAATTATTTTTCACCATTTCAGGTGGCCCAACTTCCGAAGACCATAAGTCATCACCAGTTGACCCAATCGGCTATTATAACCCCATTTCGGAAACGCCACGAAGCGCTCTACAGGCTTAACCCGCGCAAGCGCCCGTCACTCAAATTTTTGACCTCATCCGGGGCCTCTAAAGCCTTCAAAACTAAGTTCAAAGTTTCTGTACCCTGCTGCCAATACCGAAAATCTTCAATATCTTCCAATATACACTTGATCTGGCAATGAAACTTTACTGGCAGACTTATATGACCAAAATGCACCTCCAAGAAAGAAATCAGATCATTCTGAGCACATACGAAAATTACCAAAAATAGTAACTTTCCATAAATAGCAGCTCTACACAAAATAACCCTTATTGAATATAAAAACATAAATATTTTTGGGTGATGCAAGATTGCTCTTACACCCAGGATGCTCCTGCATCACATGAAAATGTATAGCCAACATAAAATGATATGATACATATGCTGGTATATAATAGAAGTGACATCATCACAAGGAGATATATGGTTGTGTTGATATGTTAGATGATATGCAATATGAAATTGTGATCTACTGATGTATATAGCAAACTAATAGATGTAATTTAGTGACTGCATAGAAGTATACATGCACTTCCACAAAAATTTTATGTTGTGCATATACGGATGCATTTTGTAACAATTCAAATTTTGTATTTCATACTCTCAGCTATAATAGTCTTTTTTGTAATTAGGGTTGTGAGCCCCACCGACAGTGATCTAACCAGTAGTGAGTGATCCCTCTGTTTAGTAATTGGTACCTTATACTTGAGAGTTAACCCTCTCCGTGGTTTTTCCCATCTTGGGTTTCCGCGATAAAAATATGGTGCTATGTGATGTTTCTTTATTTACTTTATGCTCTTTCCCTTTCAACAAGTTTAAATTATGTTATGTGGACAATTGTTTAAAAGTTTTAAATTAATCAAGGGAATATTGATTCACCCCTCCACTCTTAGTACTCCAGATGTTCAACAATTGGTATCAGAGTTAGTTCCTTTGGAAGAGTCTAATAGCTCGAAGGAGATCCAGAAGGTTGAACATACTTTGCCTAGATCCACCATGGATGAAAGAGAGCTCATGTCTGTATATGAAGATCTTGAATTTGTTGAAGATGAAAACATTTAGACCTATCAGAAAATCTTCAAATGGTTAATGACTACATCTGAAAATTAAAAGAATAGATCCATAAATTTAAGCTAAGGTATAAAGTAGCCGGTAATGAACTCAAGCTAGAAAATGATACTATCATTGATCTGAGAGCCAAAAGTGAAGAAGGTGAATAAACTAAGAAGCATCTAAATAATATGATCAAAAGAAAATCTGATGAATGCAAGAAACTAGAAAAAAAAGATGAAATCTCTCAAATCAAATCTAGAAGAATAAAAAAATTGAAGAAAAATTCAAAACTACTTTGGAGAAGCTTGATGAAATGTTGGATGCTCAAAGATCTTCGGCAGACAAGAAAGGCCAAGGTTGTGAAATTGGTGAATGCTCACATAACAAACCTGGAGAAAAGAAAGAATTGAATTAGGTAAGTGAAGATAAAACTAAATTTGATAAGGAGGACAAAGGTAAGGTTCTTGTAAACCCCTAGGTAAGTAAGAAACCCTATTCTTTCAATGGTCATTGTTTCAGTTGTAATCAATTAGGACACAAAGTATTGAATTGTAGAAATAGAACTAATCAAAATGACAGATCTTAATCTAGCATATGTTTTAACTATAACAATTATGGTCATAAGTAAAATCAATGTAGAAAATCAAGTAGAAGCAATCATTTTAATGGATATTGTTATACTTGCTTTGCATATGGACACAAAGCTAAGTAGTACAGGCCAAGACAAGAAAAGAAGATCAACCATTGTTACAAGTGCAGTAAGTTTGAGAACATAGAAAGATTATACAAATCTGTTGAGGTAAAGAAAACCGAACAAGTAAAGAAAATAAACAAAGAGGAAGTTAAGGTAGAGAAGAAAAAGATCTATAAAAAGGAGGATAACGGTTTCGACTCTGGTAGAGAGTTTTCTTCTGGTAACTAGAAATCTCTAGGTTTTTGTCAAGTGGAGAAATATTCAGTGGTTACAGTCTCCTTTCCTACAAAAGAAATTATGGTTATGAAAATGTTAGATCTACTCCATTAGGGAGTCTCCAATAAAGAAAGAGTAAGAAACACAATGGTTTAAAAGAAATCTGGTGAATGTCATATCCGACCGATAAAAGGTAATTTCTTAGTGGGAATACAACACATTAAATGCAATATAGGGAATTTGTTGTGAAGTTTCTTTTAAAAAGGAATTGGATAAGTCATTTACACTCACAAAGAAAATAAGCTTTTCAAGAGTGCTAAAGAGAAGAAGAGTCAACACATGATCAAGGGTTTTACAGTCTCAAACGGAGGTATTTTTTTGTGTCATATATTACATCTACAATGGCTGCCCCTCCTACTCTCATTTTGGTTGATGCATCTATTGATCCCCCACCTAAATTCACGAAATGCCCAGATGTTTTGACTGAGAATGACTTGATTGGATGCTTATTGAGAATTCCTTATGGATTTGTACCTAGAGAAGATGTGAGAATCCATCTCTGTTGTAAGTTGGATGAATTTGATCATTCAAAATTGTTGGATTTATGGGTAGCTAAATTGTCTGATAAGATTTGAAGGTTAAACCATAATTTAGGGTTTTAGCTAAAAATAAATTGGATGTATGGAATTACTTTCCAAACTTTCATTGTGATGACAAATGAGTCAAAATGGAAAGAATCAAGTTTCATGATACATTCCTATGGTTGGATGAATCACATTTGATAAGCAAGGAAGTGTTAAAGATACTAACAGGAATTAACAATACTAGTATTTTACAAAAATTAAAAGCGATGAAAACCAAAGATGTTGAGAACACCACAAAAGCAGTTGATGATGACAGATCCCTAACCGTTCACCCTATTCCAAACCTTGCAGTGAGATTTGCAACTCAAGTGATAGGAAATAAAGATTACTACTCAAATTGAGAAAACTTGATTTTTGTCACTGCAGTGTTCATGGCTTACAACATGGTTCTAAATGGTGTTGACTATGATCTGTGTGAGCTTATCAAGGAGAAATTTATTGAAAATATACACCTAGTCAAGACAAGGAAGAAAAATGTTGCATTCTAGTTTGGAACCCTAGCATTTTGCCTATTGTTCTACTTCTAGCTCATCATAGCTAATCATTAAATGTCGATTCAATTGTTAATTAATATCTATTCATTTCTCGGTGTCCTCCATTTGTATTTCACTTAACTTCGCTCAGTGCCTAGACCTTTCTTTTCTATTTGGTGCCTTTGGTTCCTTTTCCTTTACCGAGATACTTCCTTTGTACCTTTTACCTTTACCGAGTGACATATCCTACTCGGTAGCCAAAACTCTTTTTCTTACCGACTTGAGAAATCTTCATCACCATGGTTTACCGTCTCAACATAATTATATGTGAGGTAGAAAATAATTATATCAACATAATTTAATCATTGTCTGATATGTATCAATTGCCCATTTATGTTCTTCAACTTCACAACATCTCATTTCTTCATCTTCTTAACTCATTCAACTTATATCATTATCGAATGATATGACAACATAATATAAACCAGAAATCAAATTTTTGACATCAATGACAAAACAATAACTAATATAACCTTTCTACTATCATGTATTCCTCTTATCTTTGTCAGTCTTCATCATCATCACCATCAGATAATCAATCTTCAACATTACTATCAATTATGGTAACAATCTCGCTCTTTGGCATTGATGGAAACACTAACAGTATTCGGTGTTCAATTGATGATGGTACACTTCACTGTCATTCATGTACTCCCTCCGAGTTGTAACTTCTCTTTGTTGTACTTAATCTATTTCTGTAATCTTTCTCCCTCTATCAATAGTAGTCTTCTTTATTGTATTCATCCTCTCTGGTCAATTGATTCTCTCCCTATGTCATCAATCTCATTCATCTATATCATGTCCCTATATCAATGTCATTAATCTCCCTCTTAATTATCATCAATAGTACTCTCCCTCTTTGAAAAAAATACCAAAGAAACATATACTTTTCAAATCATACCTCAAATGTATAGATCTCTCATTACAATCATAAACTTATTTTTCACAACTTTAGGCTTCACCTAAATAGTGAACACTGGCATCAACTTACACGATAGATATTCTATTGAATACTTGAATTGATGCAGCATGCATCATGCCTTAGTGAACATTGGATAGGGGAAGAACCCCTATCTTACCTCGGAGATACTCAAAATAATCCTTTGGTAGTGGTTTTGTAAATATATCAACTATTTGTTCTTTTAGAATTTACATACTCCAATGTCACATGCTTTGTTGGCATTAAGTATGTTTGTCATTAGTGACAACACTTATTCAAACAGGACAGTGTTTACCGAGCAGACATGATAGTGTTTACTGAGTAGACAGGATAGTGTTTACCGAGTGATGAAATGAGCAGTGTTTATTAAGTGCCAGCATGGTAAATAGGGAATTTAGTTTCTACCGAGTGACACTATATCTACCAAGTCTCCAGTATATACCGAGTTTGAAACTACAACCGAGTGGTTAGTATGGACCGTGCCTCCACTTCTACCGAGAGCATGACGATGCTGAGTAACACAATGGATGCCGAGTATCAGAAAGTCACCGAGTTAGTTTGCAGTAACTGAGTAACTATATTTGGGCCGACTCAGTAATATTTGTGTTAAGAGCCGACTTTGTAATTATTTTGTAATTGTTTTGGATTGATATATAAACAATGTTTTGTATCATATCCAAGGTGTGAAGTAGCGAAGCATGAAAAAGAGAGAAAGGCAAAGATAAGCGAATTACAAAGGGCTACAACAGTATAGGAAGCAGCAAAGATCTATCCATCACAGAAGGTGATCTGTACATCAGAGAATCTCAATCAGCAAGTACAGTTTCAAGTAAGAGATCTACTGTTTCATCCTAACAAGTGAATCAGCTTAAAATCCTTTAACCGGGTAGACTTAACAGTCTTTGTAAAATCTCTTAATCGAGTGCATACTTTATTATATGTTTGTAAATCCTCTAACAAAGTGGACCTAGCAGTCCTTATTGCTCCTAACAGGGTAGATCATCAGAAATGCTCATTGTAAGCCTTAACCGGAAAACTTTATACTGCAGTATTGAAGTTTTGTGGGTGTCATCCCCATCCCAGTTTTACTTTCTACTTGGAAGGTTTTTGGGTCACCAAATCTCTGTGTTCAAAGTGTTATGAATGTTTTATTCTTTCTGTCACTCATACATGCAGTTAGATTATCAATCTAATGTTATTTGAAATATGGTTAAGATCTGAATTTGTCAAAAGTTTTGAAGTTACTGATTCACCCCTCCCCTCTCAGTAACTTGGATAGTCTTGAATATTTTCAACAATTGGTATCAGAGCTTTGTGGTTCTCAGGATAAAGTTTGACAGCTTAAGAAAAGATTCAGGACAATGGAGATATTCAGACTTAACAAAGTAATTGAGAATGAAAAGCTAGATCTGAAAATGGCCATAACTCAACTCAAGGAAGCAAGAGAGCATCTTTCCCAATCCCTAAAAAGAAGGAAGGAACTTGCAAATTAGATTAATGACCACCAGTATGTTGAAGAAAAGATTGAAGACTTTTTCCCTTCAAGCAGCTCAGATGAAGCAAACAATGCAATCAAAGAACTTCTAGAAAAGAGTGGATCTCTGCAAGAAGAGATAAGAAAATTGAAAAGAGAACAGGAAATTCAGTCAACAAGATTTTGTGAAATCTTGGAACAAAGAAACTAGATGAAAGATGAAATAGATGGAAAGAACAATGAAATTCAAAATCAAACCCTTCAGCTAGAAAACCTTATTGATCAAGTCTCCAATGCAAATGAAGAAATCTTGACTCTGAGATCAGAAAATGAAAATATAAGAGAGGAGCTGAGATCTGAAAAGTAAATCAATTTAAGATTGGTGAATGACTTAGACACTGAAAAGCAAATCAATGAGAGAATTTTGAAATCTCAAGAAGATATAAATCAGGTGTATGAACGAAACCTTCATAGGCAAAAAGGAAAAGCAGGACTTGGATACAAAGAGGAAGGTGAATCCTCCAAACAAGGTACTCAAAATAATCAGAAACTCACTTGTAATCATTGTGGCAAAATTGGTCATACTTCAAACAAATGTTGGAACAATGGAAAAGCACAATTCAATGGAAAATGCTACAATTGCAATCAGCATGGTCATAAAGCAAATGAATGCAAGGATAAACCAAGATTTAAAGGCAAATGTCACAAATGTAGCAAACAAGATCATAAGGCATCAGAATGCAGAACTAAAACACCCAATCCAGCAAAATAAATTATGAAAGCAATGTTTGGTTGGGATTACAACACTTGGTGTAGATGTCATTACTGTGGAGAATATGGGCACATTGGCATGAATTGTGTAAGACATCACTTGAGAAAAAGGGATACTACCATAAGATGTTATAAATGCACTAAGCTTGGTCACATAGCTAAAAACTGCATGAATTTAGGCAAAGTTGAAGATGAAAAGAAAGCAAAAGCAAATAGCATCAAGAAGCAGATGAGACAACAATGGATTCCTAAACCTACCGAGCAAACCAGTCCAAGTAATGAAGTCACTCATGAAGTGAGTGGCTCTATCAACTCTAACTAAGTCTCCAAGAAAGCACTGGAACTGTATCTTCATAGACATATTTCAAACAGTTCCTGAATTGAAAGGAAGAAAGATCCAAATCAGTATGCAAGATACAGCAGAATCACAAGAAGGTCAGTATCAGTTACCACCGAGCAAGGTCGGGAGTAACCTAATTTCATTTGGTTACCGAGTAAGGTCAGAGCAATATGAATTCGTATGTTCTCCGAGTTGCGGAATCTTCACCAAGCATTTAATGCATAGTGGATGACAGTCTGTCGAATGCAATACCCTAATTCCTACGGAGCATTAATGATAAAATTTTAACAAAAAGCATGAAATCGAGTTCATTCTTCACCACGAATATCAGCATATTGAGCAGAGAAATTTCTAGTGCGATCAAGCGATTTGAAGCAAAATTTTGCTTCAAAAATTTCTTCGAAGAATTTTTCTTTTTCTACCGAGCTACCATGGCATCATCCAGCACCAAAGTAAAGAAAGGTTCGGAAATGTTAGTTCAAGGAGAATGGAAAGCACCGGATTTCAAACTCGTGCCCGCGATTGCAAAAACCCTAGATCCGAGTGGAGCTCAATCTCAAATTCCTCCAAAGGTACTTCTTGTAAATGACATTTGCAGTCATTTTAAAGGTACAATTCAAGAGCTTGGAACCCTAGAGATAGATGTTGTTCATGATGAACTGTGTGTTGATGGTGTTCTTAAAACGGAACATAAACATTTGGAAGATAAGGGTTTGACACATATCACACACTTGCCTCGAAGTTTCCAGATAAAATGGATTAGATATATACTAAGCCGAGTGCACGAAGGTAAAATTTGGCTTGAGCAACCAGTGGAAATAACAAAGAAGATGATTCACCGAATCACTAGTCTTCCCATGCTTGCCAAGGCTAAATCTACAAAAACCCTAGGTCGGGTAGAGCTGGAAAAGAAAACCCTAGCCGAATGGGACGGTAGAGGTATGAGAATAAATAGTATTACCGATGTAGAACTAAAATTTGGCACATATGTCATAGCTCACAAGATATACAGTTCAAGTCGGCAGAATAGTGTTCCGTGTGAAGCAGTTGACCTAGCTTATAAAATTGTGAAGAACAATCTATCATTTGACCTAGCAGATTTATTGTTGAAACAGTTCAATAAGAATATGGAGAGCATTCAAACCTCAAAGAACAATCCATGTAAGTTTGGCTCGCTGTTGGTTTGTTTATTTTTCTATGCTCAAAAGTTTTTCCCATCAAAAGGTATGGTAAAATGGAGAAAGGATGTGCCTGTTCTTTATCAGATAAATGAGTATATTGCAGAAATGGGTGAAAATTTTGTAAACATAATGGATAACTATTTTAAATCTTTTAAAGAAAAGATGAATAACAGATTCCGGATTCCACTAAAGCTGGTGGAAGATTATAAAGATGATGTTTGTTTCATGGTTGATTGTGATAGAGTATACATTCAGGTAGTAAGGCCTAGGATTGTATGGGTGAAACCTCTTCCTTATGAGGTAAACATTGATGAAACAAAGGATATAATTGAAGCCCTAGTAAATCAACCTATTGATCCAAAGGCTCCATACTTTGGAACATATGATGAAGCTAAGATAAGAATTGAGCTAAGCATAAAACTTCCACAGGCGGTTAACAAAGGCAGAAAGAGGATGGCCAAGATGCAATCTAGCACACCTCTAATGTTAACCGAGGGCATAGGAGAGGATATTGTAGAAGAAGAAGAAAAGGATGAGAGTAAAGAAGAAAAGGATGAGAGTAAAGAAAAACAAGTGCCTGTAAAGAAGAAAGGAAAGGTAACTATCACCAAGGAACCCGAGCAATCCACTGCAGTATTCACAAGGAAAAGATCAAGGGACAAGGCAGGTAAAGTCAATAATGATATAGTACTCAAAAGGCCTCCTCCCTCATTTGAACAAAAGATTAAGGATTTGAGAGAAGGATCTAGAATTGCAAATTTCAAATCTCTCAAATATGAAACAAGGTCACAGGCAGAGCAGCAGGAAATTGAAGATGCTGTTATTGAGAAAATGGGAAAATGGAAGTACTCACCTGATGATATGGCTTCTCAAATCCTAGGAGTCTTATTAAACCAAGCCAAGATGAGATGGTCCAATGCAAGGCAAACTGTCAAGGACATATATGCTCAAACCTTAAGACAGTTGATGCCAAGTTTGAAAAATGTTGAAATAAGTAAGGCATTGATAGAAAATGAGCATAAGATGACACTAAAATTTAACAGTTGTTTGATTTTGATCAAGGATATAGAGTCGGTTGTGAAGAATGCAAATTTTACTTGGAAAAACATCTATCATCTTCACAAACCGAGTACTGAAACTGTGATAATTAAAGATATTGAAGATGACAGTGATGAAGAAGAAGAAGAAGCAGTTCAGATTGATAATGTTGAGGTAGAAGAAGCAGAGGAAGAAGTTACTGAGGAAGCTAAGAAGAATGTTGAGGAAGATGATCCAGTTTGGATGGCTACAGAGGTGATTGCCTCACGTCCTCACTCTCCATTAAAAATTGCTACATCTAGCCCGGAGAAAACTTCAAGTGTGATTGTGACAACTCCCTTAGATACATCAAATGTCCAATCATCACTAGCACAGCTCAATGTATCAATGACAGAAGTGGCTACCACTTCATCCACCGAGCTTCAGCCTCCTTCTTCCACTGAGTTGCAGTCTTCAGTACCTTCTTCAATTTTGAGTTTTTCAGCAGTAAGTACTTCAGATTCTACAGTTGTAAATACTTCAGTTTTTTATTTATCAAGTATTCCAGTTAGCATCCCATTAGTCTAAAGTTTATCAGTTTTCACTACAAGTCCTACTGTGTCTACAATAATTTCTACTACAAAGGCAATAAATATAAAGACTCAACCGAGTATAAATTTTTTGAGTAAGAGTGTAGTAGAAGATATAGATTTAGATGAGGAGATAGAAATTCCCCAATTAGATTTTGCAAACCTCACAACAGACCAAATGCAAACAGTTGGTGAACTCCTCCAAAAGAAAGAAAAGCAGAAGAAACTAAAAGAAGAAAGAGATAAGGAATATAAGATCATTGAGGATGCCAAGAACATTTTGGCAGAAACAATAGGTGTTGAAGTTGATTCTTCTCAACACATTTTGTTGCAGTTGGCAGTGGCAGTAAACAAGTTCAACGAGGATTCCTCTGGATTAGATAAGTTGCTTGAGAAGGCTGAGAAGAAGTTTGAAAATAAAATCCTTGAGCACATTGCTTAGCAAATAGCTATCAATCAGGCAGGGTTACCTTCAATTTTGACTAGCATTGAGTCCTCCTATTCCAAGGTAACATCATTTTTTGTCAAAGTATGTAATGTTGCCGAGTTCTCAAAGGAGATTAAAGACAAAATAAATAAGATTGATGAGGATTTGAAGATCAGTGCACAGAAGTTGCAACTTGAACCTAGTTCAAGCTCTGCACATCATATGACAGTTAGATTCCTATCTGATAAGCAGTCAGAGTTATTGAAAGAAGATGCAAGGATCTGATCAACATTAATAGATATTTAGAACATGATCCTTCCCATCATGGATACAATGCAGAAGCATATTGCATACTCAAAAACATTGATCCATGAGAATCAATTTTCAATTGCAGATCACATGATTGAACTCTCTGCAGAAGTCCAAGTTGCACTCCATACATGCAAGATTCTGCAAGAGAATTGGGATAGAACTCTAGCACTAATTGGAAAGGTGCATTCTGATTTTCTCTCACATTTTGGTATCTCCGTGTAAAATATTTGTATATACACCTTTGGCATTATTATCAAAAAGGGGGAGAAAGTATATGAGAGAAACAAGAAATATGAGTATGAGGTGAAATGAGATATTTGTATATATACTTTATAAGGGAGAGATGACATGTATATATAACAGTATGACAAAGATAAATTTTTGAAAAATTAAAACCACTATCAGCATGATTGTGTATATAAGTTTTGGGCAATAAGTGTTTTGTCACTAATGCCAAAGGGGGAGATTGTTGGCATTAAGTATGTTTGTCATTAGTGACAACACTTATTCAGACTCTATGTGTTTACCGAGCAGATAGGACAGTGTTTACCGAGCAGACATGACAGTGTTTACCGAGCAGACAAAACAGTGTTTACCAAGTGATGAAATGAGCAGTGTTTACCAAATGCCAGCATGGTAAATAGGGAATTCAGTTTCTACCGAGTGACACTATATCTACCCAGTCTCTAGTATATATCGAGTTCGAAACTACAACCAAGTGGTTAGTATGGACCGTGCCTCCACTTCTACCGAGAGCATGACGATGCCGAGTAACACAGTGGATGCTGAGTATCAGAAAGTCACCAAGTTAGTTTGCAGTAATCGAGTAACTACATTTGGGCCGACTCGGTAATATTTGTGTTAAGAGCCGACTTTGTAATTATTTTGTAATTGTTTTGGATTGATATATAAACAATATTTTGTATCATATCCAAGGTGTGAAGTAGCGAAGCATGAAAAAGAGAGAAAGGCAGAGATAAGTGAATTACAAAGGGCTACAACAGTATAGGAAGTAGCAAAGATCTATCCATCACAGAAGGTGATCAGTACATCAGAGAATCTCAATCAGCAAGTACAGTTGCAAGTAAGAGATCTACTATTTCATCCTAACAGGTGAATCAACTTAAAATCCTTTAACCGAGTAGACTTAACAGTCTTTGTAAAATCTCTTAACCGAGTGCATACTTTATTGTATGTTTGTAAATCCTCTAACAAGACCATCAACTTTGCAAGACCTAGGCCTCTCACCAATTTTGTAATCTGGATATCAATATTAAATTCTTGGATCCTGTTGATCCATCTACATCTTTTTCCTGATACCTCTTGTTGCACCAAAATATCCTTAACAACAGCACTAGGAACATAAGCAACCAACTTGGCTCCCATAAGATAACACCTAAAAGCCTTGACTGCTTTGACTAGGGCATAAGCCTGTTTCTCATTGATATCATATTTCAATTCTGCTACATGTAAAGACTTGCTAAAAAATGATATGGGTTGCTCATATCCATCTGAGTTCTTTTGCAATAAAACTGCTGCAACCGTATGATAAGAAGCAAAAGAGAAAATCTGCATGGGCTTACCATAATCAGGGGTCCTCAAAACAGGGGCATCTTTAATGGCCTGTTTGATACTTCTGAAAGATTTATCTGCTTCTTCATTCCACTCTATCTTTGCATCTTTTTTCAACATCCTAGAGATAGGAATACAAATTTCTGCAAAATTTGTAACAAATCTTCTTAGAAAATTCACTTGCCCAAAGAAAGACTGTACTCCTTTAACATTCCTTGGTGGTGAAAGCTTGTTTATTGCCATAACCCTTTCAGGATCAATTCTCACTCCATCCTTGGACACAATGTGTCCTAAGAGCTTGCCTTCCACAACACCAAAAGAACACTTCTTTGGATTTAAAGAGATTCCATACTCCAAAGCTCTGATAAAGATCTTTTCAAGATGTTCACAATGCTGATCCTCCTTCTCTGAATATGCTGTGAGATCATCCTGATATACCACTAAAAACTTATTTATGAAATCAGAAAAGGCCACATCCATAGCTCTTTGGAAAGTAGCTCCTACATTTGTCAGACCAAATGGCATTCTAACATAAACATATGTTCCCCAAAGGGTAGTGAATGCAGTCTTAAATTGTTCTGACTCATTGACCATGACCTAATTATATCCAGAGAAGCCATCCATCATGGACATTAACTCCGATCCAGTAACCCTTTGCAACATATTTTCCATGTTAGGCAGACCATAATTATCCTTTAAAGAATTGACATTCAAATTCCTAAAATCAACACATAACCTAATGTCACCATTCTTTTTTCTGACTGGAACCAAATTTGACACCCAAGTAGAATGTCTGATAGGCTTGATAATGCCAGCATCCATCATCTTTTTAAGTTCATCTTGTATTTTTGGTGCCAAAGTAGGGTTCACAGGCCTTAAATTCTTCCTAAAAGGTTTAGTTCCTTCCTTTAATGGTATCTCATGTTGAAAAAGATCTTCTCTATATGTCTTCAAATCATCATAAGACCATGCAAAAAAATGTCTAAATTTTTTGAGAAGATCAATCAAATTTCTTCTAGTTCTTTGAGATAAGCATTTACCTATGTAAATATTTTTTGGTTCTTGGCTTGTTCCTAGATTCACTTCCTCCAAATCATTTTTCTTGTCAACAATTCTAGCAACACAAGCCTTCTCCTTATCATCAAATGTCCTTTCAAGGGCAAACAATCCCCTAGGGATCCTATTTGACTTTAGTTGCAAAACTTCCTTCCCAAGAACACTTTATTTTCCATCTCTGATGTCAACATAGGTGCTAAAATCCATTTCTTGACCATCAAAATGAGATTCACACTGCAAGAATCTCAAAATGTCCTGATCATCAGAAAATACTTGCCAATTCTCAACATTATCTGGGATAGAAGGCCTAGACTTACACTCAATTCTGGATATCCCTGCAAAGGTAACATCCTCTGGCCTTAAGGCTATGTTTGCTAGTAAATCTGTCATTCTGTTTTGGCTTCTATCCACCCAATCAATACCAAAGGCACTGAAACCCTCAATTTCATCCCATATAGCATTTCTATATTGTTTTAGCCTTTGATTCTTAGATGCATACTTTGATCTAATCTGAGAAACTATTAATTTAGAATCACCAATCACCCTAAGATGTTTGATCCCATGTTTTGATGCTTGTCTCAAACCAATCAATAGGGCCTCATATTCTGCAACATTGTTTGTGCAAGGAAACAAGAGAGTGAAAGAAAACTTAAAAGTCTTACCACTTGGGGACACCAATAACACTCCTGCTCCAGCACCTTCTCTAGAACTTGCTCCATCAAAATATAATGTCCACAAGACACTACCCTCTGCCATGTTACTCTCATCATCGGCCAAAAGGATAGGCCTAACCTTCTCCTGCATCTCATTTCTGTGGACTTGGAATGAGCCAATGTCAGTGTCAACAAAATAATTCATGCTATCCTTTTCATTTTCCTCAATCATATGTGGGGTCCTGGCTTCCCTTGACACCTTCACACTCTCTCCTTCAATGTCGAAAGTGGCAAAGGACATGTCACATTGAATACTTCCTCCCATGGAAGCACTCCACTTTCTAGATAACAACATTCCATATTGAGGAGGAATGTCAACTACAAGAACACTCATAGTCAACTATTTGTTAGGAAATGCAGCTAATTTATAAGGCAAAGCCTTGATGGTACCAATAACTGGCACTTCTCTTGAGTCCATAGCTTGGCATCTCCCGTGAGGTGTATCAACCTTTAGTCCTAATGATTTCATGATCTCTGCAGGCATGACAATGTTTGATGCTCCAGAATCGATCATGCAATTCTTCAATATTTTACCACCAATCACAAGGGACAAAAAGAAAGGATCAATTGTCCCTGATGCATTATTTACAATATTTGTATCCACGAAGATTTGAGGAATCTTAGAAACACTTTCTTCATTCTTACTGTCAGGTGTGTCTTCCAAGGAAGCCACATGTTTGTCATTTCTATTCACCTCTTGGATTCCTGCAGAAGAAACACCACTTACCCAATTCAAGGCCTTGACCTTATGTTCTATTCTCATCATTTCCAAAAGTGGAACCTTGATAGTGATTTGTGAAAGCAATTTGGACATATCAATTGGAACATACTTTTGGTTGTTCATGTCTTCTTCAAAGACAGTGACAACTTTATCCTTTGTGAAACCAGATTTGTCTTTGAGAGGAGATTCCTCTCCCTTATGAGGAATGGGAACAACTACCTCTGTTGTCTTTGCTTTATTCTTAGGTGCTGCAACATGTACAAATTTCCTTTTTACTTTCACTTGGTTAGTATCATCGGCACCCCTGCCCTTTTCTCCATGCTGTTGTGTACCATTTTCTGTCTCCTTGATAAACATACTGCCTAGCTTACATGTTGCATTTCCAACTGTCCTATTCCTCAAGTTATAATTGCTTCTAGCTTGAGTAACCATGTCTGCAATGATCTAAGCAATTTCTTCATCTGACGGTCTTCTTAAAGAAACTTGCTCCTCACCCCTCACAATACCACATCCAACATCATCAAAATCTTCATCTTCTTCATCAAAATCATTCTCATCCTCTACATGTGCAGAAGTCATTCCACAACCACTCTTGTCATATTGCTCCTCTTTTTCTTGATTCTCTTGTAAGTTTAAAGCAATGACACAATGCTCAGGGTCACGAGGAGACTGACAAGCAGCACACCATGGGATCTCTTCAATCATATTTACTGAATTTCTATGCAAGGGATTAGGGATCCTTCCATCAGGCCTTTCTTGCTTGGTTGGGAAAATGGGCTTGCCATCTTTCCACTGAGTGTTGTAAGGGTAATTTTGCATTCTTGGTTGTCTGCTAAAGTTGTTTGGCGCTGACCTCTCCATAGTCACAGCTCTATTGTTTCCCTTTTCACCAGGCTTTAAACCTTCCAAAGCCTTTAAAATTTGTTTCAGATTGTCATCCTATTTGGGTTTAGAGTCAGCATACCTTCCCATTTCTTTCTTACTTTGCATTTGAGGCTTGCAATCATCTCTTCTACCTATCTTTCCTGATATTCTTCTATTGCTCTCTATGTTGATGGCCAATTTGTAAGCTTCCCCAAGATTTCTAGGGTTCTTGTCCCTCAAGAGGTATCCCATTTTTGCATCAAAGGCATTCAAGTATGTCACAAGACATACCCTGACATCTAGTCTGATAACCTGCAAGAGCCTATGCATAGCCTTTTGGAATCTTATATTAAATTCAAGGACCTCTTCATTCTGATTCTTCCTTATGTTATTGAATTCATTCAAGATAAAACCCTCATTTGTTTTATCTCCATAGTGTTCCTTGAAACAATTCTTGAATTCATTCCATGACCCTATACTAGCATGGGGTAACCCTCTAAACCAATCCCTAGCATCCTCAATCAGGGATTGTACAAATAGCTTCATTATAACATCATCAGGTTCTATATTATAATCATCTATTACATCTATGAAATTTTTTAGATGTTCTTCACATGTGATGACATTATTTCCAATAAATTTAGGAAGCTTCTTTCTAATTTCATCAGGGATTACATTAGGATAACTAGAAATACCAAAGAAGACAAGTTGTTTGTACCTTTCATGAATAGGAGCTCTATGTAGTGGATCCATTCCTTGAGATGTAGATGTCCTTGTGTTTGAACCATCAAGAACTCTAGCAGCACCCGGTACACCATTTGCTTGAGCTGCATTGTTACCATGATTTCCACCTTGTCCCAAAAAGGAAGCAGCAATATTTGAAGGTCCTGAAGCATGCTTGAGAAAATCTATCTTCTTTCTAATTTTTGTAGCAGAAGCCTCCAATTCTGCTTTCTCTAGTTCTTTATCCAATATTTCTTTCTCCCTTCTAGCTATCTCCAAATCTGAATCTAATCTCAATCCTCGATCTGATGTCCTATCCACAATAACTTGTTTACTAATTTGAATCCCAACAACCTTCTGTTTGCCTTTATCTCTTGGTCTGGTTTCTTCACATATTTTTTGAACAATAGGCTGTTCATTTACTCTTTCAAGCTCTAGGAAAAAATTAATTCCCTCCAAATCTAGCAACTACCTCTTTAGCTGATCAGCCCTGATCATGGCTTGTCTTACTTTATCTTCTTTGTCCTTTTCTCTTTGCTGCCTAATGGCAAGCTGTTCTTGAACTCTTCTTTCTAGTTCATAGACCTCCTCAAAGATCTCTTCTGATTCAGGGAGAGTGGTCTTAGAGTCATCATCTCCCACTTGAGTTTCATCCTCATATTGGTTCAATCCCAAATCAACAGCCTCTTCATATTCTGAATTATTTTCTTCTTGACTAGGCCTGGCTTGGGTTTCTTGTCTAGTATCTTTCTTGTTTCTCCAAGTATGAGAAACACCTCTTCTCTTCTTTCCTCCCCTTGTCTGACTAGGCCTAGAAGTGCCTGGAATGCCTTCTTCCATTATATCTTCAGGATGCTCCTTTCTCTGAGACCTGGTACCTTTATAACTCATCTTGCAAAATAAATACTGACTAGCACTGCTTCAGAGATGTTTGAGTCGCCACCCAAGTGTATTGGGAATATCACAATATAGTTTCTTCACTCTAGAAATACTCAAATGAGTTAGAGAGACAAGGGACAAGAGCAAACCTGTTTCTTCCAATGATGACCTACTGGTTAGGATGAACATGTATAACACTTCCCCAGCAGAGTCGCCATCTTGTTGGTGTCCAAAATGACACTTATGCTCTAATAGGCTGCCAATGTACCTTGAGACTGATATTAGGAATGGTTAATTCCAAGTGTGGGAGCTCTGCAAGGCAACTAGAGCAACTATAGGGACTTAATATGCCCTCTTCTACTTCTAGCTCTACAAAACCAAGGTGGGTGCACCTAACCTAGTATAAGATATACTTCATACACCAAGAACTAGGTTTGAATAACAGATAATAAGATAGTAAGAAAGTACTAAGTGTTAACCACACACTCATTGACTCTCCATTACTATGGGGTGGAACCTTACACAACCGAATACTGAAAACTTAAGGATGGTTCTTAATTTCATGTGTTTGAATGACAACAACCTCAATCAGGATATGTCAACAAATAAATACTTATCTAGGCCAGTGCCTCATCCATTGGGCAAGGTTTCTTAGACAGACTACACACACACACACCAGAATATATCTGAGATTCAAAGCCATAAACACATTTACAATCTCCTTTACTACTTATAGAGTATCCTTACATAGACAAAAGATAAATCTATGTCCCATCTAGAGCATCATTTCATCTAATCCTGGATTAGAACTCAAGAATGAGGGCACATACATAAACTGGTTATGCAATGAACTAGAAAGTTCAAAATTTATCTATGTTGACACAAAGGAGAGACAAGAATCAAGTGCCTGCATTAAGTACGAAGAATCCTCAAGTGTATACAATCCATCCAAAGGAACCCTGCTTGCAAACTACAGCTTAGACCTACAACTTTCTTTCAATTGTCAAAAAAATCAAGACAAGTCATTACAATTCAGACTGAGAAGAGGACTCACAACCCAAAAGTTTCAATACCTAACTCCCAATAATAAAAAATGTTCACAAAACATCCTTTTATACCAGGGCTACAATCCAAGCATAATGATCATTTCCATCTCCAAATTCAAATCCACCTAACCCCACCGAGGAGTTAACACAAACAAGATAGGGATCAAGCCGCAGCATGCAAGCTCAAATAGTCTAATGCATTTAAATCGGCAAGACATCCAAGGCAGCAAAATCGAATCAGGATGGCCGCACAGATCCTCTTCATCATTATCGCAACTGCCACCGAGCTACCACACTCATCGCATACGGCCAAACTGTCGGAAAACCCTGCAAAACAAAGGTTGTCGCATGATCGCGTAGCCAGAAACTGGGCTATGCAAACATGTGACACACCACCGACATTCATCACCGGGTACGAAATCATCATGCCATCGATCAGCAGGACCCTCGGGCCAGATCGCAACACCTACCGCCATCAAACTAGCAAGAAATCTGCCAGAAAAGCATTAAAACCAGTACTTTTGGCCTCGAAAACCCTCTACAAGTTTGAATCTAAGTTCCAACGGTCACCCCCAAAGGTTTAAAACACGGTCGTAGATCTCATCCTTTCCCGACAAATCGGGCGATCAGCATTTAATCTTACAACAGTGACGGGCCCTTTGAAAAGTCATCTGCCACCTCAAAAATCCCTCGGCGAATGAAAACCGAGCATGTCAGCAACACGGCACCGTGGACCCACTCAACTCCGCAACCACAACGCCAGCAGTGGTCGCATGATCGCATAGCCAAAAACTGGGCTATGCGAACACGCGACAAGCCTCCATGTCAATACCATGTCACCGCTCCCCACCAATGCAAAACGTGCACCTCTGCAACAAAAGACAATGGGCCCACTGACAAGCCTTGTCACCACTTCGGACCAACCGGAAGATGCCACATCACCACCTGCCACTGGGCCTCAGCAAGGAAGAACCTTGTCGCATGGTCGCAAGCCATGAAAATGGCCCTTGCGATCATGCGACAAGGCCATAAGACCACCACCTCTCCACCAACGGCCCCACAAGATAGACGTCAACTGGTCGCATGGTCCACCAATAAGAACATGCGCCCTTGCCCCCCTTCTGACACTGGGCCCACATCTCTACCTTGCATCCAATAGAACCTTGCCACCTCAACATTATCTGACAGCGGGCCCTCTGCAAACAAACCCATCGGCATCCAATCAGATGGTGGGCGCATGATCGCAAGGGGAAAGAATATTCCTTGCGATCACACGCCAACCGTAGATTGAAATCACTATCACAAGCCTCGCTGACATATTTGACTCATCACCACATGGACCAATCGAAAATGAGCACCTCAACACTGTCTGACACACAGACCCACCTGGACCCACGGCACACCCATACAGGAAAATTCGACGGCTGTCGCAAAAGCATAAGGGATAAACACCATGCATCTTTACCATGTGAACTTACGTTGACCACCGATCCTGTCTGAACTTTAACCACACCGGGCAATGGGAAGAACTAGGACCCACACGGACAGGTGGCAAGTGGTCGCATGATCGCATGTCAGAAAAGTCTGACATGTGGCCATGCGACAACCAATCACTTTGAAACCTTTGAAGACCCGGGCCCACCTTCCAGTTGGACTTGCGCAGTTAGAGAATGCCAACAAACAGGGCAGAAGTGCGGGGTAGAAAACACACAGGGTTTTCGACGAAAGAGGATCGAAAACACACAAAGTTTTCGACATCAAAAGATAAGCGCACAAAAGCTGGAAGGCACAAGGTTGAAAATAACGAGGGTTTTCACACAGACCGAAAACATCATGGATTTTCAAAAACACTGTGGGTTTTTGACATTGTGGCATATTCTGAAAACATTTCCTGCAGACCTTGAAACTCGAATAACTTTCTGGATTTTGTGAATTAGGAGATGCAATCTAGACTGGAGCTAGGTGACACAACAAAGAGCACAAGGCTAAGGGCGCACACCATGAGACATTATGGATCTTCATCGCACATCAAAACTGTGATTGCAGGCATGACAGGACACTTAACAAAAACTTGCAGGGAAAAGGCCATTTTCAAAAGATTTTGCTATGATAGAAAAATGGCCTAACAGAACGCTCGATAACTGAAGGCGTCAGTTCACTGGCGCTCGACGATAAATGCGTTGCTCGGTCATGCTTGGTGTGGTCGGTTGGTTGGTGCTCGATTATTTTCTCTATTACTCGGTGTTCTTGCTTACCAACTTGGTTTGTTTGGATAGATCAGCTTGGCCGACTGGTGCATTTAATTTGGGTCGTGCTCCTCGAGTTATGGATTGACCGTTGGACATGTGGGGACCTAGATTTGGAGTGTTGCATTCTTCTATGCGGATCTGATGACCGTTGGGCCATCTTTGAGAGTTTATTTATTTTGTAAGGCTATGTGAGAGCCGACTGATATTTTAGCATTTAATATTTGTTTGTAGGGGTTTATTGTTTCATCAGCCAACTTGTGGTTGGAAATTAGTATTTATAGGATGCTTGGGTAGTTGTTTAGGGATCAAATAATTGAAAGGAAGGTTAGTAGCCTGTGAGCTTAGGAGTAGGAAGATTGCTTGGAAGTTTGAGTACAAGTTTAGATCTTTCCTGGGTGCCTACCAGTGTGCTGCCTGTTGCAGACCTGGGTTAGCTGAATGCTAATGTTGTGGAAAAGATTTGGATCCTACGAGATCTTGTAGAATGTTATTTCTTTGTATCTGGTCGTAATCGGGAAGGCCTTACAGCCCAACACATTGCATGCAATCGATGATTTGATGAATAAAGACCTGTTGTATTACAAATCTGTTGTTGTTGTGGATTTCCACTGCATATTGGTTTGGCTACAAGGTTGGTCAGTCCTTAATTGGATCCACCAGCCCTGACTGCATCAACAAATCCATCCTTTATATAGACAATTTTTGACTCTTAATCTCCTCTATTACATTTAGCTTTAATCAATCTTAACCATTCAATTTATTATACCTTGAATTTGGATCTTGATAACATATTTTATTTTCACCTATGAACTTGAAATTTTCTTGAAACTTGTTTCTTCTGCTTTATCCATTTAGATCTAAGCCGTAGATTTTCATCTTGAATTTTCCTGTCTGTAGATCTATGTAACTAACTTTCCTTATCATAATGATCACCCAACTCATCATAGATAACCATTAAATGTCGATTCAATCGTTATTTAATATATGTTCCTTGCTCGGTGTCCTCCATTTGTATTTCAGTTAACTTCGCTTGGTGCCTAAAATTTTCTTTTCTTTTCGGTGTCTTCGGTTCCTTTTCCTTTACCAAGTTACTTCATTTTTACCTTTTACCTTTACCAAGTGACATCCTACTCGGTAGCCAAAACTCTTTTGTTTAACAACTTGACAAATCTTCATCACCATGCTTTACCGTCTTAACATAATTATATGTTAGGTAGAAAACAATTATGTCAACATAATCTAATCATTGTCTGATCTGTATTAGTTGTCCATTTATGTTCTTCAACTTCACATCTCATTTCTTCATCTTCTTAACTCATTCAACTTATATCATTACTAAATGATATGACAACATAATATAAACCAAAAATCAATTGTTTGATATCAATGACAAGACAATCACTGATCTAACCTTTCTACTATTGTGTATTCCTCTTATCTTTGTCAGTCTTCATCATCATCACCATCAGATAATCAATTTTCAACATTACTATCAGTTATGGTAACACATAAATTGGTATTTAAAGATGTGGGGGATTATATTAAAACTTGGTTATCTACAAAACCCTACATAAATTGGTGTCACTAGAAAGTCTAAATAAAATAGTAGGCTTGTCACTAACTATAATGCTAAAAACTATTTTCCTTCACCTTTCTTATATGCTTTGAAATGAGAATATATATTTTTTATGGAAGACAACATAAAAGGTATTTTTTACTAATAATTTTTACTCGTCAATTTTTTATCTTACCTCCAAAATATTCCTTCTTTTTTAATTAGTAATGGGCAGCCATATTTAAAATTGTCGAACAACACTCCAGTCTTTCAAATCCACGAGAACAAGCCAATAGAGGCACAAGCCTACGAGTGGCCCAGCGGGAATTTGAACCCTAGTGATAGCCTCACTAATCAAGTGTTTTGACCGTTTCTCTAAATGGGTCACCCCTACCTCCAAAATCTTCTTATTTCTCAACTAATTAGTGAATTTTATTGTTGTAAGAACAAGCCTATGAGTGGCCCAGTGGCGATTTGAACCCTGGTGGTAGCCTCACCAGCGAAGTGTTTTGACCGCTTCTCTAAATGACTCACGCCTACCTCCAAAATCTTCTTATTTCTCAAATAATTAGTGATTTTTATTGATGTTTGGTCTATCGAGTACTATTAAGTCTCAATTTTCATCAATAGCTCAACAATGTTTAGTCTAAATATTAAGGATATGTAGATGTAACATTAAAGGGTTTAGTTTATATTCTATTAGTAAGGGCTATAAACTAGTCAAAGGACCTTTTCTAGTATAAAGAATTTATTCACAAGATAAATTTCCTTTTTGTGGCTTATTCTTCAAAATTAGTAACTTACTTTATTTAGTCCAATGGAAATAGATATAGAGTGATACAAATGTCTGCTATTTTTGAGTTCAAAAGAATAAAAAGAGATCACATATTTACTCAATGTGTATATGTCAAAGAGGTATGTAAATACATCCTTTCCAATATATATATATATATATATATATATATATGCTTATGCTTATAATGTTATTGCCAAGACTTGAATACTTGGAGACTTGTAGATGTGTTGTTTGTGTTAGGAATGGGAACACTGAGAGGGGGGGGGGTGAATCAATGTTCACTGTATTTTAACTTTTCACTTTAATCTGAATACTGAATTATAAATGCTTAAGTACTGGATTAAACATTCACATAAACATGAAACATGAAATCAACACATGACACCAATATGGTTATGGGGAAACCCAAATAGGTAAAAACCCCGGTGGGACTTGATACCCACTAATAATTTGCACTAGTGTTTTGTGATCCTTGTTAGAAGATCCTTTACCCTGTTAGGAGTAGCTTTACAATGCTTTTAGTACAGTAGACCTTGTTAAGGGTCGGACCCTGTTAGGAGTCTTTTACAATGATCCCTGTTAGGGGAGTGGACTCACTGTCCTAGAGCTCACTGCTCAAATGATGAAGGCTACAACCTTCTGAATCAGATACACACTATATCTACAGGTGAACTGTTATTGTGACACTGCTTGTCAGATCAATTCCTTTGGTGTGTTGATGCTTTGACCTCTTACAAAGCTCTAATACATCATATGCTCTCTTCGCATACCTCTTCTTTGCTTCTCACAACTCTATTTCCACTTCCATACTGAATACAATGGGCGCACCTTATATTTATGCGCTCATACCAATTATACAATCAGGTCGGCCCTATAACTAATTACAAATAACGCTTCCAAATGAATTGGCTTAAGCGTGCTTACAATTATACATATACATATGTCAGAAATCTAAATACAATGGGCGCATAGCCTCTACAATATTAATTTACAATCGCAAACCAAAATAGTCACTGTCGGCTCTATGCTCTATTCTCTGCTGGCACACATTGGCTATGCAACTTCAACTGACTGTAACTTTCACATCTTTGCATATCTACTTATGCACTCTTAGACTAAGCATAAGTATAGTCTAACAATCTTAACTTCTAGGGTGCATACCTTAATTCATCCGTACACACGTGCACTGATGCTCTGAGTCTTTGGTGCTCTTTATGTTGTCTAGTCTTCAACACTTAACTGATTTTTGATCTTTACACTTAGTGCGCTGACTCCAAACTGCTCTATGACTTTGTTGCCATAATGACAACACTATATCTAGTCATATACTTCAGTACAGACAACTTGCCAACAATCTCCCCCTTTGTCATTGATGGCAACAAAGGAATATGGCCAAATCTCTAACTGTTCCTTTACACAAAAAACTTTTGTCTTCTATACATTTTATACAAACTCTTATATCTCCATATACATATAAGTACTCCATATTCTATACAACTTCCCCTTGGACATTAATGGCAAAGGCGCATCAAAAAACTTTATCTACATATAATCACTGAGGGAAAACATTTGGATATGCAATCTTGAGTTTCTAGATCTCCTTCCAAAAGGTTATCAGAGAATTGACTATCTGTAGATGGGCGCATAATGCATATTGAAGCTTCTCCATCTTCTCCAATTCTATGCTCAGACATTGATCATAGGTTATCATGGTCTCATTAATCTCCTTTATGTTTTGACTGAGAATGTCTAGTGAGGGTGCAAGAGCGTTCCTCAATTGAGTCTGTCTAGACCTTATCTTCTCCATTTCTTTCTCTGCCTTCTCAATTATGTTCAACTAACCTTGATAGACATTGTTGCACATGTTTGCATCAGTGGCTGTGTCTAGCACTGAAATCTTCACCTTCTCAATCATTGCCTCTGCATCTTTGATCTTCTTAAGATGGGCATCAGTGAACTTATCCTGATCCATGGATTCTGCAATGAGTTTCCTTCCTTGATCTACAAACTCCTTCAATGATGCCTGACCAGACTTAAGAGAGTTCAAGTCTAGTGCAAAATTACTCATTAGTTCATTGAGTCTCTTCTTTAAGTATTTCTCCTCTGCCACTATGGCCACAGATTCTTCTAGGCTTGAAAAAATTACTTTGAACTAAGAGATGAATGTGCTCACATCATCAATTGAATGCACATTTACCATTTTCTTATCCTCTGGTAGTAAACTGTTCAAAATATTTACTGATTTCACCAGGAGAGGATTCCTCATTACTTGCTTCTCCTTCGCCTTCTCCATAGCTAGGACGCTGAACTTAATCAGGTCTTCTTCCTTCCAGGAGTCCAAACTGCTAGTGTCAGGTATGAAACTTGACAACAATGCTGAGGAGGGAGTGATGGGAGTGCTATCCATCACCTCTTGCTTCACCTTGAGCAAATCAATAGAAGATTCATCTTTCTTTTCTACCTCTACTCCTTTTGTTTCTTCTTCTTTCTCATCAAATATATTTTCTATGATTACTTCTTCTTGCTGACTGGGAGGGGTATTGCTGCATAAGATTTCTGCTTCCTCAGTGCTGACAAATGCTTCCTCAAACTTGTCCAACTCCTTATCAATAGCCGCCATGGCTATTTCCACATTATCTATGATAATTGTGTTGTCTTTGGGTGATTCTGTCATAGGCGCAGACTGATCTACTTCTGTTTGAGTTTTTGCTATGGGTGCTGAGTCCTAAGGACCTGTCATTGGTACATTTGTGGGTTCTGCCACTTTATCTTCCTTGATGGGTGCATCAGTGATGGGCGTAGTAGGTGGTTTGATTTGTTGTTCCAACAACACCTTCTCAAAGGCCTTCTCTGTTTCCTTTGTTATCAACTCATAATCTTTGTTCATAATGTGAAGAATTCTCATCTTTGTTCTAAGGTGTGGCTTTACCAAATTCAATATTAGATCTATCTCTTCTTTAGAACATATACTAGCACTTTTTCCTTAGGATCAAGGAAAAAGTGCTAGACGACACTAACAATCAGTGTGTGCCCTCTTGCACAACGGTTCCTATGCACTTCAATAGCTTAAGTCCAAAGGCGCATACTTTGAGGATGAGTATACCAGCCACACGGGGGTCTAGAGCTAAAGTAGCTCCCCTTATGACCCTGAGGGCCATTTATGCAGATGTAGAGGGTGTGTCCACTTGGGATGCATCCAATACAATCTCAACAGCATTGTCCTTCTTTCATTTTGACCAAATCAAGCTCGCATCTTTTGAGGCCTTCACAAACTTGACTTTAGCTTCAGGATCCAAAATTGGTTCTTCGGTCTTTTTAGGGCTTTCCTGACCTTGCGTCCTTGATCCACAAAACTTTGAGATATGTCCAGCCTTGTTACAGGTGTGACAAATCACTGGAGGTCTATTATTCCTTAGCGCATTGACATGAGTCACCATTCTGCATGTTCTGGCTGAGTGACCATTATAGTTACATATCTGACATGTATCATTCTGAGAACTTCTAACATTTGTCTGATTTTGATTTCTTTCATCATGCTAAATCCTGCTCTTCTTACTAGTCTTGCAATTTATTGCTCTATGACCAAATCTATTACATGTATAATAGTAAACTTTAAAAGGTTTTACCTCTGTACAGTTCCTTGCAATGTGTCCATGCTTGTTACATGCAAAACAGGTGCATTCTACAGGCTTGCGCTCATTCCTAGGAGGACCACCATTGTCTTTGGTTTGATCTTCAGACTTCTCATTATCAGTAGAGTTCTTTTGTGAATCCTTTCTTGCTCGCATACTGTCAATCCGATTTTGTGCTTCATTGTATCCAATACAACTAGTGTCTCCTTTGATTCTTCTTGCATACAACTGTGATTCTACCAATTCAGCATTGGTTTGTAATTTGGCTATATGATCCTTTGACTTTTTCAATTCAAACTCCAAGCTTTCTTTGTTGTTTCTTAGCTCCAAGATTTCCATGTTTGCTTGCCTTAGTTCTTCATTTAGCTGAAGGTTCTCTTTGATCTATTCATCACAGACTTCCTGATTATTAGTCAGCTTATCATCAAACTTTTCAAGTTGTTCTTTCAAGGACTTATTTTCTTCATTCAGTTTCTTGATTTTTTTCTTCAAGATCATTGCTAGAGCGTCCTTTCAAATACTTTCCTAGTCTTTTGATAACTAATTGAGCATCACTGACTTTTTCTTTTAGTTCTTCAATTTCTTTTTCTGAATTGTCCAGGTCTTCAAGAGCTACTTCAAGATTCTTCTTCAGATGTTTCATTTCAGCTTTGTCCATGATCTCCTCAAGTGGTTAAACTTCTTTGCTGAGGACTAGAGCTCTGATACCAATTGTTAGGAATGGGAACACTGAGAGGGGGGGGGGGGGGGGGGGGGGGTGAATCAATGTTCACCGTACTTTAACTTTTCACTTTAATCTGAATACTGAATTATAAATGCTTAAGCACTAGATTAAACATTCACATAAACATGAAACATGAAATCAACACATGATACCAATATGGTTACAGGGAAACCCAAATAGGTAAAGACCCCAGTGGGACTTGATACCCACTAATAATCTGCACTAGTGTTTTGTGATCCCTGTTAGGAGGTCCTTTACCCTGTTAGTAGTAGCTTTACAATGCTTTTAGTATAGTAGACCTTGTTAAGGGTCGGACCCTGTTAGGAGTCTTTTACAATGATCCCTGTTAGGGGAGTGGACTCACTGTCCTAGAGCTCACTGCTCAAATGATGAAGGCTACAACCTTCTGAATTAGATACACACTATATCTGTAGGTGAACTGTTACTGTGATACTGCTTGTCAGATCAGTTCCTTTGGTGCGCTGATGTTTTGACCTCTTGCAAAGCTCTAATACATCATATGCTCTCTTCGCATACCTCTGCTCTACTTCTCACAACTCTATTTCCACTTCCATACCGAATACAATGGGTGCACCTTATATTTATGCGCTCATACCAATTATACAATTAGGTCAGCCCTATAACTAATTACAAATAACGCTTCCAAATGAATTGGCTTAAGTGTGCTTACAATTATACATATACATATGTCGTAAACCTAAATACAATGGGTGCATAGCCTCTACAACATTAATTTACAATCGCAAACCAACATAGTCACTGTCGGCTCTATACTCTGTTCTCTGCTGGCACACACTAGCTGTGCAACTTCAACTGACTATACCTTGCAAACCAATTATACAATTAGGTCGGCCCTATAACTAATTACAAATAACACTTCCAAATGAATTGGCTTAAGCGTGCTTACAATTATACATATACATATGTCGTAAACCTAAATACAATGGGTGCATAGCCTCTACAACAATAATTTACAATCGTAAACCAACATAGTCACTGTCGGCTCTATGCTCTGTTCTCTGTTGGCACACTCTGGCTGTGCAACTTCAACTGACTGTACCTTTCACATCTTTGCATATCTACTTATGCACTCTTAGACTAAGCATAAGTATAGTCTAACGATCTTAACTTCTAGGACGCATACCTTAATTCATCTGTACACACATGCACTGATGCTCTGAGTCTCTGGTGCTCTATATGCTGTCCAGTCTTCAACACTTAACTGATTTTTTGATCTTTACACTTAGTGCGCTGACTCCAAACTGCTATATGATTTTGTTGCCATAATGACAACACTATATCTAGTCATATACTTCAGTATAGACAATTTGCCAACAGTTTGTTGCTTCAAATTTAATTTTCTTCTTCCTAGGTATATCTTTTTAATAATATGGAAAGATAAATTCTATGTGATTCTTTGACCCTAATGATCTTCTCCTTAGGTCACTTTGATCCACAATCAAGCTCTCTTAAAAGTATCTACCTCCCACTAAAAAGGAAAATATAATAGAAAGAAATGCAAGCAACAAGTTATTCAACCCATTTTTATTAAACAAACAATTTTCTTCAATGAGGCCTCAAAAGGGAATTTGGGTGCTCAAGTGTGGACTCATATTCTCTACACTGAGAATTTTTTTCTTCAAAATTCAATTATTTTTTATTAAAATTAGCAACAAAACAAGGGTGTTGCAAGAGTGTTTACCCTTACACAACCATAGCCAAAAGATGTAGAAAGAGATCAACAACACACTAACAATAAAGGTATTGGTGGTTACAAAGATAAACAATACATTAGCACAAAGTTTAATAGCCCACCTGAAGAGTGGGTGGACAACTCACCCACAACATGGTGAGAAGAATGAGAAGTTGTTGAATGATTTTTCCTATGTTTTTGGATGATTGTCCAGACGATGCTCTCATTAGGATTCCCACCACCAGGGGGAAAAGCTCATGAAATTCTATTTGAAAATATGTTAGCACAAGGGGCAAAGTGTCAAGAAAGTTGTACATCATAAGTTGAAGATTGGGGTAGAGTAGGAGCAGTAGACAAAGAAGGGTTTGTATGGATAGAGGGGTCCACACTAGTAGTAGGAATTGATGAGGCCCAATTTGCAGCAGGATCATCAACTCGATTTACCAAGAGCTTCATCCAAATGGGAGTCATTGTCAACTTGAGATTTATCATGAGAGTTAGAATCAAAAGCTAGGATAATCCACTATTCATCATTGACATCCTTCCACCAAATGGCAACTCCTTTACACCACAGGAGAGAACAATTAGTTGCTAAGTGATAGTAGAGAAGCACCGACGACATCAAAATGGGAGGGCCTCATAATCCACTACTTGAGTCCACAACCCCATCCCTCACCATGAGAACCACATCTCCCAAGAGAGGTGTGGAGGTATCAATGTTGACCAAAATCTGTGCAAAGATAGAGACCCATAGTAGTTGTAGTATCATCCACCTTTAGAAAATGACCTATAGAGTTGCTAATGGCCTCAAAGCAAGCGTTCTCCCAAAAATGAAGGGGAAGATTTCGGAGACAAATCCACACTAGATGCACACTAAGTGGTCTAGTAAGAGGGTTGAAGGAGACTATCTAAGGTTTGGCTAAGAGGAAGTGAGTCCCCCAAACCCATAAAGTGATTTATACCAAATCTTGCTCTTCATAAGAAGTAAACATAGAAATAAAAAACCACTTTGCATAAGGGAAAAGCTCAATGTTACTAGGGACAACAAGTCTCCAAGAATCTATCACCAAGTGATGAAGATTTGGCAGAGAAGGCTAAAATCTGATGAATCTACAAACCAATGCACATCTTTTGTAGAAATCCAAATTTTCCACCACATCCTGGCCACACACCACCATAGGGGATGTCTTGGAATACACAAGAGATCGACATTTCTCCTTTGAAGGAATAGTTGTAGCAGATTTAGCAACATGAGCAAAGTTTCATCTAATTGCAGTTGAAAGAGGCTATGGAGGGGAGACCCCCCCATTCACCACCTTAGCATAACCAATATCAGGTCTCTAAAAAGAGTGCCTAGTGAGCACCACTCCAATAGGAATTCCTCCACCAATAGTGTTAGGAAAAGTAAGAACCCCTGCATCATGCTTAGCCAGATGTGGAACACCCAACACACCCAAGGAAGAGGGAGTAGGGTGACAACAAGCCCCTAGCCTATATAGGGTCGAAGCAACAATAACATTCCTAGCAGCAGCCATAGGACCAAACAAAGAAGAGGTGTTAAGGGAAACATAGGTGACATGGGCAACATATTGAACAACCTATGCAACATATAAGACATTTTAGAGTTGTTACACCATAAGGACAAGCCAAAGTTGTTACATCGTGAGCAGAAGTGGAAGCACACTTCATTTTGAAAGTGAGGAGTGAATAAATATTCTATTTTTATGATATTTGCAATCAATAATATTACTTTAACACAAGCCCTTATACTAGGCTTAACCTTGGCTAGGGATCTAGCATAAATGATTTTCTAAAAGTGTTATAGGGATCCTAATTTTTTCATATTGTAATTAGGGGTTTATACATATTCATTAGTATTTCATATTTTGTTAGTGTTGTTTAGCTTCTTATCAAATAATTTTCTTAGGTAGAGTAGCATGTATATATAACAAAGAAGTGGACAAAATGGATAACACAAGTATTAAACTAATATCTCATGATGATAAATATGATGTATAGTTTTGTCTTTTTATAATCCCACCTCATCTTTTATGTATAGGTTTACTTGTAGATTTGTAATGTGTTTCAAATTTAGCACAAGACTCCTTTCTCTACTCTTGCATTAATACATAGTAGTTGATATTTCTATTGTAAGTTTTGTAAATAAGTACAATTCTTATATTTATTTTTAAAAATATTTAACAAAAAATCATGTCTATTGAATTCCAAGAAAAATTCTCAAAAAAAGTTGTTTATCCTATTGAAAATATTATATCATATAAAAAAATATCCTCATACAAAATATTTTTTTCTTCTAAATAACCTTTAAAATCAACAATCTCGCTCTTCCTATAACAAACATTATATAATACCAAATATAGCCTCATTCTAATCATTATTTTATATTAAACAAACACCAATATGTAAGAATCTTTTTAATTTGAAATATTTCATAACATATAGAACATAAACCCAAGATTAGTTATTACATGGGAAAAGAAACCGTGGATCAGATTCCAAAGCATTCATGGCTTGGGGAAGAAGGCATATTTCCATATCTATACTACCTTCACCTTCACATCCCGGATAAGTAGTCACTTTTCCATCAAACTTATTTGATAACCCACTTCTTACGCCAATTGGTCTTCCCCATCCAAAATCATTATTGTATATGGGAAATTTGGGTGAGCTAGAAATTACCACAAATGTATTGGGAGGTATGTTGCTTAGTTCAATGAGAGAAGTGGGCTTACCTAATTCAGCTTGAATGTTTGAATCTTGGTGGCTTGATATGATTATATTTAACCACATTGCTATACAAGAAATGTTATTCCTCAAAAGTTCTTTTGTTGTAACACTGGTGCTCACAACTTGTATGGCATTACCAAAATAGGAGTAAGGTAATGGAGGAACTTTTCTAGGTCGGCAATTGATTGGTAGTTTGAATATGGTTAACTCAGTGGCAGAGAGTCCACGAGCAAGTGTGATGGATTTCCATACATGTGCACACAGTGCTTGTAAGGAGGAAATACACGTATCTTTAGGGGAGCCTACATTTGCTTGTTCCTTCAATTTAGAGATGGTTTCTCTTGTAAAGGGAAAGACTATTTGTTTTAGTGGTACTGCGATATTTTTCTCAAGACCTTGGTATATGTTGATCTTTATAGGGAAACTTTTTCCAAAACACCGGGTGTGGAGGGGTGGGATAGCAATTGTAGATGATGGTTTACAACATAGTTGGGTCCATGTGTTGATAAAATGCCAAAATGAGGTTCCATCTACAATTGAGTGGTTGATTGTGAACCCAACTACAATTCCATTGCTTAGCTTTGTCACCTGATGAAACACGAAAATACATTCATTAGATGTATTTTTGAACAACTATTTAAAAACATTATAAATGATTACTTAGAACCTAGACAAATTGAGTTCTAGAAAATGAAGGAATAAGAGGCCTAATCACATATAAAATGAGCAAAAATGTGGCATCCAATGAAATTATCAATATTTTTTTTCAAAATTTTCTATATCTTATATTTATTATTAAGAATATCATTAGGTTCATTAGATCAATTGCTGACTATTTTCAATTTTGAAAAAAACTAATCATAGCTAATAATGACAATTTTTGTATAAAATTTAAATTCGTCTAATTGTTAAATAGATCTAATGATAATATGCAAAGTTGGAATTAAATGATCAACTTTAAAATAGACATAAATTTAGATTCTTAACAAAATTAAAATCTTAAAATTGAATAGATCAAGTTTAATAATAAATCAAATAAGTTTGATTTTTTAAATCTACAATGAAAAAAATGGAAAAAAAATAAAATTATATTTTATGTAATGGAAATAATTTCTTTTATGGAATCATGTCTTGAAGGCATACTGAGAAAACATAGTAGAGCTCAACTAATGAGCCACATAAGTGGTCTTTTAATATTAAAATATACGATTAAAATAAAAAATATTATATACATGTCCACAACCCATGAATGTGTAAAGATGACTTATATGTCATTAGTCATAAGTTTGAAATTCATTAATATGAAATTATTCATATGTAAAATAATACATAAATAAAAGATAGTGTGTTATGAAATAATCATATGATATTGTTCATAAAAAATAGTGTAGGAGAGAATCTCTCTCCAATTGCTCTCATCTAATTCAATATATTCTTTTTCATTTCACCTTTCTTAATTGCAATAAAATATTTGTAATCTTGTATATTTATTATTACTTTTAAAATATTTTATTTTTCAAGAGCCCTTGACTTATTAAATAGCTCAAATATATACTTCATCTATTGATATTGATTTTGTAGGCTTAGAGCTATTGAAGATTACATTATTAATAAAAATATGAAGTTTGTATGGAAACCTTCCTAATGTGGTTGTACTCATTCAAATTTTGATACAATGCATTTAAATGCTAGAACAATTCACATTGATAAGATTTGTTTTAAAGGGCCATATGAGAAAATATGTTTTAAAATTAGGAAAAATATACTTGGGATTCTATAACATTTATTATTACTTTTTAAATATTTTATTTGTCAGGAGCCGTTGACTTATTAAATAGCTTGAATTTATACTTCATCTATTGATATTGATTTTGTAGGTTTTAGAACTATTGAAAATTACATTATTAACAAAAATATGAAGTTTGTATGGAAACCTTCCTAATGTAGTTGTACTCATCCAAATTTTGATACAATGCACTTAAATGCTAGAACAATTCACACTGATAAGATTTGTTTTAAAGGATCATATGAGAAAATATGCTTAAAAACTAAGAAAAATCTACTTGGGATCCTATAACATTGATTATATAATGTTCAAAACATGAATGGGGTTTGTTTATATTTTATTTTTCTAAAACAAGCTATACAACTTTGTAATTTTCAAGAACAAGCCTTGGTGTTCACAACTCTCTTATTTTTCTCCCTATATATGTGGTTTAATGGTTCCCAAATAGAAATCTCTTAAGGTTGATTTTCCTATTGAATACCTAGTTTTCCCCTACCTTGTTGGTCATTTCTTGATCATTCAACCATCTTCCTTGCTATAGGATCTCCATTGAACCTAATAAGTTCTACTTTTTTTTATATGGGGGCATTTCCATATGAATTTGGACTTGTTGGAATATATTAAAGAGTATATTGTTACTTGGATTGGTGACGATTGTCATGTTTAATCATTTTTGTACATTAAGTTTCATAATACTTACTTCTAGAGTTAATCATTTGACCACAAGATTAGATATGTCACTCACCTATTACTCCTAGAGCCACTAAATTAAACTTGATGAGGAGGTAGGAAGGCTAGTTAAGTTAGTAGTAAAATAAGGTAATTATAATATAGCCAATAAAGGCTCTATCCAAAGTCGCAGTGTTGGTCCCACTAAAAAATATAGAGTTTCGAACTTACGTTTTACTAGTAAAAACATGTAAATATAGTTATTGTTTTCATGAGAAACCTAAAGAGCCTATAATAATAAGTAGGAGATGCTTTCCATAGTAAGTCAAATTGTGATATTGTTATCAAGATTCAACTGTGTAATTTAATCTTGGTAGCAATATCACAACTTATAATAATAGTTTAAAAAATTTGGAAAAAAATACTTAATCAAGTGGAAACATTTATGAAAGTTGTCAAACCATGATTTCTAAAGACACTACCTATGATATGGTTCCTTCCTCCCATGAAGTTGATACCAATGGACAACCATTTGTCCGGCCCTCTTCTACTAGAAAGTCTTCTAATAGGTGTTCCTAAAACCTACCTCATACCCTATAATAAGGATGATAAGTACCAAAAAAGCAATGACCATATTACATTTCATTCAAGAAAACTTGACTTAGTTGTTGTAGAATAGTTATATCACACTCTAATGCTTGGACTTTTAAGGATATTTCCTTAGACCCTCATGTTTTATGATTTTTTAATGAACAAATACACAACTATATACCACATTAGTGTGAACTATATTATATAATAAAAGAGTACATAGGAGGAGACACATATACTAGAAGGCTAAAGAGAAAAAAGAGCAAAGCTCAACCTGAATCCCAACAATGGCATGTAAAGTACATAGAAGCTTTGAAGATTAGATCACAATGGGAGCAACATGCTCGACTACGCCTTCAATAGGAACTCAAACCTACTATGAGATTGTACTTAAAATAGAACTTCATGTCACAAAACAACTATTCTATTGACGACAAAGGGATAGTGAAGATAATCTGACAAAGTGATCACAAACAACAAAGAGGGGAAACCATTTTGAAAGTGAAAAGCGTCAAACAAGATTTGAATCTACCAATGCTACTGAGATGAAAATGAAAAGGCACAACAAGAGCTATCTCTACCAATATTCTTCGCTACAAGGAGGGAGCTGCCATAGATACCTTGCCACCCACGAGCTGCAAAAAGATTATTAAAAATTCCTCGATGATACTGAAAAGGCTGCAAGTCTACCACTACCAATGAAGGCAAATTATTCATGACCATATAGCAGTTTGAACTTGTTGCCAAGAAGAGAAATAGAACCGATATACTAATTTGAGATTCCACATAGAGCCCGTGTACCAAAGAGTGCAGATGTGAAAAAGATTGCAAAGAAGAGAAAAGATACGACATATATCCAATGTGGGGAATTAGAAGTGAAGGATGCCATTGTATGTTAGAAATGAACATATGACATTTGAATGTTGAACCCCAAAAGAAGCTACTAAAGGTTGGTGATCATGTTTTGAGATGGATTTGCCAATCATAGTGCCCCACCCAATCAGTAACGTTGAATGTTGGGGACCAAAAGATCTTAGCATTACAAATTTAAAGTATCACACTCAACATATTGTAGATTTTTTGTGATAGCTCTATTTGCCAAATTGTCAACCAAGTCATTAGCTTTCTCTATAACAGTGTGTCAACTCATAATTTTCAAAAGCTTTTAATAATAAGAGGGCTTTCTGTAAGTAGTAGTTAAACTACCAATTTGGGGTAGAGAGAAGAGAGAGCCCTATTGACCACCATAGAATCTCCTTCGATACAAATGTTATGAACTCCACATTTATTTGCCAATAATAGACCCAATATGAGGGCTGAGAACTCAGCCACATTGTTTGATGTATGAGGGATTAACTTACAGGTTGATTTAGTGATGCCCTTTCCTAAAGTAGTTTGTTTTCGAGCTATTTCCATATAAAGTTTGCAAAGTTGCAATGTAGTAATAAATTGTCAGAAGATTCATATCCTTTATCACACAAGACACATTTAAAGAGAGGGGCAATTCCTAGCATATCAAGCCTCATACATGTCAGAATTTTGTCTTTGATTGCTAGCGACACGAAGGCCCAAGTTTTAGGAAGGCACTCCATAGCCCAACATAAATGATTTGGCCAAATAGAGGGTTACTTGAGATTGTTGTTGTAGAGTTTTATAGCCCTCCTTAATTGAATAGAGACCCGATTTGGAGTTTGTCCAGATGATGTTGTCCTCTAGTTCAGAAAAAAAGATTTATAATTAATATTTTAGATTTCACAAATTCTTTCATGATCCAAGGAAGAGGGAGGAAGTCAGACTTTAGAGAAGCTTTAACAGGGATTGAGAAGTGATCAAAAGTAAAATAATCTTTGACTTTATTGCCCCAAATCAATTCCAATATTAGTTCCAAGGGTTTCTAGTCTCCTAATTTGTTCAAGGGTGGGTGACCATTCCATGCATCCTCCTAGAAATTTTCCTTCTTGTTGTTGATGACCTAAGAGAGATGCGAAAGGATGAGCCTCTTGCAAGAAGAGATGAAGTTCCAGAAAACTGAACCTTTTGGAAGATCTCTCAATGTGAAGATCCTTCTTTTTCTAATGAATCTAGATACTTGTGTTTGAGGACTCTGCACTAATTTCATTCAGAGTGTGTATAACTATAGATTTTCAAAACATTTTCGCCCCTAAAGCTGAATTCTGCAATTTCATATTCTCAATGCCTGATCCCCCTACTTATTTTGATCCCACGTTAGAGGTGGGATCCTCTTCTTGTTTGACATATTATCATTCCATAGAAACTTTTGAAGGAGGATTTGAACTTTATCTAAGACAGCCTTAAGCACGCCGAGAACTAACATTATATAGATGGGAATGACATTTAGGACTTCTTTAATCATTGTAACTTTCTTGCATAGAGAAAGCCACTTAGTTTTCTAGGATGAAACTATATTCTCAATTGATTCTTGAATGGAACTCCAAAATTGTTTGGCATTTTACCTCCAAAGAACAAGATGCCCAAATATTTACATGGCAGCACTTCAAGGTTGAAGTCTCAAAGCTTACGCAAAATTTCCTGAACCAAAGGAGAAACATTAAAGAGGAATAATTTTTTATTTATCCTTATTTAGAACCTACCCCGATGCTGATAGATAGAAAAATAAGACTTTATTCATGGAAAAAACTTACTCCATGGTTGATTTCCCCGTTAGGAGTGTGTCATCTGTGTAAAGGCAGTGAGAAAAAGAAAATGGGACAACATCAATCTTAGTGCCTCTCCAGGAATTTCTGGTCTTTTCCGCATTGATAGATCTACTAAGTCCATCCACGAGAAAGATAAATATGAAAGGAGAAAGGGGATCCCCTTGACAAATTCCTTGTGTGGATGAGAACAAACCCCACAAAGAGCCATTGATCGAAACTAAATAAATAGCTCTGAAAATGCAAGAATGGATCCACTTGCACCAACTATGTGAGAAGCCTAATTTTATCAATACTTGCAATAAGAAATCCCACTTAGCCATTTCATAGGCTTTTTGCATATCAATCTTTAAGATCATTGCTAGGATCTTTTCCTCACTAATCGAGTGAAATATTTCATCTGCTACAATTGCACCTTCAGGGGGCTCTTTTCTTGGGACACAACCCCCTTGTTCTTCTGACACCATAATTAGAATAATCTTAACCAATCTAGTTGAGATGGCCTTGGTGAATATCTTAAATGGTGTTGCAGAGGGCAATGGGACGAAAGTCATCAAATGTGGTAGGAGAGTTCTTCTTTGGAATGATATCTATATGAGTGGAATTGAGTTCCTTCAACATGCATCTATCTCTTCTAGCTTCCTCCAATGCCAAATGCACTTCTCTTCCTACAAAATCCCAGCATTTTTGAAAGAATTTGATAGTGAATCCATCTACGTTGGGGCTTTGTCAAGAGCCATGGAGAACACTACCTTTCGAACCTCTTCTAAAGAAAATTCTGCCATTAGCATTTTGTTATCTTCTGCAGTGATCAATTTAGGAATGTCATCAAGAACATCTGAGGAAGAAAAATCAGATTGAGGGTTATGGGGGGAGTGGAGATTTTTAAAGATATGCAAGGTTTTCGATCTAATATCTTCCTCTTTGAAAAGTTGCACACCCACTACAGAGGGAATGGTTGATATTTTGTTGGTATGACTTCTGGCTTTAGTGGTTGCATGAAAGAATTTTATGTTTCTATCTCCATTTGTCGAACAAATTTCTCTAGATTTCTATTTTTAGTATGTCTCTTCATGAGAAAGGATCTCTTCCAGATCAGATTTTAGGATCTTCTTTTCAAAGGAGCTGATATTCATTCCTTTTGAGATGACTATTTCATTTAAAACTAATAACTCCCCAGGAACACTGTCGTTTTCTGAAAAAAGTGGTGCACATTCCAATCTTTGATCTTTTTTTTAAGGAATCTCAATTTCATACATAGCTGGAACATCCTAGAACCCTGAATGAATGAAGTTCTTTTCCACCAGTACTTCAAATTTGTCACAAAGGAGCCATCCTCAAACCATCAAAATATCTAGATACCTACTCATAAATGTCTTCAATGTGCCCAACTAGAATACTAAGCTTATAGAATTCTTTAATAAATTGCTTGACATTCATATCCTTTTGTTTCAAGTTTTGCAACTTTTTGAATAAACTAATTTAGAAATCTCATGTCAAATATTTGGCCTTTAATTTCATCATCATCCTATCCCATGACTTTATTTTCTTTTCCTTTTCTTTGTCTGTCCATGTTGGCAAGTTGGATGTGTTGGCATTGATGTCAACATATCTATTTGTGCAGTTTGGCCAGTGGTGCAATATGTTTAGAGCTACGATGAGAGTCGGTTACTGCAAATGAGGAGTTGCATATCTCATGGGATGTTGTAGAGGCTGTCTACTTGGTCCATGTCAAGTTTTAGGTGTTGCCATGATAACTTGGATGAGTTATGAGGCCAGGAGTTATGACTGGTTATTTTACTATCTGTCACTGTTGACACGATAGTAGAAATTGGTTCAGTAAGAACGTTCAAGTTGATATTTTTGGTTGCACACGTAGGAGATGTTTTGGGACATGCTAATGTGTCCACAATTCAAAGGGTTTGTGATCTAGAGGTCAGCAGGGCATTCTTTTGTTGTTACAGTTCAAGGTGACAGTGTTCTTGAGGTGTGGCAAGAACAATGCTAACAAATCCAATGGATGGGATGGATTTGATTGTTTGTTTGAGCTTCATGATGCCTAATGATGTTCTTAGATTATGTGTTGAATGAGTTGGTGGTCTACATCGATCAAGGTGATGAGATTTGAAGAGAATTTCAAGTTGGTGATAATTTTTCTTGTGTTCTTGGCCAACTTGATCAATAAAACGTTTTACGGGCGATCGGTAAAACTTTTTGTGGAAGAGTTATGATCTCAAGGTGATTATGAAGGATCTAAGCTATGTTTAGCCGGCGTGCTTTAACCAGGGTCATTGATTTTGGTATGGTGAGATGAAAATTGAAAGTTAGGTTTTTGCCGACTTGTTCTTGATAAAAGGTTGATGAATGAGGGAAAAATTTGTGCAAGCCCATAGTTTACTTTACTTCCAAGCACTGTCTATAGTCCATAAGGTCATACTAGCCAGGACTAGCTGCTACTAGCATGAATATGATGAGACCAAGGGCATACATACCGCACCATCGGAATTACTAACTGATGTCGGAAAGCCTTTCTCATCCCCAGACACAACTGATGACGTGAAGCCAATCACAGAAACTAGATCTGGATCAAACGCAACTTAAACTGAAGAATCTTCCCTACTATTATAAGGCAAATCTGTTCGATCTAGATCAACAAAGTCAAAAGATGAAAGATCTGGAAGGTTGTGAAAGATCATAGAACCATAGAATTTCTTGGAGAAGCAGTTGTGCAAATCTATAGAAGGTTGAGTTGCTCATCTGAAGGTGGCAAAGAAAACTGCAACAGAGATCTTATTGTACCTCAATGGAACTGACCTTGTCATGAGATAGATGCTACTATTCAGTTCACAACATTTCTAATTGTTGTCGGATTGACCATTGTAGTGGTCTTGTAAGGTGAAAGTCTTCCTTAGGGTTGTACCCCAAGGCATTTTGAGTAATGAGCTCTAGGCAGTGTTCCTTAATGCATATGCATTCCTCATTTGTAATAATCTTGTACTTCTAACAAGGTATTAATCTTACTGTGGGTTCAAGCCCCGCTATATCTTTTCCCACTTGGGTTTCCACCATAAAAATCTTTGCCAGAAGTTGTGACTAGTTATTTTACTGTTTGACAGAGTTGGCAAGGTAGTAGAGATTGGTTCAGTAAGAACATTCAAGTTGTTATTTTTGGTTGTGCGCATAAGAGATGTTTTGGGACATGCTGATGTGTCTATAATTCAAAGGGTTTGTGACCTAGAGGTCCACAAGGCATTCTTTTGTTGTTTCAGTTGAAGGTGATAGTGTTCTTGACGTGTGGCAAGAACAATGCTAACAAATCCAATGGTTGGGATGGATTTGATTGTTTGTTTGAGCTTCATGATGCCCAAGGATGTTTTTGGATTATGTGCTTGATGAGTTGGAGGTCTACATCGATCAAGGTGATGGGATTTGAAGGGAATTTCAAGTTGGTGACAAGTTTTCTTGTGTTCTTGGCCAACTTGATCAGTAAAACATTTTGTGGAAGAGTTATGATCTCAAGGTGGTTATGAAGGATCTAAGCTATGTTTAGCCAATGTGCTTTGATTAGGTCATTGATTTTGGCACGGTGAGATGAAAATTGAAAGCTAAGTTTTTGCTGACTTGTTCTTGATAAAAGGTTGATGAATTAGAGCAAAATCTTTGCATGTGCGGAAGGTTGTGAAAGATTACAGACCCCTAGAATTGCTTGGAGACGCAGTTGTAAAAAATCTACAGAAGGTTGTGTTTCTCATCTAAAGGTGGCAGAGGGAACATCAACAAAGATCTTATTGTACCTTAATGGAACTGACCTTGTCATGAGATAGATGCTACTATTCAGTTCACAAAATTTCTAATTGTTGTCAGATCAACCATTGTAGTGGTCTTGTAAGGTGAAAGTCTTCCTCAGGGTTGTACCCCAAGGTATTTTGAGCAATGAGCTCTAGGTAGTGTTCCTTAATGCATATGCATTCCTCATTTGTAACAATCTTGTACTTCTAACAAGGTATTAATCTTACTGTGGGTTCAAGCCCCACTATATCTTTTCCCACTTGGGTTTCCACGATAAAAGTCTTTGCCAAAAGTTGTGACTAGTTATTTTACTGTCTGACAGTGTTGACAGGGTAGTAGAGATTGGTTCAGTAAGAACATTCAAGTTGATATTTTTGGTTGTGTGCGTAAGAGATGTTTTGGGACATGCTGATGTGTCTATAATTCAAAGGGTTTGTGACCTAGAGGTCCACGGGGCATTCTTTTGTTGTTTCTGTTGAAGGTGATAGTGTTCTTGACGTGTGGCAAGAACAATGCTGACAAATCCAATGGTTGTGATGGATTTGATTGTTTGTTTGAGCTTCATGATGCCCAAGGATGTTCTTGGATTATGTGCCTGATGAGTTGGCGGTCTGCATCGATTAAGGTGATGGGATTTGAAGGGAATTTCAAGTTGGTGATAAGTTTTCTTATGTTCTTGGCCAACTTGATCAGTGAAACATTTTGTGGAAGAGTTATGATCTCAAGGTAGTTATGAAGGATCTAAGCTATGTTTAGCTGACATCCTTTGATTAGGTCATTGATTTTGGCATGGTGAGATGAAAATTGAAAGCTAAGTTTTTGCTGACTTGTTCTTGATAAAAGGTTGATGAATTAGGGCAAAATTTGTGCATGTGCTGAAGGTTCTGAAAGATTACAGACCCCTAGAATTTCTTGGAGAAGTAGTTGTAAAAAATCTACAAAAGGTTGTGTTTCTCATCTGAAGGTGGCTGAGAGAACTGCAACAAAGATCTTATTGTATTTCAACAGAACTGACCTTGGCATGAGATAGATGCTACTATACAGTTCACAAAATTTCTGATTCTTGTCAGATCAATCATTGTAGTGGTCTTGTAAGGTGAAAGCCTTCCTTAGGGTTGTACCCCAAGGCATTTTGAGCAGTGAACTCTAGGAAGTGTGCCTTAATGTATGTGGATTCCTCATTTGTAATAATCTTGTACTTCTAACAACGTATTAGTCTTATTGTGGGTTCAAGCCCCACCATAGCTTTTCCCACTTGGGTTTCCAGGATAAAAATATATGTATTATGTGTTGTGGATGCTTTCTGATTTGTGCTTGCTTTATTTATCATAAATCAGACATAAGAGTTTTATGCATAAAGGTTTTGAAGATCTAGTGTTTTAGGAGCAACTAATTCACCTCTCCTCCCCCTCTCAGTTACTTGCTGCCTCATTTCCTACAATTGGTATGAGAGCCTGGTCCCTTGACGGAAGCCTAACAGCTTGAGGGAGATCCGAAGATGGCAGCATACAAGGACAATCCTAGCATTGATGGAACTAACTACACTTTGTGGAAGAGGCACATGATAGTGAATATCAGATGCATTTATGAAGATTGTTGGAAGGTTACTAAGAAATCTTACATTCCTCCTGCAAACCCTCTACTTCACAAGAAATCAGTGATGCCCAAGCTAATATTAGGTCAAAGGATGCTTTGTTGAGTGCATTGACTGATGCAGAAATGACCAATGTCATGGAATTGGAGATGACTAATGAAATATGTGAGAAGTTGTAGACCTTGGATGAAGGAGACAAGGAAGTGAAAGTTGCCAAGTTGCAGAGTTTGAAAGGTTAATATGAAGCCTTGAAAATGAGTGAAGATGAGAGGATTGCCTCTTACATGCTTATGGTGAATGAGATTGTGACTACTATTAGATGTGTTAGAGGTACCTTCGAAGAATTCGAAGAAGATGAGAGTTTTGCAAAAGTATTGAGATCTCTACCCTCTACCTACAGTCACAAAGTTGCAACCATTGAGAAGATTAGGATAGTAACAAATGTGACAAGAGACAAATTGGTTGGTATGCTTACCATCTTTGAGTTAAGTACATTTGGTGATGCACTACCTAAGGTTGAGACTGCATTCAAGCTCAATGTATCCAAGAAGGACATGCAAAGATCAAATCAGAGTGAAGGATCCTCAAGAAGGATGTCAAGATATGATAGGTAGATGAAGGAAATGGAAGAAGAAGATAGAGAGCTTGAAGAGTTGGAGGCGTTGATTGCAAGGAGAGTACCTAAAGCTCCTTCTGGTAAGTACAATGGAAAATTGCCTATCAAATGTTTTTCATGAAATAAGATATGAGACTTTGCTTCTAGATGTCCAGAGAGAGCTATTAAATGGAAGAACAGACCTACTATTGTACAAAGATGTTACTTTGCTATGGATGATGATGATTATGGAGTTACAAATGATGAATGTGATAAGAATGATGATGAGTTCACAATCATTGTTGTCAAAGATGAGGAAACTAAATTTGTAGATTCTAAGCCTTCTAGTTCATTCATCACTGTCAAGGAAGAAGGTACTAAGTCTGATGACCCTATGCTTACTAGTTTTACTGATTGTGTTGTTGAAAAGAAATCCCTAGCTGATCAAGCTGTCAAAAAGGATGAATGGGTAATAGACAGTGGTTGTTCTCATCACATGACTGGTGATAAGAGTAAATTTGTGAGCCTTGAGAAGTATGATGGCGATATGGTAAGATGGGGAAACAACATTGGTGGTATGATAAGAGGTAGAGGTTCTATTTCTATAAACGGTAAGAATAATGCAAATGACGTATTATATGTTGATGGTTTGAAATATAATCTTCTTAGTATTCTTAGTATTGGGCAGTTGATGAACAAAGGTTATAACCTGCACTTCACGAATGATACATGCAAGATCTTGAATAACTCTAGGATAGAGATGGCAACAGGAGCAAACACAAGAGGTAACTTATTCCATTTGAATACTAGTCTGGGAAGTTGTTTGATTGCACAAATAGATGAAATCTGGTTATGGCATAAGAGATTATGTCATGTGAATTTTGATAACATTGTCACTATAAGTTTTATAGTTGTTGTTAGAGATATTCCTAGAGTAAAGAAGCTTGTTAATACTATTTGCAAGGAATGTCAATTGGGTAAGAAAACAAGAGTTACTTTCCATTCCAAATCTGAAAATTTCAATAGATTGTTAGATCTTGTTCATATTGATTTGTGCGGTCCTACTAAGACTATAAGTTTGCAAGGTGATAGGCACTTTGTGTTTCTTATTGATGACTACTCAAAGATGGTATGGGTGACTTTCTTGAAGGAGAAGTCGGAAGCCTTTAAAAAGTTTGAGGCCTTTAAGCCCCTAGTGGAGAACGAATCAGGTTTGAGATTGAAATGCTTAGATCAAATACAAGTGGTAAATTCTCATCAGGTGAGTTCAATTCATTTTGTGAGAAACATGGAATAAAGAGATAGTTGTCTTCTCTACAAACTCCACAACAAACTAGTGTGGTAAAGAGGAAGAATGTGTCCATTCTAGACATTACTAGGACCATGATGCTTGAAGGGAATGTTTCATGAATGTTTTGGAGAGAAGTGGTTAGCACTGCAGTGTACACTCTTAACCAAGTGCAAATCAAAGGAAATATGGGTAAGACACCTTATGAAAATTGGTATAGAAATGTGCCTACTATCAAGTCTTCTAGAATTTTTGGTAGTAAATGTTACATCAAGAGAGATGAGGACATAGGAAAATTTGATGCAAGAAGTGATGAAGGTGTATTCCTTGGCTATTCTACCAAAAGTAAGGCATATATGTGCACATCAAGAGGTTAAAGAAGATAGTGGAGAGCATCAATGTCAAGGTGGATGAAAGCTTTGAGAATCTATCTAGGTCTTGCAAATATGATTCTGATGATCAACATTCAAGTGGTAATCAAGTTGAAACGACAACAAGTTCAGACTCAAGCTCCAAGTGGTTCGGTGAATGCAAATGATGAAGCTTATACAAGTGGGGAAGAGAAAGCACAAAGACCTGTAGTAAGGCAGAAGACACCTAGGTATGTTAGATTAAACCATTTTGAAGATCAGATAATTGGTGATAGGAATAAGTGTGTTCAGACTAGGAGAAGGATTGCTTAAGATCGGCTATGCTTGATTTATAAGACTAAATCAAATGATGATCATTGGGCTAAAGCTTTTGAAGAAGAGCTTGCGATTGCAAATGGCTACAAGGAGAAGCTCATGATCAGTTCAACCAGACTTGATTCATTGTTTGAAGGTTAGCAGAATTCAGTGAGCAACAGTGGTCATAGATTTGAGAAAGGAGAAAGTTCTAGATCTAGTCAAATCAAGCCTAAAACAAAAAGACAAAGGAAGAAAACTAAGAAGACTTCAGCAAGACTACCTAAAACCCATAAATTCAATGGTAAGTGCTATGGTGGTAAAGTTGGTCATAAAGCTATGGATTGCAGAAAGAAAAAACATTTTTGTAGTTGTAAAGGGCACAACCATGACTCAAGTATGTGCAATGGTGTGAGAAAGAAGAATAATATTGTCAAAAGGGAAAAAGTTAGATGTCAATGTGCTACAAAGAAGGATGAAGAAAGTGGACAAAAGATAGTTATACATTTATGATGTAACATATCTAAACATGTTAAATATTGCAGAAACAAGAAAGTGAACAAATGTGGTTCGGTAGGGAAAGGCAAGAAGGTGTAGAAGAATGATCAACTAAGGAGCAAAAGCTAGACAAGAGAGGTCAGATTGTCAAAGGAATGCAAAAAGCTGACAAAGGAAGAAAAAAAATAAAGGAATGGATAAAGGACAGAAGCGTATAAATAAGTCCAAGAGAAAAAAGTGTAAGGATAATGCCAAAAACAAATCTACTCTTACACATCTCGAAGGAAAGATAGGGGTAACTACCCTTCCTGATCAGAGCTACAGATGCAAAGGAGTGCATCAATCCAATGCACTTTATGGAGATATCATTCAAACTAGATTGGTTTTTGGAGGCTACTACTTAGGGGGAGTAGTTAGCACGGTAAGTTAGGAGTCTAGTTTTGATGTACTTGATCAAGTTTATGGTGGCTCAGAGCATGGCAAGTTGTGTTTGATGGTTAGGAAGAGAAGAGCATGATTGATCGGAGAAGAGAGAGATGCCTTTGACATTGATGTCAAAGGGGGAGAAGAGTACATGTGAAGAACAAGTTGTATATACTTGCACATAAGAAAAATCTTTAGCTAAGGAGAAGAGTGCATATTTAAGGGGAGTGACAAATGGAGATAAGAGTATGTAATTAGATTGGAACCAAGGGAAGCTTGTTCCTAGGGGGAGTAGAGATAGAGAGTTCCTGAAGGAAGATGAATTAGAGATATCGTGAAAGATAATGATGATGAATATTGTGGATATTGTTTCCCTTCTAGGATAGAAATTGTGTTGGTTTTTTATCACATTATGTGTTTTTCACATCATATGTTGCCATCAATGCCAAATGGGGAGATTGTTCGCAAGTTGGATGTGTTGCCATTGATGTCAACATATCTATAGTTTGGCCAATGGTGCAATATGTTCAGGGGATTGATTACTGCAGATGAGGAGTTGTGCACCTCATGGGATGTTGTAGAGGTTGTCTACTTGGTCCATGTTAAGTTTTATGGGTTGACATGATGATTTCGATGAGTTATGAGGCCAAGAGTTGTGACTAGTCATTTTACTATCTAACACTATTGATAGGGTAGCAGAGATTGGTTTGGTGCGAACGTTCAAGTTGATAATTTTGGTTGTGCACGTAGATGTTTTGGGACATGATGATGTACCCACAATTTAAATGGTTTGTGATCTAGGGGTCTATAGGATATTATTTTATTGTTACAATTGAAGGTGACAATTTTCTTGAAGTGTGGCAAGAACAATGTTGACAAGTCCAATGGTTGGGATGGATGTGATTGTTTGTTTGAGCTTCATGATGCCTAAGAATATTCTTGGACAATGTACCTGATGAGTTGGTGGTCTACATCGATCAAGGTGATGAGATTTGAAGGGAATTTCAAGTTGGTGATAAGTTTTCTTGTGTTATTGGTTGACTTGATCAGTAAAATGTTTTGTGGAAGAGTTATGATCTCGAGGTGGTTATGAAGGATCTAAGCTATGTCCAGTCGACATTCTTTGATCAGGATCGTTGATTTTGGCGCAGTGAGATGGAAATTGAAAGTTAGGTTTTTGTCTACTTGTTCTTGATAAAAGGTTGACAAATTAGGGCAAAATTTGTGTGTGTGCGGAAGGTTGTGAAAGATTACGGACGCCTAGAATTGCTTGGAGAAGTAGTTGTCCAAATCTACAGGAGGTTGAGTTGTTGATGTAAAGGTGACGACGAGAACCGTAATAGATATCTGATTGTACTTCAATGGAACTGATCTTGGCATGAGATAAATGCTACTATATAGTTCACAAAATTCTTGATTGTTGTCAGATTGATGATTGTAGTGGTCTTGAAAGGTGAAAGCCTTCCTTAGGGTTGTAGCCCAAGACATTTTGAGCAGTGAGCTCTAGGCAGTGTGTTTGAATGCATGTGCATTTCTCATTTGTAATAAGCTTGTACTTCTAACAAGATATTAGTCTTATTGTGGGTTCAAGCCCCACCATGGTTTTTCCCACTTGGGTTTCCACGATAAAAATCTTTGTGTTATGTGTTGTGGATGCTTTCTGATTTGTGCTTACTCGCTTTATTTATCATAAATCAGACATAAGGGTTTCAAGCTTAAAGGGTTTAAGGGTTTTGAAGATGTAGTGTTTTAGAAGCAATTGATTCACACCCACCCCCCCTCAGTTGCTCGTTGCCTCATTTCCTACAATCCATTTGCAAATATCCCACCATAAGGATGTGTGCCCTTTCACCTTTGTCCATACATATTTAACCTACTTATCATCTTTGATTCTCTCAAAATCAAAATATTTCTCCGTATCTAAAATCAAATCAATGAGTTCTTTAGAGTTCACACTTCCACTATAGTTTAGAGGATCAAAGCATGTGGTTTATTATTTATTCTTGTAATGGCTTTGATGAAACAGTCCTCTCTTGGATTAATTTCTTCTTGTTTGGCTTCATATTCTCCTTGAAAAATTTCTTCTTTTTCTTCGTCCTCACTAACATCTTCTATACGAATTCCTCTTCTTTTAGAATTTCCAATAGATTTTAACATTGATGTTATATTTTGCAACATCTCCATAACTGTTAGAGGACATTTCTAATCTCATCCAAATGGGTCTATTCTAGGAAAGCATTGTAATGATAATTCTCTAAAGCATTTTGGATTTAAACCAACATAGGTGGTGATGTAGCTCCTTGAAGGCTCCCACCACCTTAGCATTTTGTCCATTACTTTGGGTTCTGTGCCTTGTCTTTGTGTCTTGGCTCTTGGTGTTTCATTTTGTTCTTGGATGTTGTAAGGTAATTTTCTCATTTATTTGTATGAGCTTGGCCCTATTGGTTCATACCTCTAGTCAAAAGTATTCTAAATAATAATAAAAACAATATAAGAACTAGGTGGAAAATAAAGTGAACAATTTTTAATAGATTTGAAGTAGATAGACACCTTATTATAAAGAATATGAAATCAACTAAATATGTAGAAATAATAGAAAATAAAAATAATAATTCTAAATGTGTGCATACAGTTTGGTAGTTGCTATGTTTTTTGCTTTGTGGTAAGAACATTTAAAGCTCTATTTTATAATAAATTTTATATTTATAGAAACTTTACTAAAAATCTATAAATTAAAAAAATGATATTATATTTTCCAGTTTAACAACTCTATAAAATATAAAATATAATAAACTAACTCATTAAATAATATAAATAAAATATATATACATTTTAATTGATCTTGTAAATGCATGGCACAAGCTTTCTAGAGTCCATCATTCTAAAGAATTTTTCTAAAGTAAATTGTGTACATATTTTTGTTCAACGTTCTAAATCACATCCTATCCTTCTATATAGCTGGGTCTGAAATCTATTTTCTTCATTATTCTATTCCTGATGATGATGAACCACTAGGAGTGGTTCTAAATGTTGAATGATAATGCATACATCATTTACTCGAGAAAAAATCTTCACATTTGATCTTGTAAATATTATTTAAAAAATTATATTGTTTGAATAAATTAAAACATTTATCTTTAATGTAGTACATCACTAACTAAAAATGTTATGTTTCTTTGTTTTTAAAGCATATTGCCATATTATAAACAAGTGTCATGTAGTGGTCAATATTTACGTTTGTAGTATTGCAATAATAGTATTTGTTGAAATTAGTACTAGAAATGACGCCCAAATGTGGAAACTCAATTAGATAAATTTTTGGTTGTTTTTTTGCATGTATTTATGTAATTCATGAAATCAATTTGTAAACCATTTATCAAATAATGATATGTGTGCAATTAAAGGTCTGAATAGAGAAGTGAATAGCTTCAAATCAACTATGCATCCACCTATAGGGATCCAAACATGATTGAAACAAAACCTGTAAATGAGAAAGATAATTAGGCTCCATTACACACACACAGGGGGTGCAGGGGTAGAGAGATAAGAAGAGATAAGGAGATAGAGATAGAGGTAAAGGTAAAGAGAGCAAGGGATATATATATATATATATATATATATATATATATATATATAGAGAGAGAGAGAGAGAGAGAGAGAGAGAGAGAGAGAGAGAGAGAGATGGCAATGGAAACAAGTAATTAAGAGAGATGTATATATAAGAGGGAGATAGATGGAGAGTGAGAAAGATAGAGAGATAAAGTTAGGGAGGGAGAAGCAGGGAGTATGTTCACATATGAAAGAGATGAAGGAGGGAGAGAAATATAGTAAGGAGACATGAGTAGAGAGATATAGATAGAGGTAGAGATATGGATAGAAAGGAGGAGATACAGAGAAATGTAGCTTGAGAGAGAGAGAAATAGAGAAGTGATATTGAGAGAGGGAGTGGGAGGGGGTTGGGGTGTGTGCATGTGTGGATACACACACATATTCATATACATGTATACATATACATATGTATGTGTGTGTGTGTGTGTGTATACACACACACACACACACACACACACACACACACACAGTAAGAGAGAGAGGATGAAAAGGGGAGAGATACAAATAAAAAGGGAAGGGGAGAGATAATGAAATAGAGATACAGTGCATATAAATGGGAGATAAAGGAGGTAATAGAGACAGTAATAGAGGGAGGGGGAGAGAGAAAGAGAGGGAGAGAGGTGATAAAGAGAAGTAATACAAATTAGTGTAAGTATATTATTAGTCTACTATTTTAGGTTTTTTTAAATATTATATTAAATTATATATTTATTAATATATTAAAATGAAGTCTAATATATAATTTAATCCATGATATTTCAAATTTAAATTATTAATAACTTTGAAAAAATATTTATATTATAAATATATTATTTTGTAATATTTGATATAAAAATAAATGTTAAAAATATAAATATTTTTTTAATTATTAGATACACATAACAATTTATGCTTAAACTTAATTAAATTAGAATAAAATATTAATGGTAATGCCTATAATGAAATAATCTAACTATTTATTTTAGTTGTGTAAAATAGAATACAACGATTATCTCTTATATGTTTTAATTTTATTTTATTTTATTATTTTTTAAGTGCACATCTAAATCCCTATAAAATAATTGATTTTATTAACTATATTTAGACAAAAATTGAGAATTTTTTTAAAAATATAATGAAATGTCTAAAATGCCTAGAAAATCTATTTGTTTCTAGAAATTTACTCCTATAACACTCAAATGATTTTAGCCAATCACATTGAAGAAACTTCATTTTTATAAATTGTAAAATTAATAAATTCACAAATTAACTTTATAAAATTGAAAAAAGTCTTGTAATTAGTAGAAAACTAAGTTATTAATGACCAATCAAAACTTAAGTGAATGCAATGTACTAGCCTAAAGACAAGTACTGGTAACAAATTTAAGTAATAAAAAATATTTCAATAAATTAACTATTATTATAATACTTAAAATAGTATTATAAAATAATAATAAAAAGATAATAATATTTCTTGATCAAATTTAAAACAATAATATTAGATTTTTAAAATATGAAAAGGATATTAGTATATGTTTGATATTGAAATATGAAAAGATATTGAATCATAATGGGCAACCTTCGATTAATCCAATTAGTAAGGGGGAGGTGAAGGAGAATTGGAAACCCCCAAAGCGAGGATTGATAAAATTAAAGTTTGATGAGGCCTCTCAGGGTAATCTGGGTCCTTTAGAAGTAGGATATGTGGTTCGTGATTGGAAGGGTAATATCCTTGTGCTTGGAACTAAGGAACTTCGTGATAGAACAAACAATAAGGTAGAAGTGTCGACTACCCTCACAACGATTATGATGGCTAAAAAAATCGAAAGTAGAAAAACTTCATTAAGGAGAATCACAGATTATTATTAATGCAATTGTGAAAGGAGAATCGAGGGCCTAGAATTTGAACAATTTCTTGAAAAAGATAATTATGTTGTTGGGATCATTTGTTGCATTCAAAGTTTTTCATGTGAGGAGAGAAGCGAATGAAGCAACAAACACTATGTCACAAGTTAGAGTGAAGTTGAGAGAGACAATGAAAGAGGAGTTACAAGAAGATTATCAAAATTTAGATGGCTAGCAATTGGAATTAGAGCCATTGGAGGAAGGATGAATTCAATTTGTGTGTGGAGTTGCGGTTCTCTAGATGCTTAAGTTCTCCATGGTATATGAGGTTGATCCCTTTTAGGTCAAGGGAGGTAAATAATCAAATTTTAAAATTTAAATTTGAATAGAGCATCATATGCATTTGTTGATAACTGTTTAAGGGAGTAAAGGGCATGTGTTTAATGTAGTATTGATGCAAATTGTAAGGAAAAAGGAGTACTTACGAAGTGAATAGCTTGCAAGGAAATGATGGTGCATCCTTTTGTGGATGACGTGGGAGAATTTGGGAATACTTTGGTACTCATGCAGATGAAGCTATGCCTAGCACGTGAGGGGATAGTGGAGGGAATTAAATTGAGAGAAAAGCATTTTGGTGGGCACATTTTTCATTTTGTCTTTGGTAGAGAAGATAAATTTGTAAAGGGGTTCGATGAAGGCAAATTTTACTTTGAGAATCCTGAGACAACAACAATGCCTCCTAGGGGAGGTGACGAGGAAGTGCATGAAGAATATCTTTATGGTAGACAACCCACAGTTTGTGCAAATTATGGATCTGTTTCTAGGGTATGAATTTAAGTTTGTGAATCATAGGTATAGATCCAACATTGATATTTCATCGACATTATTAGCATGGGGACTAAAATTAGACTCAAAGGAGGAAGTGGTTTGGGTGTTGAAAGCCTGTGTTATACTAGAATAGTTGGGCAGATTAATTCCCATGGTCATGCCGACAGAGCCAAGCATCAACTTTAGGGATGTCAAAGGGAGTTGGAGGGAGGTTAAAGGGATGTCAAAGTAAATTAAGCCATTCCTTGTGTGGAGTGTGGACTTCAACGGAGTGGAGAGGAGGGATGATGCCAAGAATGGATGGTATCGGTTGAAAGATTGAAAGGAAGGCCAAGGAGGAAAGGCTAGCTAAAAAGAGGAACAAAGTTGTGGAGTACATGCCAGAGGACTATTGGGTGAATAAACCAATGAGCAAAGCAAGGAAATGGTCAGAGACAATGTTAGCTTTGTCTATTTTTATTTATTTTTGTATAAAATGTCAAGCTTTATGTAGATTTTATACATATGTATCAGTAAAAGACCCCATTTTGTATTAAAATGAGCATAGGTTGTAGGCATTTTAGAAGAAATTGTGGATATTATGGATTGTAAATGGGCCTTGGTGTTCATACTAGGTCATTTTGTGATAGGGGTTATAATGGGTGTCTGGTAGTGAAGGAAAAGACTGTGTGCATATTAGAATAGTAAGAAATGTAAGTCATGTATCTATTTTGCTTTTTAATATTGTGATACCAAAATATAAATTAGACATTAAATAAAAATGTAAAATTAGAATTGTAATATTAAATTATAAAATTAAAAAAAAAATTGAGAATTTATTATTAGTAGTTCCTCTAAGAAATACTATTATTGCATTTACTTATGTCCAATTAATCATCTGTTTTGTACTAATCAAAAGTGGTTATTTTTTTTTGTTTTTAAACTAAACTTGATTTTTTATAAAGTTGAGATTTACATTCTTAAATTTAATATATTGGTTTAAAAATTTTGGTGTTGTAAGAGCAAACTATAAAGAATGATATATTTTTTGGGATTACTTCATAGTTAAAAAAAATGTCCATTATAAATTGTTTTACTTATTTATTATTTATAATTGTAAATAAAGTGATATTTCTATATAGACATAAATTTTAATAAATTTTTATTTCTCAAAACATAGGTCACATGATCGCATCTAGGGTGGATTTATTGAGCTCTTCGGCACTCATTGGTAAGTTGCAGACACCTGTGGATTATGAATCTTTATCTTCTTGGGCAAGTCTTGTATGGGTAGGGCTCAAAGAGATATTTCAGTACGAGAAAGACTCATGTTTCTTTGTTGCAATTTTTCAATCTAAAGAACATAAATCTATTGTTCATAAGTTTAAAGGTTGGTTCTGCCAAGGGATTGCTATTATTACATTAGCATGGACCCCCCATTTTGACCCAAACTCGCCAGACCTTCTTTTTTATCCACGGTGGTTATCTCTTCCGAATCTTCCCCATGAATATAGAAACCCCACTCTCGTAGAAGCCCTTGCTAATAGGCTGGGCATCTTTATCATGCATGATCTGGTGCCCTATGCCCACCTTCATCTTCCTATCAGTGTGTGTCTTCTTGTGAAGGCTAAGGATCCCCTTCCGTCAAATATTTCTATCCAATCGAAGTTTGGGATTTGGGTACAACAGATTGAGTTTCTTGATCCCTATACCATTGCTTCAAAGACTGACTCTCTGGGACATTTTGCTTCTCAGTGCCATCGATCTCCTGAAAATTCTCAAGATATCTGTCATCATCTTGAATCTAATCCTTTGCTCTGCCTGTCATTTACCATTATCCCACCTGTGGTACCCTCTAGTCAGCAAATGACCCCCCATGGTTGTCAGGCGTCTCCCCCTCCCAATTCCTTGATCCTTTCGGTGTCAGCTCCTAGTCTGGGCTTGCACCCTTCTGTGTGTTTGCTTCCTCTGACCCATCTTTTTGTCTCTAGCTCTCCTGCCTTTAAGCTAGATCTTCTTTCCTCTCTCCTCTTGTCCCGTCTTGTGCTTCCCCCTCACGCTATTCGCCTTAAACTTCCCCCTCCTTTGTCTTTAACTTCTCTGTCTCTGCCACCCTCTTTCATCGCTTCTGTTAAGCATCAATCTACATCCCCCCCTTTATTTCGACTCCCACGGATGTCTGACTTGTCTGACTGGGTCGATCAGCCCGTGTTATGTCCCCCAGACCCTTTGCGGGGTGAGGAAGATATCATTCAAAATCTAATTTTCAATCACCTTCCCTTTGTTCCGATTTCTTCTCCCTCGCATCCATCAGTCTCAGATGAGGAGATCCGATTAATGTCAGATAAGATTCTTATCTCGGTGGCCTCTCAAATAATTGATGAAATTCCAATTGAGGAAGGTATTCTTCTGGAACCTTCTAACAAGTACAATCAATATTCTGAAGCTGATACCAATCTATCCGTGTCGGTAGACCTTGGTCCTCCCCCCGTTTTTGACAATTTTGATTATTCACAAACTCTCTTGATCCATAAATCAGCTTCCACTCGGTCTTCTTTGTCATTGGATCCGGCTATGGTTACCCCAAAGAAGAGGGGCAAGAAGCCTCTAGCAGCCAAAATTAAAGATGAGATTGCTGCAGGTATCCAATCAACCCTCTTGGATTCATTTTCACCCATTATTCGTACCAGGAGAGTAGCGCGCTCTCTTGGCCCCCAATGAAGATTCTCTCATGGAATGTTAGTGGCTTAAATGCCCCTGACAAAAGACGAAGGGTCAAAAAATATATTGATTCTTCCAAAGTGGACATTGTTCTTATCCAAGAATCCAAACTCTCTCAAACTTCATTTGATAAGACTATTCGAAAGTGGTCCCCTTGCGATTGAGCTGGTGTCCCCTCTTCTGGGGCATCAGGCGGTCTTATTGTCCTCTGGAATCAAAAAAGCATTTAGGTGCAAATTCTGGCTATCAATCCTAATTGGATGCTTGCAAAAGTTGCCTGGTTTGATGTTAAATTTCATTTGTTCAATGTGTATGGACTGGCCTATCCCAATGAAAAACTCCTACTATGGGAATCCCTCTTTGTTGAACTAGAGCAGCTTGAGGATTTACCCTTCATGTTAGGTGGTGACTTTAATGCCATTGCTTCTCTTGACGAAAAATCAGGAGGCAATGCCACGACTCGAAGGGTAATTGATGAATTCTCAGCCTTTATTCGGAATAATGCTCTGTGTGATATACCTTTCCTAAATGGAAATTTCACGTGGACCAATCGTAGATCTGATACACCTATCTCATCTAGATTGGATAGATTTCTCATATCCTTTGACTTTAAGCTCTTAGAGGTCTTTTTTTCTTTGAATATATTGTCTTCCTCGGAGTCAGATCACTTCCCCATAGTGTTGGACATTAATACAGTGCCTTCCGCTAAGAAGAGTCCCACATTTAAATTTAAAAGCATGTGGTTCACGCACCCCCACTTCCTGTCTCTCCTGTGTTAGTGCTCGGTTAGTGCACCTTATCGAAAAGGCACCAGGATCTATCAGTTCTCTAACAAACTGAAATTTGTGAGGTCCAACATTGTCAAATGGAACAAGGAAGTTTTCAAAAACATCTTTCATGAGAAGTCACGGGTAGAGCAGGAGCTTGCTCAGATTTTGGAACACATTATGAATCAAGGGTTAACTGAAGAGCTAGCAGCAAATCAAAGATCTCTCCAATCCTATTGGGCTATTCTTTGCTCTAGACAAGAAATCTATTGGCGACAGAAGTCCAGAGAACTCTGGTTGAAAGCGGGTGATAGGAATACCAAATTCTTTCATGCCTCGGCTAAAATGAGAAAAGCAGCCTCTTCCATATTCTCCATCAAAAGTGCATCCTCTAGGCAAGTCCTATCCTCACAATAGCAAATTATTAATGAAGGAGTTTGTTTCTTTAAAAATCTGTTGGCACCAAACCTTCACCAACCTGATATTAACCCTGACATGGAAGCTCTCCTTCAACATATCCCGACTATTGTATCATAGCAAGATAATAGTAATCTAATGAGACCGTTTACTCTTGAAGAGATTCACTCTGTTGTATTCTCAATGCCTCCTGATAAAGCCCCTGGCCCAGATGGGTTCACTATGACATTCTTCCAAAAATGCTGGGATGTGCTAAGTTTTGATCTTCTCATGGCCATAGAAGAATCCCGTAAGGGGGGCTACATACTCAATGAATTTAATAGGACCAACCTTGCTCTGATCCCAAAGTGCCAATCCCCCCAAACATTTGTAGATTTCAGACCTATTGCTCTCTACAACTCAGTATATAAAATTTTCACCAAAGCAATCTATATTAGGCTCAAACCTCTCATTCCCTACATTATCTCGCCGTAACAAGGAGACTTTGTCCCTGGTCAGGATACTACAGACGGTGCCCTTATTGTTATGGAAGTTCTCCATTCCATTGAATCATCTCAAATTCCCTCATTCATCTTGAAGTTAAACATGATGAAAGCCTACGATAAGGTATGCTAGTCCTTTCTGCTTAAGGTCCTTGCAAAATTTGGCTTCTCCTCGGATTGGTGTAAGCGGATTAGGCATTGTCTAGCTGGTGCGTCTTTCTCGGTGCTTGTTAATGGTTCCCCCTCTGAATATTTTCGTGCCACTCAAGGAGTCCGCCAAGGGGATCCTATCTCCCCCTTTCTTTTCATCATCTTGGCTGAGGCTCTCAGCAGATCCATTCTGGCACAAAATGCTCTCTCTAACTGGAAGGGCATATGTATTCCTAATTTGACGCTTTCCATCACTCATAATTTCTTTGTGGACGACACACTTCTCTTTGGTAGATCTTCTATCCATGAGGCTAGATGTGTAAAACGAATTTTGAATATATACACTTCAGGTTCTGGTCAGGTTATCAATCCTATTAAATCTAAAGTCTTCATCCTCTTTACCCCTGATGTTGTCCGGGACAAAATTGCAAACATTCTTGGATTCCCCATTAGTGAGCTACCATCCACGTATCTAGGTATTCCCTTTTTTCTTGGTCCAGTAAAGATTTCTTTTTGGGAAAATGTGATCAATAGACTTAAGAGCAAAATTTCTACTTGGAAAGCATGATGGCTATCCTTGTCTGGTAGAATTCTTTTAATTAAAACTGTTCTGCTGGCTATACCTAACTATTATATATTTGTGTTGCAAGCGCCTGTCTCAGTTATTAAACAAATTGAGAAAATTATCTGAGGTTCTCTTTGGTCATCCAATATGACCAATGCCAGGAAAGTCCCCCTTCTCTCATTGCAAAGACTCTCTTGTAGTAAGCGGTCTGGTGGAGTAGGTCTTCAGAATGTGTCTCTTAGAAACAAGGCATTTGGAGGAAAACTTGTCTGGAATATGTATTTTAGATCTCAATCCCTTTGGTGTCAAATTATGCAGTCTAAATACCTAGATTCTCCTTCACCTCATCGTATTTTCACTATCTCCAATCCTCCATCTGGCTCTCCTACATGGAACTTCATGATGACTTCTAGAGAAGTAGTTACTAAATATCTAACCTGGCAAATACATGAAGGCCTTCAGGTCCTTTTCTGGCAAGACTCTTGGAATGGACAACCGCCATTATGTGCCATAGGTTCTATGTCTGAAGTCATGAGGATTTCCTCTCTTCACTGGCGAGATCTCCTAGTAGATTACGTGGATCATGTAGACATAATCTCTCACAAGGTTTCTTGGAAGAACATTGCAACCTTGCCTTTACCGAATAGCCTTGCAAAGGAATTTGCGATGCTCTTATCTGAGAGACTAGTTTTCCTGTCTAAAGGAAAGGATAGACTTGTATGGTGTCCTTCTAAGTAAGGGTCCTACTCTGTTAAGGTGGGATATGAGGCCCTTCTTCAATCTGAGGTACAACATTCTTCACAGCATGCCCTCAAATTTTGCTGGGACAATAGCATTCTTCCCAAAGCTAGTGTTTTCGCCTCTTTGGCCATTCAATACAGAATCCTGACCAGCGACAGGCTCGCTAAGCTGCATATAGCAAACCCTTTCTCTTGTGTCTTATGTGGGAATAAAGAGGAAACAACTGACCATCTTTTTGTACAGTGTCCATTCACTCATCAATGTTGGGGGTTTGTTATGAACAAATTATCTATTTCCTTTCCCCTTCCTAGATCTATTAGAGAGCTCTTCCAATCCTGGCCCTCTCTGTTTTCATCCTCCATCTTTGCCTGCCTGTGGAGAGTTATTCCCTCCTCGACAATCTGGTCCATCTGGTGGGAACGAAACAAATGTATCTTTAGAAAAGAGGTCTTTGGTCTTAATGATGTTATCTCTTGAATTGAAAGGCTCATCTCCGAACAAGTTAATAGTAGCTCATCTTGTCATTTTAGCCCTAATTCAATCTTTTCCTCATGGGACAGCCAGGTGTTGAATAATTGGAAATATATTTCTCTGCCTTTGTGTCCGATTTTCCCTAGGATCAGAAAAGTCCCCATAATGAGATCCTCAATCAAATGGATCCCACCTGATTTTCCTGTAATCAAGTTAAATTTTGATGGCTCATCTAGAGGGAATCCTGGGCAGTCTGGGATTGGTGCTTGTCTTAGAAATCATCTAGGCGGGCTCGTGGTATATGTGGCTTCCCCCATCAGCTCTGGCACTAACAATATGGCGAAAGCCATGGCATTACTGGAAGGCTTGACACTTGCTAAGAAAATGTCAATTTCTAATTTACACATTGAAGGTGATTCAATGGTTGTTATTAATGCTTGCATCCATAGATCTATTCATAATTGGCAATTGAGGTATATTCTTCAGCAAATCTGGGACCTCATTGATTCCCTGGATTCATTTTCTATTTCCCATACTCTTAGAGAAGGTAATAAATTGGTAGATATACTTGCAAATTATGGTTGCAGTAAAAATTTTTTGGATTCCAGCTCGCCATCTGACAGAATTGATAGTATTACATCTATCATGGAGATTGTGCGTAATGAATCTCTATGATAGATGGAAACAGTACTCAAAATAGTATAAGGTATTTTGTTGCAGCTTGGTATACCAAAGTCTATCAGCTTTTTTGCCTCAAGTACTATTACATATTTCTTGTTAGCATTACTCGGGCACTTCATAATTTTTGCTTCAGGGGACTTGTTTCTATACCAATTAGTGAAGTGGTGGCCACTAATTGGTATAGAAATATTGTAATCATCTAAATAATTGCATGGCTACACTTAATATCGTGTTTGCATTATCATTATCATTATCATTTATAAACATGCCACTTCATCAATTATGATATGATTGCTTGTTGCATGATCGCGTAGGCTATTTTCAAGCTATGAGATCATGCGACAAACTTGTTGTTCTAACAATCAAAGTTGCAGGGATTGCCGCCAATGAGAGGACTGATATGACTGCTTGTCGTATGATTGCATAGGCCCTTTTCACGCTATGAGATCATGCGACAAACAGCTAGATGATATGCTAGTAAGGATCATCGATCAGTATTTAAACTGCCAGCTTTGTAGAAATTGTGAGCGCCTGAGATTGAACATGAACATCTCACTGCATCAAATCCCTTCTTTGTCTCCATTTTGTGAGAAGCCAACCTAGACATGACCTCAGCAACAGTCTCCTGGTCGAATCCTGCCACTAGTTCCTCTATACTTGCATTTCCATCCATCAGGGCTTTCATTGCCACATGATCGCATGGTACTTTTCTTACTCTTGCGATCATGCGACCGATCTATTTTTGGCAAGTCCACACATCTTCCAAGAGGTTGTATTTCCCTGGTCAATTATAGTGTATGCACTGTTGGCGTACATGGGTCCCAGCAAAGCACATTTTGTTTAGTCTCCTCTACCTTTTCTCTGACTTCTCTCACCTACCCGGGCTTCATGGTCGCATGATCGCATGGCTTTTTTCTAACTCTTGCGATCATGCGACCGCTCTAAATGAATAATATTTAATAATTTAATCTCCACCTAACTGGGTCTTCATTGTTGCATGATCACATGGCATTTTTCTCTCTTGCGATCATGTGACCGTTCTATTTTATCAAGTCTGCACATCTTCCAAGAGGTTGTATTTCCCTGGTTAATTATAGTGTCTGCACTGTTGGCGTTCGTGGGTCCCAGCAAAGCACATTTTGTTTAGTCTCCTCTATCTTTTCATTGACTTTTCTCACCTACCCGGGCTTCATTGTTGCATGATCGCATGGCACATTTCTAACTCTTGCAATCATGCGACTGCTCCAACATGGTCAATTGATTTTTGCCAGTGAGATGACTGATATGACTGCTTGACATTTGATTGCGATAAACTGTTTAATTCTGACGAATAACATTTCAATGGCCAGTGTAATCTTGGACAATGTCTGTAAGTATGGATGATTTTGGCAGAGTGAGTAAGTTGGATTACCTAGACAAGATGGTCAATTGATTATGTATAAATCTAGGATTATACTATCTTTTGTAAAAAGTTGAAATTACGGTGAATTAAGCCCGTAATCAAGTTTTGGTATTGCAAGGTGACATTAAATACGGTGAATTAAGCCCATAATTGTCTCACCAATTTTGTTTTGGTAATGTAAGGTGACATTATATACGGTGAATTAAGCTCGTAATTGTCTCACCAATTTGGTTTATATTTTGCATGATGGGGTTATGAACGGAGTTTTTCCCCCTGATTCTTTTCTCCGGGAGCTCCGTACTTTAGAATTAGGTTGTATCAAAATATATATATATATATAGATATATAGATATATATATATATATATATTAAGTGGTGATCCCACCTTTTAAAAAAAAATTTAAAAAAAATAAATCAATTAGCTATTTTTTAAAGATTTGATTCACACTATTCAAATTAAATTAAATTAAAAATTAAACCATTTCATTACAAGCATTACACAAAAAAACCACTATTAAAAAAATAAACTCAATTATTGTATGTATTCTTTATAATTACAATTTTTTTGTTTGAAATTATTCTATTTTTTAATATTTTTTGAAAACCATAATTTTTGTTTTAATCATTTTACTATATACAAAATAATTTCATAATTAAGTATTTTCACTTCAATGTTATTAACTAAAACAACAACATTACAAGGGTCTTGTCCCTTACAAAAGTTCAATCCAAGGGGCACAACTATTGAACAAAAGAGTTAGAACAAACATTGCATCAACAACAATAATAGATAACTTGTAAAGAAGCTTACAACAAAAGTAACAATAGACAAACAACAAAGGTGATTAACAAAAAAAAACATACAATGGGTACACTGTAGAAAGCCCTCTAGGGGCCAAATGAAAGGACCCAAAAAGACTAAGTGTGGTTAGGATATCTAGGGCCACGACAAGTGGTGTTAAAGACCTTACCCCAACTTTCACTTTAATGTTTATATTATACAGAACTTTATAATTAATAATTATTTTATTAAAGACTCGTTATAATTACAAAAAAAAATTGTGTAAGTTAATTTTTCACAAAAGCTATGCTTATATAATAGCCTTTGAATGTCAATTTGATTGCCAAGATTGAGTCTATTACAAAATTTGGCACCCATAGCACAGAGAGATGTCTATCCACCCATCCAAAATCTAGATGCAATTCTTGCAAATTTTATAGCTTCAAAAGGAAAAGCACCTAGACCAAAACGGTGCCCTCTAAAAGCATCAACAATGCAAAACTATCCCCACCTAGACCATGGACATACACCACCAAATATATACTACAACCTATAATAGATTTTGCAAAACAAATATAGAAATTGAGACACTTTAGGCTGCCCCCATCTTCTTCATTTCCACAACTTTAGCTCTAGCCAGATATTCTGGCCCATAGTGTTCATGGGTCAACAGCTCAACAACACAACTCGGGCCTTCATCATTATTGTCTTTTGTTTGTTCCTCTTTGATAACTGCACAAAGCCCACCTCAACGTCGTCATTGTCAAGGCCCTCATCTCTTAAGTAGTTTTTTGTCCAATCACCTCCCTCATTCAATATTGTCTCCAAGAGCTTCTTGAGGGACAAAATATTTCTAACAATAATCGACTTCTTATTTTCAAAAGCCTCCAGCTCCATGGTAGTAATCATAGGAAACTTGGGCACCTCTTTCCAACAACAACGAACCATATAGTAGTCTTGCCGGAAAGGAATCTGCTTCTCCTCATTGACATTCACCAACACATCTTCAATCTAGCCAAGAAATGAACTTTTGAAGATCTTCTAACATAAAATCTTAGCCCCTTCCTTTGTTTCCCCCATTTCCAGCACAAATGCCAAGAACATGATACAGATGTCAGTATTCATATAATGCTTGTGAGATGCAATAAAAAATTCCTCCCTAAGAATGACCTCCACTATGTGAATAACTAGGCAGCGATAGGAATTATGAATGGCTTTTAGCCTCTTCTCCAAGACCTCACCTACATAAGACATTTGTTGTTTATTAGAGATCAATTTGATGAGAGAATCCAATTTTATATATTTCTCAGATTTTCTCTCAAAGACAAACTTCATGAGTCATCAAAGGCAACTAGGATGGCATAAGAAGGAAAATGCAATCTATCCTCAATTGATCATAGCAACATTCCATATTTGAATAATCTATGTGGATACAGGATATAGGAATAGATTGATATTCTATATGATTTATAGAAAACGGTATAGGGGATTGACAAAGAACAATCAAGGCTTGTGATGGACCAATTGTTTGTCTATTATGTGTGGGCATCATTATGACTCATTTCCCATGTTTGTCAACAAGGGTCATGCTCCAATCTTTTTCTAGCATTGTTTTGGCTTCATGGAAAATTCTCTTCAATAGAATTAACATTATGATAGATTTATATGGTTTTTGTTAACCAAAATTATGAACAACTTTCCTTAATCAATTAATTAGGCTTATATAGTAATGGGTTGCATTTGAAATATTGGAGTATATTTTTTTATTGTCCTTATTTCTAGCCATGCAATGTAAAAAATATTCTCAATTCTGAGACCCTACAACCAACAATATGTTAATATTGGATATTTATTCAAAGTAATGACCATATACTTTCATCGACTATCAAACTAATTAGTCCATAATATAACCATTACAACTATAAAAATCAAAATAATATCTAAATAAAATCAACAAGGAGAATAACATCATTCACTACCCAATTCACATAACTAGAATATTATACATACTTGTAGTAAAGATAGATCGATATTGATGATGGGTCACGTAGTGTGATCCAAAATGTTGATGAAAAAACTTACACAATCAATTCCATAAGCATTTGCATCATGACATCAAATGTATTAAGCCTGAAATTTTTACATTAAATAGTAAAATAATAAAATATGAAAGCATAATTAATTTTCAAAACATGACTGACACATTTGCACACTATTTAAGGGTAGTAATAAAAGAATAACTTTGACAAAAAGGCAATTAGGAATCTATAATAAGATTATGATTACAATTATAGCTAGGATTATGATTACAATTTTAATTTAAAAAATGGATAAAGTGAGGATTACAATATCATTTATGCACTTTGAACAACTACAATATCATCAATCTCAAGCTAGGTCATTGATAGATCTCCTCACCACTACGTGGCACTTGTTTAAAGGTAAAATGTTTTTCTTTATTTAGAAATAAATTTAGTTATAATACAAAATATAAATTCAATTGATAAGTGATATATTATTTAGATGTGTATATAACATGATTTTTTCAATATTTTAATTAAATTAAAAAATAATGCATTTTAATGGCTCGGTAGATAGAAAACTCATGGATGCTCCAATAACTACTTGTTCTCTATATTTTTTTAAGTTTGCAATGATATTGAGGATATTGAAGAAGAATATCCTTTAACTTATGCCTCTTTAACTAAAGAAGAAAAAGAGTATGTCAACGCTGGTGTAAAACTAATTAAAAGTGCACTTATTAATCTAGGAAAGGACGAATTTATAGAAACAAAAATAGAAGAACAATGTAATGATGATTATAACACTTCCTATAAAAAATCTAAACATGTTTACCCGACGCTATTCAAACAGGCATAGGTCAAATAAATGCACTCGGAGTTATGGATTTTCAGCTCATGGGAGGCAATATGGGATCGGTAGTGGGTGAAAAAATAACTAGTTTAATACAGTATGCTACTGAGCATCTTCTTCCATTAATTCTTGTATGTGCTTCTGGCAGAGCGCGTATGCAAGAAGGAAGTTTTAGCTTAATGCAAATGAATAAGATAGCTATTGTGTTGCGTACACATCAAAAGGAGAAAAAATTACTATATATCTCAGTTCTTACAGCTCCTACGACCAGTGGAGTCACTGCTAGCTTTGGTATGTTGGCTAATATCACGATTGTTGAGCCAAGTGCATACATGCATTTGTGGGTAAAAGAGCTATTGAACATACATTAAACTAGATAGTAGATGATGAAGATCAAATATCCAATTCTTTATTCATATTTTAAAATGTTTGATGGCATGGTTCCACAAGCTCTTTTAAAAAATGTTTTGAGCAAAATAATTAAATTATACACGTTGATTGATTGACAGGTTAGGAATAATATATGAGGAAGATGATATGTAGGATAAAATGAATATGTAATTGTTGGTAATGTAGTGAGCTTGAATTTAACAAACATCCCAAAGGTTCCATATCTAGTGGATGAGGAAGAGGAAGAAGATGATGTGTAGAGGAGAATGAAAAACAACTCGAATTTAACATATAGGAGAGAATCAAAATCAACCTGAATTTAACAAATAGCCTAGCTCGAAAGTTATGAGTATAAGGAACAAGAAAAAATGAAAAAAGTGTTCATTGAAAGAAAAGAAAAAAATGTTCATTGTTATATATTTGAAATCTGAAATTAAATGACATTGAAAAATAAATAAATAAATGTTCATTGTCATATATTTGTGAAATTAAATGACATTTTTTTTTGGTTAAGAATCACCTATGCACTTTTAATTTAAAAAATGGAGAAAGTGAGGATTACAGTATCATATATGCACTTTGAACAACTACAATATCATCAATCTCAAGCTACCACTAACCGATCTCCTCACCACTAAGTGGCACTTGTTTAAAGGTGAAATGATTTGCATTATTTAGAATAAATTTAGTTATAATACAAAATATAAGTTCAATTGATAAGTGATATATTATTTAGATGTGTATATAACATGAACTTTTCAATATTTTAATTAATTAATAAATAATGCATTTTAATGGCTCGATAGATAGCAAACATATGGATGCTCCAATAACTACTTGTTCTCTAGATTTTTTTGAAGTTTGCAATGATACTAAGGATATTGAAGAAGAATATCCTTTAACTTATGCATCTTTAACTATAGAAGAAAAAGAGTATGTCGACGCTGGCGTAAAACTAATTAAAAATGCACTTATTAATCTAGGAAAGGGAGAATTTATAGAAACAAAAACAAAAGAACAATGTTATGATGATTATAACACTTCCTATAAAAAAGAAACATGTTTACCTGATGCTATTCAAAGAGGCATAGGTCAAATAAATGGTCTTCCTCTCACACTAGGAGTTATGGATTTTCAGTTCATGGGAGGCAATATGGGATTGGTAGTGGGTGAAAAAATAACTCGATTAATACAGTATGCTACTGAGCATCTTCTTCCATTTATTCTTGTAGTATGTGCTTCTGGTAGAGCGTGTATGCAAGGAGGAAGTTCTAGCTTAATGCAAATGAATAAGATAGCTGTTATGTTGCATACACATCAAAAGGATAAAAATTTACTATATATTTCAATTCTTACATCTCCTATGACCGGTGGAGTCACTGCTAGCTTTGGTATGTTGGCTAATGTCACGATTGTCGAGCCAAGTGCATACATTGCATTTGCGGGTAAAAGAGTTACTGAACATACATTAAACTAGATAGTGGATGATGAAGAGATCAAATATCTAATTCTTTATTTGATTTTGGAATATTTGATAGCATGGTTCCACGAGCTCTTTTAAAAAATGTTCTGAGGGAAATAATTGAATTATACATGTTGACTGATTGACAGGTTAGGAATAATATATGAGGAAGAAGATGATATGTAGGATAAAATGAATATGTAATGGTTGGTAATGTAATAAGCTTGAATTTAACAAACATCCCAAAGGTTCCATATCTAGTGGATGAGGTAGAGGAAGAAGATGATATGTAGAAGAGAATGAAAATCAGCTCGAATTCAACATATAGGAGAGAATCAAAATCAACTTGAATTTAACAAATAGCCTAGCCCGAAATTTTTGAGAATGAGGAAGAAGAAAAAAAGGAAAAAAATGTTCATTGAAAAAAAAAGATAAAAAAAGTTCATTGTTATATATTTGAAATTTGAAATTAAATGACATTGAAAAAAAATAAAAAAATGTTCATTGTCATATATTTGTGAAATTAAATGACATTATTTTTGGTTAAGAATCACCTAAACCAGTCATACAATCTTCAATATAAATAATGAAGAAAGTAAATATGTTAAAAAAAAATCCTTAATATGGCATTCCATTATGTCATTTTGGGATACAAAAAATGGAACGAAACGTACGAGACATAATAGTTAAAGATGCAGAAATATAAAAATATGATATAATTTGATTACAAACGTAGACAAATAAATGTCTACACTTGTAATCAAATAAAAATTAGCCACGATCTTGTTTACCATGAGATGGGTTTCGAAACAACAAGATTTGAACCCAGCCCATGACTTTCCCCATCCCAAGTGGCACACTATCAAATTGTGTCATACTCCATTATAACGACCGACATCATATTTTTGTATCTATTTTATTATAAAAATCAAGAAATAAATAACAAAAATAAATAGGAGGATTATAATATGATTACAAATGTAGACACCTTAATAATAAATATAAATCAAGAAATAATTTTTTTTTAAAAGAAAGAGGAGAATTATAATATGATTACAAATATATATTATTTTTTTAGACAACTCAATAATAAAATAGTAAGAATATGAATCTATAGTAAGAATATGAATCTAACGCATATATATATATATATATATATATATATATATATATATGAATCTAATGCATGTTTAAATATACACCTCCTCCTAATAAAAAGGTGGCTATTAATTTTTTTTATTCTAATCAGTTTAACCAACTCCTACGATACGTAAGCATCAAGGATTTTATTCTTTGTGGCCCTATGAAGAGCCAAGTTGTTGAATATTTCTTCGATGTTTGTCTTAGTGATGGCTATCAAAGAATTTCTTTCACAGCTCCGACAAGTATGTTTTTCTTTGCCAAAATGGCAAACTTCGGTGATAAAAGTATTGATTCAAAACAGGATCACCTTAATGAATGGATAGTTAGAAAATGGGAGAGGAAATCTTATTTAGGTGAAGAGCTTGAAAATAGGGTGAGAGTTGTAAGTAATGGATCTCCTATTGTAGATGTTCTTGAAAAAAAAAAAGATTTTCTCGAACAAAAGAAGGAAAGTACATTTTAGAAGTTCATGATCCTTTACTCAACGGGCCATTCCGTAGGTCGATGAATCAATTTAAATCACCATGGATGTTACATTTAGATGACTATTTGAAAGAGCAAAAAAAGAAACTGTTAGAATGTAAGAACCATGATTCTACCAACCAACTTTTTCGAATTTCCTTAATTCCACCAAAAAATAAAGAAAGAATCATTCAACCACGAATAAAAATGATTTCCAAATGGTGGATAGAGAAAACTCATATGGTCTTATTAGAGGAACAAAATAGAAAAAAATGGTTGGATGAATCTACTTTGGAAGATTTAAAGGCAAGATATGAGAAAATTTATCCTAAAAGATTTCTTCATTAGAACATGTTTTCGAAACATTGGTCCCAACGCCTTTAAATGCAAGAATAGAAGAAGGCATCACTTCTTGCGATAAAAAAATACTAACTAATTATGTGTTGCATATTTTTCTTGAAACTACAGGTCCCAAATGGGAATTGATTCTTAGTGTTCTTTCTACCAAGCAAGCTTTGCTTTATGAGCGAAAAAAAAATTATGAATTCGAAAGGATTCTCAAATTCTCGAGTATCTATGGATATTGAGATATCAAAGAAGGATATTTTGAAGGATTTTATAGAGGTTTTAGAAGAGAATCTACCTTCTAAGAAGAAACGTTCTAAGGATAAAAATCACACAAATAATAAATCAAATTTTTATCAAGATTTATTTGAAAAAAAAAACAATTTGATCAAGATATGAAAGATTTTACAAATTTCCATGAACTTTATCTTATTTATAATAAGTTCATGGAAAAGAAAAAAACCCGTGTTGATGATTATGAACCCCAAATCCAAAATTTGAACAGGTTTATTGTTCCTAAATTGCCCTCCACCCTAATATTTGGAGTTCACGACCCTCTAGTTGTCAAAGATTGTCTCAAAAATCGTCCAAAAAAAGCTCAACAATTAATCATTATAAGGCCCTTTGACAAAATTGAAGAGTTGAAAAAGAAAAAAAAAAGGATTCTTTCAATTTTTCAGAGAAGAAGCTCTTGAACAAGAAGAAACTCTTGAAGCGGACAAGGGGGGGGGGGACGAAGAAGAGGATCTTATTTTTAAAGATATATATGTCTTTAGTTATCCTATGAAGGGGATTTTCATCGAGATTTAGTAAAGGGAGTTGTCCATTTTCAATGACGAAAAGTTCCAGCAATTAACCATTGGATAGCGAGACCATAGTTGATTCTTTTCAAGAGACTTAAATCAATGACTCAAAAGCCAGAGGGGATGACTCTCAAAAGTCACATCATAAACCTTTGCCTAAGAAGGAAGTCAAAAAGAAGAAAAAAATGAAAAAAACTTCAAGATTTTTAAGAATTTACGACAAACTTTTAGAGAGACGTGAAAGAAGAAAAGAAGAGCGTCGTCGTCGAACACAACAAACCTTCGATGGGGAAGTGATTCACTATGTCAGAGTTGCTCTCTTGTTCACTCATACATATCTAAGGAAATGATTGTATTTCCCTATTTTGATAATAGCTAAAAATATTGGTCGTACTTTATTATTTCAAGTCCCCAAATGGGAGCAAGATTGGTCCAACTTGCAAAAGGAATCATATCTCAAATGTAATTATGATGGACATGAACTGACGAACCCGAATGTCCCGAAAAAGTTCATAAAAGATTATATCAAAGAGGGTATTCAAATCAAGATTGTATATCCTTTTCGCTTGAGACCTTGGTCTGAATCTAACTGTATTGAGGCTGGCCGAAAAACACCTAGTTTCTTAACTATATATGGGACAGAAATTGAATTACCTTTCAGTAATCCACCAAAAGTGCCTTCTTTTTGGAAACCTATTAGCGAATGGATTTGGTCGAGCAAAACCTATTATCAAACCTATCCGTTAATTGATAAATATTATCAAACCTATCTGCCAATTGATAAATATTATCGAACCTATCCGCTAATTGATAAATAAGAAAATTCAGACAGAGATCAAGATAGATACTGGGACAAAAAGAAAAATGATTCGGACTAGACCTACGTCTAATATTCAATTTTCATTTGAGGTGGTAGAAGATGAACCATTTTCAATCCAGATGGAAAAAGATTTGGATCTTCCAGATCTAGATGATTGGACAACCACAATGAATGATCAAATCAACCAAATGAATGAAGAGTATCTCTTCAATCTAGATATTTATAATTTAAATTGAAAATTGATTTTAAACAGATAATGGATCAACCTTCTCCTAACATAAAATCTAGATCAGCTGCGATGGCACATGTGTGAGCTAATGAAGATAAATTTTTAGGATAGATTTTCTCATATCTTGACTTTAAATCTTCCAAAGTAGATTCATCCAACCATTTTTTAATGTTTTGTTCCTCTAATAAGACCATATGAATTTTCTCTATCCACCATTTGGAAATCATTTTTTATTCATGGTTGAACGATTCTTTCTTTATTTTCTAGTGGAATTAAGGAAATTTGAAAAAGTTGGTTGGTAGAATCATGGTTCTTACATTCCAAGTTATTGGATATTGAAGAAGAAAATCTACACCCAATGATTTAAACTATACTAACAAATTCTCAAAAAATAGCTTCTAACATACTTTAAAGTAATCAAAATACAACTACAATAATTAATTAAACAAAAACTCCTTACAACAATATCATCTAAAGATAAGTACGAATAACATATAAAAAATCTTCAGAAATCTAACAATAAATATAGCTTGTAGGTTTCAATACTTTTTATAGCATAAATGTTGATTTGATGTTCAATATTTTTAACAATATTGCACCAACACTTGTGATTTTAATGTTGTTAGTGTTGTTGACGGGTACCCATAATTAAATGAGATACATTTCTCACAACAAACAACATGTGGATGTGATATCATATTTGACGGCATGGCCCTAAAATCTTAATGACTAGCAAGAGACTTTTCAAGTAAGCTACTATAAGAAAAAATTGAAAGTGATTTGAAATTTCCACTTAGGATTTTGATAAGCCCAAAGTTAAGATGCTTAACTATATGTCATCTCCCTTGATTGTTTTGACAAGTTTCCCAGACTAGAGTCTGAATTATATTTCCCACATAATTCAAACTTAATTGATGATGAGTACCCATAATTGAATGACATGTATTTCTTAAATCTAAAAGCAATAAATCATGTGATGTCACATCATTGTACCAATAGAACATGTGACTTGGTACACAACTATTGGTCTAACTTTTTTTTTTTTTCGGACACCTCAACAAAAAAATGTCATATCATATTTGATTATGTGACCTTAAAACCTTAGGTATTAGCACAATACTTATTAAGTAAGCTACTGTAAAAAAAAATCAGAGAACAAATTTGAAATTTCTATGTGAGATTTTGATAAACGTGAAGCTAGGACACTCAACTACAAGTCCTCTCCTTTAATTGTTTTGACAAATTTCTGAAATGCTAGTGTGAACTATGGTTCTCACATAATTGGAACTTAATTGATAATGAGTATCATAATTGAATGAGATGTATTTCTTAGATATAAAAAGCAATAAATCATGTGATATCACATCACTGGATCAATATGATACAACTTAGTGTACAACTATTGGTCTAACCTCTTTTCAGAGCTTTTTAGATACCTCAACAAAAAAACATGCTAACATAGTATCATATTTGATGATATGACTCCAAAATCTAAATCATTAGCAAGGGATTTGTTAAGTAGGCTATTGTTGTTCAATATAAAATTAAAAAGTAAGCTACCAAAGGAATGATCAAGAACTTTTAAGACACCTCAACAAAAAACATGTTGATGTTATAAGGGGTTTGAGGGGGATTCTAATTAATAACATATGACCTATAGATGAGCCTATAGGCACCCACCTATACATGCACTAAACTATTGGTTGTCTCCATTTATGTTTAATTGGAGGCATCTCTAACAAACACGAAATTTGATCCTAAAAATTTACTTATTAACAAGAGACTTGTCAAGTAAATTACTCTAAAAATAAAGTATAACAAATTAAACATGATTTAAAATGTTCAAGTAAGATTTTTCATATTAATGAAATTAAGATGCTGCATTAGTTTGAGTGCTGCATAGACAGTGATCGAATCCTCTCCCTTAATTATTTTGAGAAACTCTAACATAAATTAATTTTCCCACACAATTCTAACTTTTTAACTTTAACACATCCCAAACACCAAATAAAAACAATTATTTTGACAAACTCTAGTATGAATTTGTTTTCCCACATACACAATTCTAACTTTTTAACTTTAACACATCCCAAACACCAAATAAAAACAATTATTTTGACAAACTCTAGTATGAATTGTTTTTCCCACATAATTCTATCTTTTATTTTCAAAGACATCCCAAAGACCAAATTAAAAAAAAAAAGACCCTAGAAGTGAACAGAACACATTCTGGTTGATCAATGGCGAAACCCTAAATGAAAAACAAAATGGGGACTGCTTACAGCTCCTCCAATATTATAAGCAAGCGTACCTGAACGACCAAGATAGGTAGAGAGTGCGCTTCCATATTGAGAGCTCCATTGAGGGCAAACAGCTCGGCAACAAAATCACTAACCGTCTCCTTTATCACATCTGAAACCCTAATGTCAGGGGCAGAAACCTCAATAAATTCTGCTCCGCGATCATTGCAATCAATATACACCAAGCCTTCCGGCGAAATGGCCAATCTTCCGGCCAGCGGATAGAAGTGCACCAGAGTATCTGAGAGACTTTTCTTCATTTTCTCCACCGCCGTTTCGAAATCGTGGGAGATATTGGGCATTGAATAAACGAGGCCTTTCTGAATGTAATTGCAGCCCAGCATCTGCAAATCTGAGTTGCTCAGATTCAATTGTTGTGCCTTCGTTGGATTCGCTGGGAATATGATTGATTTTCTATCGATCCTCATCGCCATGACGAAATATTAAGCCTGGATTATGAGAAACCAGAGATATTTTAACAGGGGAGGTAAAACAGGGGAGCTAGGAATGATTGTGGAGATGTGATGTTTGTTATAGTTAAAGCGCGCTATGGAGGACTGAAGAGATTTAGAGGAGCTGGCTGGCTGACAGGTGTGTCCTGCTTCTTTCAAATGGTCAAGACATTTTCAATATTGTTTCTGAGAAGGTATGTGGTGGGCTCATTGGGTATCATTTAACTTTTGAAGTAAAGGTTTATTGATGGTTGTTCATTTTTATACATAGGTGTCAATATTTTGCCTCTATAATAGGTTATAACAATTTGAGTAAACGCGCATCAAAATCACAAAAGAAACATTCAACTTCATCACTAGATCAAGGGTATATTGACAACTGCTTATATTTTACAAGTGACAATGCATAGATGTTGACATTTATGCTTTTGTTACAAATTATAACAATTTGAATAAGCATACATCAAAACCAAAAATAGAAACATTGAACTTCACCGTTAGATCAAGGGTCCATTGGTGACTGCTCATTTTTTACAGGTGAGAATGCATAGATATCAATATATTTGTTTTTATAATGGATTATAACAATTTGAGTAGGTATACATCAAAATTAGAAAAGAAACATTCAATTTCACTACTAGATCAAGGGTCCATTGGTGATTGGTCATATTTACAAGTGAGAATAAATAGATGTTCACATTTATGCCTTTATAACATATTATAACAATTTGAGTAAGCATACATCAAAATCACAAAAGAAACATTCAACTTCACCACTAGATCAAGGATCTATTGATGACTATTCGTATTTTACAAGAGAGAATAAATAAACATCAACATTTCTGCCTTTATAACATATAATAACAATTTGAGTAAGCATACATCAAAACCATAAAAGAAATATTCAACTTCACCACTGGATCAAGGCTCCATTGATGACTGCTCATATTTTACAAGTGAGAATACATGGATGTTGACATCTTTGCCTTTATACAAAGGAGTAAACATACATCAAAACCACAAGTGGTCTTCAGCTAAGTTAAGTAACCATGTGAAAAGGGTCTAGTCTATCAAATTCATGAAAGGGTCAAACTTGGCTCAAATGCACCTTTAACAATTTGAACCTTAGTGGATGCCTTCTATATCACATACCCTCATCCTCATCAATTGTGCTCAATGTTAGGATTAGGGAGCACCAAGGGGAGTGGGGGGAGAGGCGGGGATGTGGGGGGTGAATCGGTGCAATAGTATTATTAACTTTCTTAAAGCAATACCGAAACTTGAAAGCATTGATAACTAAAAGCAAACAAAACAGAATGAGCACACATAACATTATAACACCATGATTTATTTTCGAAGAAAACCTTATCAAGGGAAAAACCCCATTAGGGATGGTACCCACTAAAATATCTCCCTACTACAGTAATATGTACCCGTGTTAAAGGTAATAGTACATAAGAGAGAATGCACATGCATTTATGCTTACATCCTAGAGTACACTACTCAATACAAAACAAAGATTTGACCTTTAGTCGGGTTCACTGATCTATCTTTAATCATAATATTCAAATAGGACTTTACAGTCCCAAAAATTGAACTAACAAATAGCATCAACTATGCCAATACAGTTTCAATGAAGTTCAGCATCAATATCACATCACAGAACATTATCCTACTTGCATGCTCTACAATCACAGCCTCTAACTCTCTGTCATCCATCTATACCAAGTTGTTCTATTCGGCTGTATATTGTTGTGCTTCCGACACTTAAACATTTTATTGCATTCAAACCTTTGGTAAACTTACAAAACTGAAATGTGGCCAAGAGTAGTGAATGTAGTTGTCATCAATGACAACATATCATGCATCATCAGGTGACTCTTGCCAACAATCTCACCCTTTGGCATTGATGGCAACACTTAATGAAAAATGGCTAAGTGTCCATCCCAAAATGCCAAGTCTCAAAATCTCTCCAAAAAATGAATTTCCCCTAAGGTAAGCATCTCTCCTATACATCATTTTTCACTTATCTCTCCCCCTTTGACATCAATGGCAAAGGTGGGGCCAAGCTCTAAAAATCTATACCAAAATCATATACTGTATGCATGTGAAATATACAAGTGATAATAGCATACTCACAAAAACTTGGATACATCTGAGAAACTGTCCTTCAAAATTATCCAACCTGCATTTTATGTCTTTCTCAAACTATCCAAAAATTTGAATTTGTCCACATATTAAATAAGTTGATTCCTTAGCATGAACAATATCCAGTGGGAAAGGTGCTTTACTTATCTTTCTTGTGTCCTCCAAGCTCCTCTGCAAAATATCTAACTTAGGAACTATAAGGTTCCTCAAGTCAGAAAACCTTCCAAGCATTCTTTGCCTCTCAACTTCTAAACTTCGAATTTTATCATTTATTTTTACTATCTCCTTTATGTGATCATAAGCAAATCCCTTTGATGAATCAAAGGCCTTTGTTAGATCTGCTAGTGTCTCCTGGCTTTCCTTAATGATTTAATCAATATCAACAACATGTGAGGATGGATTAATATACATCTGTAATACATTAATTCCTGCCTTAACAACTTCCTTCAACTGATTTATTCCATGATCTAAAGAATTCCTATCTTGTGCAATTAATGAGCATAAATGATGAAATCTTTTTATAACAAACTCTTTCTGAACTTTATCTTCTGCAACCTTCTAAAAAGACTCAAAATGTGTATCAAAATTATTTAAGAGTTCTTCTACCTGATCAGGAATTGAATTACAATGATTGAATTGAACATTAGGCATTACCTTTTCGAGCACTTCAACTACCATAGATAACAATCTGCTCTCTTTCTCTATTTTTCTTAAAGATTTTTCAATGACTTTGGCATGAGCCAAAACTTCAACTTTTCTCAATTCATCTTCTTCCATACTCTCTAAATCAATTGGTCCATGCAAATATGACAATTCAAGAGAATCAAAAGAATCTCTTGGCAGCAATGCATCAACCTTACCGAAAGATGGCACAATCTCTGTCTGAATTTGTTCTGTCTGATTCGGTTTCTCCCATTTATCCTCTTCACCATGAGCTTATGCTTGTTTCTCTTTCTCTTGTACTTTCTCTTCTACTCCTCTAGTAGCCTCAGATTCCATAGCATTAAGATCATGAACATCATCAATACATTCATCAATCTCCTTATTTGGTTCAGCCTCAACCTCAATAGGTTTATCTACTAAATATCCTCTACCCAACACAATATCTCTCAATTCATTATCAGTCAATATGTTTACAGGATTTGCGTAGGGATCTTTATCACCTTCTTATTTCTCATCATCATCCAATCCATCAAGTGTAAATGCCACACCACCAATATAAACATTGAACTCTTTAATCGTTGCAATAAATTGATCATCTTCCATACTTGTGGAAGTAGATGCTCCATCAAAGCCATACTTGTCTTCTTTTCTTTTTGTTCTTGGTTCTTTCTTCTTTGGTGCATCTGCCCTTAGCTCAATTGACATCTTACTAACCACATCATGTCTCAGCAATTATTTCTTTATTCTTACCATCCATCAGTATATTAATTATTTTCTTTGTTAACAACCACTTCTTAGCCTCCTTAAGTAGGTTTTTCATATCAACTTGGTGAATAAAAAGAAAGATTCTTGAAATTGTTTCTTCTCTAATCAACTTATCTTCTTCAAGTATTGCTAGTCTTCTAGCTTCTAGTCTAGCATAAAGATGATCAGGAATCTGATCCTTTATTTCCACTAAAGTCTTGCTAAACTTATTCAAATGCACTACAATTCCATCTCTTGTCCACTTTCTCTGATCTTCATTATTGAAAGAATTGTAATACTTCTTAACTTGCACTAAAATGCCATGCTTAATCACATTTGACAAAATATTATCTAGAGGGTCTTCATTCTTACTAATACTCAAATCTTGTTCAATGACCACCTTAGTTGTTGCAGCTCCCTCAGTTCTTACCCTCTTCATCGACTAATCTGATTTTGTGGAAGAATCATCATTATTCCTCTTTCCTCTCTTCTTATCTGGACTGATACTCTTTTTCTTTGACCTTCTCCTCACTGGTTCCAATTGCACTTTCTCAACTTTTGATCTAGAAACCTTTGGTGGATGAGTTGTCTTCTTCACAGGAGGTGTAGATGATACTTTTGTAGCACTCCTGGTGGCCCTCAACATAGAGACAGGTGGAGGAGGAGTTGCCTCCTTATCCATGTCAATAGGTGTTGATTCTACCTTATCTTTCTTCATCTTTTCTTGTTTCTACCTCAAATTTTCCATTTGTTCTTTGCTAATTCCTTCTTTTTCCACAATATTGTCCACAATTTTCTTTATTTTTTTAATCTTGTCTTTTCAGTCAACTGATTCCAAACCTTCTAATACTTCTCTACATATGTACCAAACCTCTTAGCCACTGTATCAATTAGATTACTCAACATTTCATCAACATATCTCACTACAAGGTTTGGATTGACCTCATATCCCATTGGTTGAATCAACATAGTTGTAGGTTCAACTACTTCCATACAACATTGATCAATTTCCACCATAAAGCATATTGTGTCAGCATATTTCTCCACTAAACTTCTAGGGATTCTCTCTCTTTTCTGCATTTTCTTTTGGAACATTTTGAAATAACAAAAAATTAGTTGATCTATGTCATCCTTCTTCTGTATTCCGTAAAATATGCTAATTTGTATAGTTGCAGGGGTATCTATTTGCCAAGTGATGTTTGTAACTCAGAGAAAGTAATTCATTAGGTAAAAGAACATATGAACAATCAAAGAACCATACTTGAAAATTTGTGACTTATCTTTCTTTATCTTCTCCAAGTTCTCTAGTAATTGCTTCCTCAAAATCTCACACACATCAATATGTGCATATTTATTAAGCATTCTATATGCACTATGAAAAATTGTGGTTGAGATTGAATTGATTCTTCTATTGTGATATACCTTGTATCCAAGAATCATCGATGCAAACTTCAAATCTGGCCGAATGATATCATTTACAATCATTGACCTTTTGTCCCATCTTGATTTAGTTAATTGCTTTGCAATATTTTTCTTAGTAGACTTCAGTGCAAGCACTTCACCAAAAACATTAAAATTGGCAACCTCGTGAATTAGCTCCTTGGTAATATTAATTGGTTTATCTCTGAGCCAAAATAAATAATCATGTATCCCGCTAAGCACAATCTTTATCCACTCTAGTTCATAAAATACACAAAAGTCTTTGAACTCTGCTAGGTTTATCTAATCAACCTTCTTATACTCATCCTTCAACATTCCATTAACACACAAAGATCTATACTGATCATAAATGTCAAAGCCTCATAATTCCTCAAGCTTACAATGAATATAAGCACAAACATCTTCAACATGTAGAACTTTGTGGGATATATATGAAAATGTATCTTTCAGATCTCCTTCCATCAACTTATAAGGACACTTCTTAAACTCATACCTCAGTTTCTCAAGTGCATTAACTATCTTTGGAGTATACATATCTTAACCAATGAAATTAATAAAATCTTGCACAGATAAATACCTTTTACTTTATTCTAGGATTTGCACACGAATCCAGTTGATAATTCAAATTGCTATTTGATCTCCTTCTATCCAAGTTCACACTCGTTCTCAAGATAGAAAAATGTCAAATGAAGTCACATAATTCCCTTTTTATCCCTCAAATTCAATTAGATTCCTTCATTTAATGTCATTCACACCCTAGCTTTTAAAATGATGATATAGTTACTAAACTATGAATCTTCTTGCAATCCTTAATATGACCATTGAAGCATCTGTGATTTTGAACATAGCCTTTCTAAACTAATCTCCAAACTAAATTTCCTTTGTCATCAAATCCACTATTTTTCTCTTCTGCATAGTTAGATCTACAATACCAAGAAATATGTCCTATCTTCTTGCAATTAAAACATGTTTTATTTATGTTTCCATAACTTGTATTTCCTTTATTATTATTTCTTGCACTATTCTTTTTAACCAAACTATTCATTCTCATTCTAGCATTGTTATATCTACAATTTCTAGCTATATGACCAACATTGTTGCATTTGTAGCAAGTAACATTTTGATTCACACACCTACTATTTGTCTGATTAGTCTTCTACTTGCAATTCCTTGCAATGTGACCAAAGTTTTTGCATTTGAAACATTTAGGATTACCTCTTTTTTTAGGTCTTGTATTAGGTTTGGTCCTAGATCTGCATTCATTAGATTTATGTCCATACTGCCAACATGTGAAATAATAACCAAAAAATGATGTAGTAGATGTTGTAAAATATAAAATATGGATGGGGTCCTAGAACAATGGTTTGCACATAAAAGAGACCCCAAAGCCAATATTTTACAAATACATATAAATTCTAAGGGGATGGAATGTAAATCTGGAAATGCTAATGTTGAAATGAAGAAATAAAGGTACTTACCTCCGAAAAATAATCGATTGAAAAACTTGTTAGACTGTCTCAGAAACTATTGAATTTTGAAAGCTAGAATTGAAACTGCGAGATCTACAAAACCCAGAAATCTTTTTCCGATCTGATGAAAGCTCGACCTTGACCTAGGTAAACAAAGTCGATCTTGACTTGCAAAGCTCCGATGGAAAGTTTGACGAAAAGGGTATCTAGATCTGCACTTTAATTCATCCTCCTGCACCTGTACTTGCAAGAAAAATGGTTTTGTTTGTTGGGGGGGAGGGGTTTGCCATAGTCAAACCCCAATTTAGGAATTGACCTTGAAATTGAATTGAAACTACTAGAATAAACAAAATAAATGGAACAATTCACCTTGCTTATGTTGAAACCCTTGTGGAGGATTCAAATCCTTGAATCGACAAGTATGTATGCTCCAAATAAATGTAGAATAGGATGTAGGATGTCTCAAATCAATTTTATTTAGATCTTCAACACCAATCTTGAATGGATCTTGGAATAGGAAGAGGCTTGGATAGAAATAGATGGAAGAATCTTCAACAAGAGGGCTCCATAGAGCTTGAATCCTTCAATGGCTTCTAATGGATCTCCTTGATGAATTGAATGCTTGAATGCTTGAATGCTTGAATTCTTGAATGCTTGATCTTCTTGCTTCAGAGCTTGAGAGATTGTGAGATGAGATGAGATGAGAAAATGAGAGAGGAAGGCTCCTTTTTATAGTGATCTAGGGCACAAACTTCTAGAGAGGCCACTTAGAAAATAATAATTAAGGGTCCATGGCACAAAACTATAGAGAGCTGCACACGGAGAGGAAATTAAATTAAAGTCTTGACACAAAACTCTAGAAGGGGACCACCCTTAATATAGAAATAAAAATAATTATTTAAGAGTCTTGTCACAAAATTTGAGGTAAGGCCAACCCCAAAGTTAATTTGAGCATTAGGCACAAAACTCGAGAAAGGCTAATCTCCAATAATAAATTAGGAATCCTATACAAAGCTCGAGAAAGGTCCACCCCAAATATTAATTTGAGAATTCTACACTTATCCAAAGAATTAGTGGCCCTGAAGAGGGAAAATACAAGATTTTGATGAAACCCCAAAACTGGAACCTAACCCCAAGGATCCCAGACCCTAGGGTCAAGGTCGAGGTCGACCTTGACCTAGGTCAGGGTCGAGGTCAACCTTGACCTAAGAGGTCAACCTTAACCCTGAGGTCAAGAATCTTAGGTTTGCAATTCAGGATGCTAGAATTATGCGGGGAAGAAGTGGAAAATAGGGAAAAATAGGGGAAAAAGCCAAATCCAAGTGAAATACCCATTCAAGGTGTTGGTTCCCACTTTTTCCCACAATGTTAGGTTTACACTATGATGACAAACTGGTTAGTAACCGCTCCAAAGTCTGACAGGAAAAAGTTCCAATTGATGAGGACCGAGGACATCCTCCTTCTTCTTTGAGCTCCACATCACTCAGGTGGGTATTGTCTTATCTGCACACTCATGACTCTTCTTGATAACAAAAGGCCTGTAGATATATTATTGTGGAATAGCTTTCAGACTCCTATAGGTATCCTGTACCCCAATGAACCAAACCTAATGCAATAACCTGCTTGCATGGAATGAATCTAAAGACTAGAATGGGCCTTCTACTACCTATTACCAACATGAAAAGAAAATTATTTCATTTGAATGATTGATGTTGGTTGAATGGACCCCTGAAATATCCTAAGTCTCTCATAAACTAGTGCCTTATCCAATGGGCAGCAGAATCAAATACCTCACTGCAACAGAGCTATGAAACAAGAAGACAACACATTCACCACTGATCAGATCACACTTCAACAATCCACCTGTGTACCCAGATATGCTATCACCTATTCAAAGGACTTTAACCCTCCCCTTATAAGAGACCTATAAACAAGCAATACATTAACCAACATCCACTGGAAGACAAGCATGGAATATCTTTGATACCCCAGCTCATACACATCTGAAAACTAGTCCTAGACTTAGTTGCTTTTGCAAAAACAACTCTATTACAGACACTTGGGAAATGCAAATAGAAAGGTTGAAACACCCTTGATGCTTCAATCAATAAGCCTAAAACTCAAATGGAGACAATCTGATAGAAGCACAAACATGTTGAAATCTTATACATAAGACAAACTGTTACAACTTATATTGTATTCTCCAAGCCAAAAAGGAAAGAGGGAACACCCTATATGTAGAGAAGAAGGAAATATTTACAAGGCAAAACATTCATGGAACCAGAAGATTGGAACCCCTTTAGATTACCAAAAATCAGAACTGGGAGATTACCAAAACTTGGAACTGGGAGATTACCAAAACTTGGAACCCTTCTAAATGATCTTGAAAATCCTTTTATAGGAACCATGATTGCAACAAGCTATGGATCATTTAGGGAAAAACTTAGGTCTACAACTACCAGCCTGAACAAGAAATGACATAATGCAAGAAATCCTAGAAACCCGAGAAGAAATTAGATCAAATCTAATGTACAATTACATCAGTTTCATCACCATAGGCTAACTGCGATCACAAATTATTGACTTCTTGTTGCAGGAAAAAAAAAACTTCAATGCCAGGACCAACTTGAGAAACTTTGCATGTACATAACATGAAGATCACTGACATACACCAAACCCTAGCCGCCTGTGCCAAAACAACAGTCCTTTGCATTTAACTCAAGATGGCACCCTAGGAAGCAAAATTAGATCAAGACGACTGCCCAGATCATCATCATCATCTTCGTAACTACAATTGTCCTGGAGAAATCAAATCGCAACAACCCATCTTGTTGCATATAGCCTACAACAACAAAACCCTGGCAAAAACCCTATGGAAATATTTAAATCTGGGCTCCAACGGTTAGTAGGTCAACTTTAAAACATGGTCATTGATTTCATGTTTTTTCGGCAGATCAGGCGGCTCAGATAAATTGGCACAACAGTCACAAGCCCGGTTGAAAAGTTCACAGCCACATCATCAATCGGTAACCAATCAGAAATGAGCACATCAGCATGACTGGCAACTGGACCCACCACCTTACTTACCACACCATCGGACAATAGTCACATGATCACAAAGGGAAAGAATATTCCTTGCGATCATGTGACAACCATATATCATTGTTGAACTTTAAACTTGTCCAAACGCCTAACACGGACCCACCGCACCGTTAGCCCAAACACACTAGAAGATTGGATGGTTGTCACATGATCGCAAAGGGGAAAAAGACTCGTTACAGTCATGCGACAGCCATAGAATTAAAAGGCGACAGACCGGTGGGCCCCACTAAGAAATCAACCATAAATTAGATGGTGGTCTTATGATCGCAAGGGAAAGAATATTCCTTACGATCATGCGACAACTGTAGATCCTACCAAACCACTAGAAGAAACTGAATCGCTCGCCTGATTGTCGAAGGTTAAAGAACTAACGGCCAAGATTGCGCGACCACACGATAGAAGAAAATGCCAGGTCACTGAATGAAAAGCACTTAACCGCTAGAATCAAGAGATCCCGCAAACACACAGTCACTTAATCGCCAAATGAGGAACTTAACCACTCAAGAAACTAGAGATCAAGCAACCAAACATCATGAAGAATTAGGCCCCACACAATCATAGCAGCGCACATAAGAAATGTTGATGTCAGGGATTAGCTGCAAAGAGGTGAAAGGTCAAAAATAACCAGGGTTTTCACATTGAACAAAAGGTAACAAGGAATGTGAAAACATCGAGGGTTTTTATACTTTGACAATTTTGACACCACTCGATATGAAGGATCAATTTCTAGCAAACCTTGAAACTCAAATATCTCCCTGGTTTTTGCGATTTAGCATGTGTGATCAAAACTGGGGCATGGTGACACATTGAAGAACAAGGGGCCAAGGGCGCAAGCCATGAAACATTATGGATCTTCTTTGCACACTAAAACAAGCTTGTAGGCAGGGCGGGACAACTTCACAAAACACAAGGGAATAGGCCATTTTCATAGGATTTTTACATTGACAAGAAAATGGACTAACACAAGGCGTTCAACATGACCCCAAGCCACTTACTTAGAGGGCTAAACATTCTTAACATGGAAGTGCTTCTATTTTAAGATGATACATTAAGCCCCCCCACTTTAGCAAGAGTATGGACTCAATGTAAACTCTTGGTAAAGGAGATCACAAAGCAAAAGACAATCTTATTGAAATCAAAGGGGCAAAGGAATCCTCAAGTCCCCAGGGACTCGAACCTTTGTCAACTCCAAGATTACAATAAGAGAGACATCACCCAAAAAAAAAGAGAAAAGGGGAGAGAGGAGTTGCTAGCTCAACCAGTAAGATGCGTGTATCTCACTGTGAACCACAAAAAGGATAGGATGGCCCACCAAGCAAGAATTTGATAGTCACCCCATAAAGTTGTGCACCTCCTAGCGGATTTGTGCATGTATGTAGTGCATCTTTTGATGGCTTTTATGAAGTACCCATGGATCCATATCCTCATATCACCATAGAATACTTTTGTAAAATGCGTGTCTCTTCAGGATTTAGCAACTTATGTGTGTTACCTTCCAAGGATTTAGCATATTTGAAATTGAAAATGTGTGTCTCTTCAAGATTTAGCAACTTATGTGAGTTACCTTCAGATGATTTACCATATTTGAAATTGGAAATGCGTCTCTTTAGGATTTAGCAACTTATGTGCGTTACCTTCCAAGGATTTAACATGTTGCAAAACAAAAGGTTAGAACAAAAATACATAATATAGAACGAGGGAGGCTATATATATGCCTTCATCCTTAAGATGGAAAAAATACATACTATTTTGACATGTTAAGGAAAGAAAAGAACAAGGATAAAGCCTTCTTCAACATCGAGACAATATCCATAGACAACACCTAGTCCAAGCCAAGAAGGTCGTAGCTCCTATGAGGCCATGGAAGGGATGAATGAAAAGAGATATCATGGAAGAAGGGAAAAAGTAACCCTTGTGAGGGATAGCACACTATTCAGCTTCCAAGGTGAGAGATTTATCAACCATGGAAACCCAACAACGAAATAGATTATGATCAAGGACATAGATCCTCAATGCAAATCAAAATTTTTATGTATGATTGGATATCACATAATAGATAGATACCACTTAACCAAGGAAAGAGGTGAATCCCATAAAGATAGAAAGGAAGGAGGTGGCATCCTTTCCCCCCAAGTGTAGGAACAAGGATGGAAGGCGACCTATTATATTGCTCACAACACTATTCAAGACAATGAGCCCCCAAGGATTAGGCTAACATTGTTTATATAATGTGGAGCTCCATAATAGGAACATAAATGTTATTTAGAGAAAATAGTATTGAAATACAACTCATTGCCACATGATATATAAATAACCTTACTATCAATGAGCTGCCTAATCTTATAATTTAAAGCTTGACATTCATTAGTAGAGTGATCATGAAATCTATGATACAAACAAAAAGGAAGAGTCTTCAAGTATAAACTACGTTTCTTTTTGCGTTTAGGTCTAGTAATCATCTTAGTATGAAGGAGTTTAGGCAAAAGAACTTCTTGGTCAAATTCCTTCATAGTTTCATCATGTTTTGAAGTGTTATTTGAGATGTTGTTAACATTGATTTATTTTTAGGATTAAATGCCAATCCATAACAATGCTCATGCCCCCCATTTTGTAAGGGCATTTGAATTCCCTATTTATGCTTACCACATCCTTGACCATTGAATCCTTGTTTAACTAGGAAATGATAACCAAGACCATAACGAGAAGCCATATCAAAAAGAATCAATGGAACTTCAGTAGTCACTATATCATCATTAGTAGGTTTGGCAAATTCATAGTGGGTAGAAGCAGCGACAAAGTTATTATGAAGGTCATTAGAAGTAGAAGTAAAAAATCATTGTTCAAACTCTCTTTGTCACTTCATAAAATCAAGATTAGAAACCTTATACTCTCCCATAAAGGTTGGATTAAAATCCAAGGTTCCCCAATCATCTCTAGGAAGAGCATTAGAGGAAGAAGGATTACTATTAGGAATAGGAGTAGTGTAGGTTTGAATATTCAAACAAGGATTTGACGCATCATCCACATGAAGTGTATACATCATGTTGTTATGTATAAACTTGACTTTACAGTGATGGGTAGAAGGAATAGCATGCATCTCAAGCAACCAAGGTCTACCCAAAAGAAGGTTATAATTGAGAGGTCCAAGCATAACATGAATATGTGTATTTAGGATGACTGGACCTACTTTGATAGGTAAGGTAATGATGCCTAAAGTGTTCTTAGTAATGTTATCAAAGCCACATATAGGAACATTGTTAGGTTGAATAGTTGAAAGATCAGCTTTAATCGCTTTAAGCATGTCCATGCCATAAACACTAAGCCCAGATCCATTATCAATCAAGGTCCTATGAATGATACTTTTATGGATAGTAACAACAACCATAAGAGCATCATATTGATTATGAACTTCTTTAGAATGTAAATCCTTTTGATTAAACATAATGTCAGGAGCACTTGAGGTAGTATGCATGCATTGTAAGAAGTTATTGATGTTCCCTTGATTAGGAGGTGGAGTGGGAAGAGTTGCTAGAGCTTTTTGCAAGGCTTCATAGTAGGTAGGTGAAGTTTGAAGAATCTCCCATAAAGAAATCTTGGTAGGGGTATTTTGCAATTGGTTTATCAAATCATATTCCTTGCTAGGAATATGGGGTGGAGGAGGAAGAATGGATTGAGAAGGTGGAAAAGAAGTAGAAACCAATGGATTAGGTTGAAGGTTACTCCTTGTATGATATGTGTGCGCTATAGAATCTTGGTGACTGAAAGACTCTAAAGACTCCATAGGTTTACCTTTGATAGTCAACAAGGGTTTTAGAAAAACCATATTAGTTGTCTTCACACTACAAATAGATTCACAAGAAGGAAGAAAAGAAGACATCCTAGGAGGAGATGAGGTAGAATCTTGATTCTCCATAAAATCATCACTAAGAGGGAGAGCATTAAGGGAATTCATATCATTCTTTGCTAATGCAGGTCATCACTAGAAAGAATCCCAAATGGAGGTAAAGCATCTATAATGTCATCTTCTTTCACTAAAATATCTGCATAAGGGGAGTGTGTTTTAGAAAAAGAGTTATCATCATGTATGAATATGTCATCCATTAATAAATCACCCTCTTGTATCAAATATTTTTCATGAGGAGGGGATAAATCAATGTCTTTATCCAAGGGATCATTCACAATGGTTTCATGAGGAAGAGAGTAATCAACATCCAAATCCAAAGGTTCATACCAAATTGGAGGATTATCATCCCTATCAATAAGGCACTTGAAAAATACTTGAAATAACTTGTGCAACATGATGATGAATAAAGAAATGCATAGAAAATTTATCTAGATATATCCAAGTGCATTCAAATGAAACACAATAGGACATCTAATTCCACATGTATTTTAAAGAAATTTCATGATTTTTTTGTATTTTTGAAATATAAGAGCATAACAGAAATCTACTTTTGTATACATGTAAGATCTAACACAAAATGTAAATCTAACACTAAAAAGAAATAGTTGTCTATTGCGGGTTCACCAAAATGTAAGATGAAGGTGAACACACTATTAGGAATAGTCCCAATAGACAACTGAGAGGGGGGTGAATCAGTTATCTACAAGTTTCAATTCTTTATCCAATTAAGTATACTTAAACATTAAGCATAAACACAATGAAAGAACACTTGAACACAACACCCATATTTTGGTTACGGGGAAACCCAAATAGGTAAAACCCCCGGTGGGAATTGACACCCACTAATAAATTGCACTATTGTATAATGATCCTTGTTATAAGATATTACAACCCTGTTAGGAGTTGATCTTTACAATGCAATAAGTACAGTGACCTAGTCAAAAGTCAAACCTTGTTAGGAGTCTTTTATGATTGACCCTATTAGGGGTGAGGACGCACTATCTGAGAGCTCACTGCTCAAAGGGGTGAAGGCTGCAACCTTTTGAATAATAGATACACACTATATCTGGATCTTGGTGAGCTGTGCTTTGACCTATTGTCTGAATCAGTTCCAATGAATAGAATATACTCTTTACTTGGTCACATAGACCTTCTATTGATGGCTCAACACTTCACACTCACTGCTCTGCATCCATGAATGGAGAAACAATAACATGTCACCATCACATATCCAAGGGTGCAAGGCTCCATGATAACTGTATGGACAATTAATCATAGAACACTGCATGTAACTTTGTCAGGAACACTACTGACACAAGTTGCTATATAACTGTCTGTATAAATAATTAACCTTTACGTCCATGATATCATGCTAATAACATGTCCATGCTACATATACTTAAAGCTTACTGCATAAGACTTTTACGCATGCTTCTTATCATATGTTTTCATTAATGACAAACATACAGTCAACACTGGCTTGCTGGCAAATCTCCAACAATCTCCCCCTTTGGCATTGATGGCAACATATGGATGAAAAATACCACCAATCCAACTAACTAATTCTTTTATAACATTCTCCATTTCCTCATCAAAACTCCCCCAAGGATGAATCCTCCATCTACTGCAATATTGTTTAATATTCTTCATTTCCTCAACTGAAGTGCTTCCATGATTGAATACAATTATCTCTTTTTGCTATATATTAATCTTCCTTAATTTTGTATGTACTCCCCCTTTAATGTTGTTTTTAATGACTATATACTACTCCCCCTTTGACATTAATGGCAAAGAGCACCAAACTTTTAAGCTCTGGTACTACCCCTGAAGTAGAGTAGTCAACCATCCATCAGTCAGTAAGGATTGATGCTCTTTCCACTTTTTCTAAGAGGAATAAGGGAAGGGAATTACTCCCAGCTTCTCCCTAAGATATTCAAAAGTATCCTATGGTAAGGGCTTTGTGAATATATCTACTAGCTGATCTTTTGTGCTCGCATAATCCAATTTGAATTCTTTCTCTGCCACTTTCTCTCTTAGGAAGTGATACTTAATCTCTATGTGCTTTGTCTTTGCATGCATCACAAGATTCTTTGACATGTTGATAGTACTAGTGTTATCACAATGAATAAAAAAAGGATAATCCATATGAATTCCAAAGTCCTTTATCATTTTCTTGATCCAAAATTTTTTAGAACAATTCAAGGCTGCTACAACATACTCTTCTTTTGTTGTTGACTGAGAAATACAATTCTTCTTCTTGCTTGTCCAAGTGACAAGTCTATCACCAATAAATACTCTTTCTATCATCAACGCATCTTGCCCAATCTGCATCTCTATATACATGAAGCTCAACATTCTTTGATTTAGGATACCATAGACCATAATCTATAGTACCTTGCAGATATCTAAATATTCTCTTTACTGCCATGAGGTGACTTTGTTTAGGCTCTGCTACAAATCTTCCAACTATGCCAACTGCATTA